>CAMRHE010000564.1:600000-960507 GCA_947044405.1 Leptodactylus fallax | reverse complement strand
CATAAATGCTTGTGATAGGTGCTCAGCCATGGACATTCTGAAATATATTCACCTACCATGGAAAGTGGAGGACTCTTCAGAGCACATGGCAGGAATAGCAGCACCCTATCGGTGACATGAAGACTGTATAATGTCCATGCTGGAGCCACCTCAAGCAGAGCATAAGCAAGAAAATCATATACTTAGAAAAATGAGTTTTCAGCTTTTTACATGGTAGAAGCAGTTTGTGGTTGTAAAGTAATAAAATCGCTAGGATATGCTATAGGATAACACTATAATATATACGTAGCTATAGGTGCCCTTCAGGCTGCTGACAGGTTCTATGTAGCAGATCTTCATTACACAGTTAGTAGTGGTTAGGGTAGTATGCTGGTTATAGCTCTCATATCTGACTCCAGGAAAACTGAGCTTTACTTATTGTATAAAATGACTGTTATCGTATCTTGTAAATCTGCTCATCTTCCTCAGGCCCTTACATTGTTGGACACCATTATGTGACCTTGCATTTCTCCTGAGGGGCGACTCCTTGTCACCTTGCGGTGAATACAAGAGTTGACAATTGTTAAAGATATAAGTTTACATTTTTTTGTATAAATTGTTTGTTTCAATATCTTTTTCTATAAACCTCCTGTCTTGACCTTCATACAGATTTTGTTATACTGTATATGTCTGAATGGTTAACAAGGCTGTCTGATGTCCTTGATTTTGTAGAGTATTTTTTCACTTTCCCTTTTTTTCCTTAGACCCATGTCCTGAGATTTTCTGATTTTGCTCTTTTTTGTTATTCTTCTCTGCACATGATATCCACAATCCATAGGCTAGGAGATCACTTGTATATTGGTGGGTATCTAAAGCTTAGAAATTCCCTGATCAGGTGAACAGGAGTGTTTTTTCCCCTTTTCTGAATGTAGCGGTGCTCATGCAGTGTGCTTATGTTAATGTTAGAGCGCCCCCTACATCTGGTGCTACCACCTTTATTCCCAGCACCCACATTGAAATGCATGTAGCCGTGTGCCCTGTCCAATCACTGCTCAATTCCCAATGGGGGACAAAACACCCCTGTTCTCATTGTTGGGGGTCTCAGCAGCTGGGCCATCACCGATATGCACGTTGTCCCCCTAGTCTATGGATAGGGGATACCTTTTCTGGTCAGAATTATTTTTATCATGGCAGTCCTAGAGCCATAATGTTACTTGTCTCTCTATATTGAGGGCTTCTTTTTTGTGGGGTGAGCTGTATTTTCCAGTATTGTGCATTACATGTAACTTATTGTTCAACTATTACCATTTTAATGGGAGGAATGGAAAACCCTACAATTCCACCAATGTTTTTGCATTATAAATTTGGCACCACTGACCATGGAGAACATGTAATATATGTCACCTATATTCTGCAGGTCTGTACCATTATTCTGATACCCCATATGTTTAGGGGTTTTATTGTTGTAATACTTTTATTTAATAAAGAGCTTTTTAATGACCAATTTATGTTTCTTCATCTTTATAACGGTTTCATTTTTCCATGGATGGAGCCATGTGGGGATGTTTTTTGTGTAGAATGAGATGATGTTTTATTGGTGCCATTCTGGATTACATATGAATTTTTGAAAGCAAAAAGATTTTGGCTTTTTAACATGGAGCAATCAAGAACGCATAGGATGGGGACAAAATCTATAGATGCTGCGGTCACTATAGACCTTGACATCTAAAGGCTTAAATGGCCGTGATCAGTATTAGTTTTTGCTTTGAAAAGGCGATTTTCTTCTCTGGTTTTTTAGATTTTTTTTTATCAGAATTTAGCTATTTTTTAAATGGTTTTTGATAGTTAGGGACTCGCAAGACAATGAGGACCCTTGACGTGGGTTGCGAGCTTATGTACTTTGTCTGAAATATACAATCATATTTTTCAACTTGTTTGTTTTAGGCAAAGTGCAAACCAATACCTCATTATTTTTTATGTAAAAATATTGGAACCCAAAAGGTAAAAGATTCTTGCCCAGTTTAGGTCCTACTGTTTGGATCTTCCCCTCCTCAGTTACTAGCAATTATTTGCTAGACCAGTTTCAATAACACCAATTACTTTTCCATCTTTACTAACACAATTTACTGTAACAAACTTCAACTAGGAAAAGGCAAATCTCTGCTTGCTACACCTTACATGGAGGAACCTCATAGATATCTATCTGTAGATGAACCAGTAAAGGCCTCCTACATGAACCCACACAATATGTTATCAGTGGTCATGACTATGAGGCTTCACAAATACCATCCAAAGAAATAGAAGTTATTCCATCATCTCCTATTATTGAAGGAATTTCACCCTTCTCCACAATAACCTGCACTCAGGATTTGCCAGACATACAACCCATGTTCAAGGTGCAGAAGAAACTAGACCAAACTGACTACAGCAGAAGATCCAGGACATGAGACTCTCCATCCTTCTGATTCTCATGAAGACCTCGATGAAAGTTTTCTGGTCCATACTGATGATGCAGAGATGGATGACAGAGCTGAAGACTTTCACCACGAGTGCCGTAGACATGTGAATGAAGAGAAAGATCTAGTCGTCTTAGTTCCTTGCTAAGAAAAACCTTATTGTATTGCAAAATGAATTGTCTACAAGAATACTGCGGGGAGTATGATCAGAATCCCGGCAAAATGCGAGAAACTGTGGGAAAGTCATCCTAAGCATGGTCAAACACCAATTGGCAATCTCTTTATCTCGGTGGTCGTTCTGTTGAGCGGCTCCAGATTTATTTTAAAGATAAAGCTGTTTTATTAACATTGTGAAATTTCTGGCTATTGGTAACCTGACACATTACCGAAATCAAAAACATTCTTCTCCTAGCCATAGACCAACAATGGAAACTCGAACAGAACCTTCTTACAGAAATGAAATATTATGTTCAAGGATGGACCGTCTTGGTTTCTTGGGTAAATCTTACATATATTCATTTATAGATTTTCCCTCTAGTTCTTTCACTGTAGAAAAAATAGCCCCACAACTGTCAGTCACCCGAGAAACACCTGACTGAACTTGGGTTTGAAAACATTGGGGCACATTTATCAATACTGTCAATCTTTGCTCATATTCGTACTTTTAGACATTTTTTAGGAATCTGTCGTAGGGATCTTCATAAATATGACATTTTTGCTGCAAAACATGTGGACTAAATCTGTAGACAAATCTTAACTTACCGGCTGTAAGGAACAAATATTTGTTGCACATATCAAAAACCCTACAATTTTTGGCAAAACATAATCAGACACAAATCATCTCTCTCACAGAGGAGACAAATGTGGCGCACGATAGGAATTTATGGCGCACAAAGATTGTCATATATTCATTACACCATTTTAAACTTGGTTTACTTTCCACAAGAAAATCTGCAAAATATTCTTACTTTTCTGGTTCATAAATGTGTCGTAAAGCGAGACACTTCTAAACCACACCCGTTATAAACAAGGCCCATCGTTCTAACGTGTCGAGCCTGTCGTATTTTTCTGTTCTTTATGGTGCACACTGTTCATAAATATGTCGTAAATGTCATGCACCATAAATTTTGGCACAAATATAGGCAGAAAAGTGTCAGGAGTGCTATTGACAAATATGCCCCAATGTGGATTTCATTTTGTTCAAGGCAGGACATACATATCATAGTAACTGATCATCACATGGCAATTCATTACTTGATGCAAGATAAATATTCTCATATCAACCATCTGTCACCTGACTAGATCAGTTGGTAATAAAGTGTTCTCCGCCACCAAGACAGAGACTGCGGCCATTTTGGAAAATTGGGTACAAACTTTAAAAATTCCCATGTGGAGGGCAGAACAAAAATTATGGAGAGAATGGAGAACAGCTGGTACAAATCTGGAAACCTTTGCTCAATGATATTACCAATGTACATGAATGGTCACAACCAGAGGACTACCCAACACAATATGGCCTACAGAGGACTCCCTGCCATGGATGAGTTAGTAGATATAGCGAGAGACCTGCTGCAGGATCTCAGTCAGCTGACATGCTTCTATCACACAGGTGACCTAGAAATATTCCATATTGTATGTTTAAAATATAGACCCAAGAGGATCCATTATTATATCGATGCCATGACTGTGTGTTCACAGCTAGCAGCCCCGGAGCACAACAGACATGAGGTCATGTAAAGGCAGTAGTTGGTTTCTTAAAGCTCAATTATCCAACTTGCCAAGAATTTATGTTTAACATCCTAAAGCAAAGATTCACAACAGAGGGGCCTTGTAGGGATGAGCGAACAGATTTATAATGAACTGATTTCGACCAAATTTTCCAAAAGTTTTGGTTTCTATAGAATGTGAAACCTTTGATATTCATCTCAGGTGAACTATCGGCTCTATGACGTAGTTGGGCTTCTAGAATCACCTCACATTATCTGACAGCCTCTCATCTGATATCTCATCCCATCTTTCCTGACAGAAATTTTTCTTGAAATTCTGTAAATTGTCAGTCCTTCATGCCGCATGGGCTCCCATAAAAGGATAATTTTTGGTGGCTTTTTTTCTACACTCAATTCTTTCTCTCTTTTCAACTACCTGTGTGCCATAAACTTTTCTTAAAATTCTGTAAATTTTCATTCCACTAAAGCTATGTTACATTACGTTAGCTAGGAGGCCAGAAGAAGATCCAGAAGTAGTGCCCAGGAGAGGCGAGTATAACTGTTTGTAACTTTTTACACCTCCCCCGGGGCCTCCACTTATTTAAAAAGAGCAGAATATAATAATTCCGCTTCCAGTTCAGTGTCACATCCAAAACTTTATCAAAACTTGTCAAATCTCGGTCAATCTGGACTGGTTGGCTCTTCTTTAATCCTTGTGTATTTTTCACACATGGAAAAAAAAAATCTCCACCTTTCATGAGTTTTATATCCATGATATTCCATCTGTTTAGCATGATCTAAAACACTGATAGAGGTCACATGTCTATACAAATACAATTTTTCCAATACCCTTTGACTTGTGCTGGTGCATGTTGTCTGAAAAACAGCCAAATATAGAACAGGCTTCCATCTGCTTTTCTTGCTTTTTTTTTTTTTTTTTTTTTTTAAACTGAACCACAGTCCAATGAAATCGATCCACCGGGATGTTTTTCATGACACTTTATGCTTGTCCCAATATCCTTTTGGGCTCCTTTTTGCCCCTTTTTTTTTTATTTTTTTTTATCTATCTATTTCACCTACTGGGATCAGCATAACATTTAGCTATATACATTAATATTCAGACAGTGTGTGTTTTTTATGTCTTTGCTAAAATGAGTATTTAGCGGGGGGGGGGGTTTCTCCTTATTTCTGTTGTTTATGCATGATGGTCATGGGCAATTAGTTATAAGTTATAGGTGTTTTTGGTTTTGTGCTCTTGCAGTGTTTCTTTTCCGTCTTTTGTTCTCCATGAACTAGTTAATGAAATGTATTTCTCTTTTATATTTTGTTTTCCATGAGTCAGATGATGCAATTATTTATTTCTTTTGTTTTTTTATGAATTAGTTTATGCAAATGATATATTTTCTCACTTTTGTTTTCCATGAATTAGTTCATGCAATTTATACTATGCAGTGCAGGTGTTCCTATTGAATTGTATATGTTTTTAATGTTAGCAGGGGCATTTGATTTTATGCTATGACTAAGGGGGCGTTTATCCTCGAAACACGTAAACAAACTCTTTGCTTCTGTCTAGCACAGAGGATCTCTGTGCTTTTTAATGATTTTTTTGTTTTGTTTATGAATTAAGTTACGTTTTATTTATACCTAGCTGAACTGGCTGCTGGACACCATTTTTTTCACATGTGGAGTTACTTTATACTTCATGTTACACTTCATGTAAAGTGGTAAACTTTGGTCAATATTTTTTTTAATTTATTTATGTAGTATAGAATACCTTACAAAATTTGGAAATACTAGCATTTTTAAACATTTTAAATGCCCTGTGTAGGCAAACGGGTTTTTCTAAAACAAATTAACTCAAAGATGGTCAAAGAATGAGAATAATCACACCAGAATATAATAAAATAAGTGTTTAATAAATGAAAAGAGATAATACTGAGCTGTGGTTACAATTGATGTAATAGTATACAGACAAAAGCTACAAAATGACCCTACACAAAGTTTGATCAGTAAGACATTAACTTATCACATCAATAAGACACTATGAATTTGTGGAAAAACATGTCCTATTACACCCTGCTGTCACACAGATAGTCCGACCACCCCAACTAGTATATCCACATCTCTGCTTTATGTTGACATCATTTTTTTAAATGTCCTATAATTTTCTCAGGACTTTAGAAGGCTTACAATTCTAACAAGCCTTTGACACATTTTCAAGAAAATTTCTAAAACCCATTCTATTCTGAGGGAGGTTTTAATGGCTTAATTTTTAGAACCCTCCATAAATCTCCCATTTTCAAATATTCAACCCGAGAACCATTAAAACAGCATTTAGGAAGGATATTAACCCATTAACCCTATCCTGACATGGGCCATACTATTACCCTAGATGGTCTAAAAATAAAAGTAAAAAAAGAGAAAAAATTTAAAATTCTAATCCCTCCCTTTACCCACATATAAAAGTAAATACATAAAGTGAAACACATGCACACATGTTCCCGATCTACAAAACCTAAATTTCCGATATGTTGAATGCCATAGTGGAAAAAAAAATCAAAAGAGCAGAATTACCAGGTATTTGTTGTTTTGACCCCAATTTTTTTCCCATTTAGATAAAAAGTGATCAAAACATCTGATATTCCCTAAAATGGTATAAATAAAAAGTACATCTGGTTCTGTAAAAATTTTTACAGTCGTGTAAGTAGTTTTTCTCTCATTTCTCCCCACTCAGATTTTTTTCCGGCTTCTCTGGACATTCTACAGAATAATAAATGGGACCATTACATTACCAAGTACAAATTTGTCCCACAAAACTTAAACCCTCAAATCTCTGAGTGAAAAACAAAAAAATATGGCTTTTGGAAGGCAGGAAGTAGAAAACAAAACCTGAAAAATGCCTCCGGCGGGAAAGGTTTAAGCAGAGGAGGGTGTCAGCCCTGCAGGGGGCGTCTCCACCATATTGAGAGTCAGACCTGGCACAATGGTGGATCTCCACAGGTGTTCCTCACAAGGGGACCAGACACCATTCAGAAAAGGGGATTGAATTCTCACCCTTTTGTTCAGTTCTTGGTGTTGCAGATGGGAAACTACACAAAAGAATTCACATAAAATCCAGCACATAATATCAGAACTATCAGAACAACATCCATAGTGTATGTATCCGTATACAATAGATATAATGTATCACATGCACAATTTATTAACATTACAACATGGAAATATATGATATGTTTTTTCCTATAAAATGTTGCTTTTACCCCATTACATTTCACAAGGGGAGTAGAAGAAAAAACAGAAAATATAAAACTATTTCTCCTGACTACAGAAACCCCCCCATATGTGCCGTGTAATCTGCTGTATGTGCACATGGAGGGGCTCGGAAGGGAAGAGCGCTACTTGGCTTTTGGAGGTCAGATTCTGCTGGAATAGTTTTAGGGTGCCATGTCGTATTTGCAGAGTCCCTAAAGTAACAGTACAATGGAAAACCCCAAAAAGTGTCCCCATTTTGGAAACTAAATCCCAGAAAGAATTTACCAAGGGGCATAGTGAGCAATAGTTTTCCAGATGATAATTCACAGCTAATGGTGGAAAGTGAATGTGTGAGCTGTGCGGAGGACATTGTGTACACCAAATGACCTGCTATTCCTAGGATGGGAGAGGGGGATTCTGGGGGTCAGATTTGTTTTTTCTTTTGTAAGGTTTAATCCCGCGGTGTGCCCCGAGTACGCTTATACAGCTTATGCCTTCCCCTCCATGATACTGCCAGGTTTTATCCTAAAGGAGATCAGGAGTTTTGTATTTTTCATTGTCACATTGTACAAGTTATTTTTGTTATTTTTCCATTGATGCAGCCATATAAGGGCTTGTTTTTTGTGGGGTGAGATGTATTTTTCAGTTTAACGTTACATGTTGGGGGCCTATAACTAATTGACGACATTTTAATAACTCTTTCACGGGGGGATAAAAAAAAAAAACTCTCTCCTGTCATTGCTTTTTAAGATTTTACATTTTTGTCTCTCACTATCCAGCATAAGTAACATGTTACCAGAATTCTATGGGTCGTCCGATCACAGCGATACCTAATTTATATGGTTTATACTTTACTCATTTTCTAGAATTAAACACACATTTTTGAGAAAAAAAATTTGATTATTTAGCATCGGCATCTTCTGAATGACATCACATTTTAGTTTTCTATTGTATGAAGCTTTATTTTTGTGGATTGATCTGTATTTTATATCGGTATCATTTTACGGTACATGATAAGACTTTATGAACAATGACTTGTGGCTGGTTTTCATTTTTCTTCTTTATGCCAATCACTGAGAGTGCAAATAAAGCTTTTGTTATTCTACAGATTGTTACACACATGACAATGCCAGATATGTATTTATATTGTGTATGTTTTATATAATAAAATCATTGGTAAATGGCAGATTTTTTCTTATTTTTAGTTTAATATTTCTGAAGACTTCCTGTTTTGAAGACAAAGCTCAGACCAGACATTGGATTTAGATTTCTCTTTATTTTTGTCAAAAAAAAAATTAAAAACAAAACTATTTTTATTTTTTAAAGCTTTACTTGGCAGCATTTTTTTCCACACCTATATAAAACTTTTGCACATTATTTTCTATTGTGAGTTCTTGTGTAATTCGTTTTTTTGTCTTGGGACATCATGAAATTCAATATAGAGTTAGTAAGAAATAAAAACATTTCCCCATTTGGTTTCCATCATCTCAGTATCAGCAAAATGGCAGACGGTATCACAGGACAGGGCGGGAGATTTCCCTCCTTTATTATATCATTTAACATAACACCCCAGTCTTGTTCTATTGTCCCATCTCAGCTGACTCCTCAGCCCTGTACTATGGATAAGAAAAATTCTACAACATAAAACAGAACATCTAAAGACATAGAATCCTCTCTTGTTATACCCTGTATTCCTCATCCCCAACCCTCACTCAGAACCCAACCCCCTTTACATGGAAGGCCCTAAATGGCAGCAGAAATAAGAGGAGATAATAAATATAACTACAAATGTCAGGGTGAGACTGATCTCAACCAGGGTGCCCAATACTAGGATATTTTTGCACTATATTTCTCTCCTGTTGGAATTTCTCATACAATATATTCCTGATACCCTTTCCCATTAGAGGAATGTCTTCACTACACCAAAAATGTAGTAGTAGTTTTTGAAGTGACATATAAAGCTCTCATAACAGCGATTATATGGTCTCTGTGTCCCCCTAAACCGCAGGAGTGATCCATGATGCAAACTGATAGACCCACCTGGAGTCCGACCTGGAATATTTGGTTCAGGTCATTGATAATTTGACTCCAATATTTCTATAATTTTGGCACCTTTAGACTAGGTGGATCACTGCCTGGTCATGGATCACTGCCTGGTCAGGACACTTACATTTTATGTAGAAAGGGTCTTTACACCCCAGAATTTTAGAAAGTTTACTCAGTTGATAATAAAGTTAAAAATTGTGTAAAACGTGATATAAAAGGTCATGTAATAATCTCTAGATATATTAGCAGCCCACTGATGACTGGTCAATGTGACTATACCCCAAGCCAACCTAGCCATACTCTTGCTCCTTACACCGCAGACCATGTCTTATATAGAGAAGAATAAAATTTAGATACAATCCTCCTCCTCTCCTTATTGCTGGCCAACACAGAACAAATATTGAAAACTGATTCTTTCAGACAAGGAAAGATGGTGGGACTGCAATCTATGAGAAGACCAAAAAACTCCCAGATGATAGTGATAAAACATCATAGGAGCACAATCATTACTTAGAGCCCTTAGGCCATGTTCGCACAGTCAGTATTTAAGTATTTTGTACCAGTAAACCAAAATACAAAATTCTAAACCAGTAATGAATCCAGAACATGGAAATCTTTCCATTATAGTTTCTCAGTTTATGTTCCAGTAATGGATTTGGCTTACAAATACTGACCATGTGAATAAGGCCTTTGTTGTAGGTTTCTCCTGATACTGTTGTGTTTACAATACAGAATGCCATTGTGTACAGTGCGGGAGCCGCACCCGCAGACCCCATTCATATGAAATAAACCCCAACAAGGCCTCCAGAGACTTCTCAATGTCAATCCATATGTAAATAGAGATGCCAAGTGTTGGCCAATGACCATGTCCCCTCCATATATAATCTCCACCCTCTTCCTGGATATAAACCATCTCTATCTCCGTGACATGCATTGCCCATTGTGCAGTATATGCAGTCAGTACTGGAGCATCCAATTCACACTTGGTCGATTTTTTTCGTGTTCAAGAGGACTTCATCTCTGACTATCATCTCTTCCAGGAAAAGCAGAAATCTTCAGTCTTCATCTGTAAGGTAAATATATGTTTAGTACATAGCACAGGCTATAGAGATTATATGACTAGAGCTCCAGTGAATTATACTTTGCTCCAGCAGACAGAGGTCTCCTGTATTATGGAGTAGTCACCTCCTACCGCTAGCTACTGCCATATAGTGTAACAACAGCCAGGAGAGTGGGGACTCCTCTGAATGTTGGGACAGTCTTGGGCATGCAGTCTGGGGCACAAACCATGACCTCCCAGACCTCTACAATACTGTGGTTTTCTTCAGTTGTAGTAAACTAAATGCTATTTCTTTGTTTCATCCAGAATGGCCACCCAAATTAGCGAAGTGTGCAAGAACACGGCAAAACATCTGCTGAATCTGGTTTCAGAGACATCTAAGAACCTCAGGATGATGGATGTGGCCGACCATTTTGAGCTCTTGCAAGAACTCGGATCAGGATCTTATGGAACGGTCTTCATGGGAAGACACAAACACTCAGGTGAGACAATGGATTATGATGATTGTGCCATTGAGCTGGTCTTGGCTCTTGGTCACCATGTAGCTAGCATGTCTCCAGAATGTTTTGTGTTGTCCTTCAGGCCTCTTTTCTAACGAGCAGGATTATATTGTCCAGAATAAGATGAAGCTTCAGTTTGTTGATTTTTTTTCTTTGAGTGTAAAGTCTGTCTTGATTTTTTCTATGATCCGCTCTCACTTCCCTCAACCTCAGGGAGATTCCACTAAGTCTTTATGATGAAATGGTGATCTCCATTGTCAGAGATGTCTTGTGATGTCTCAAACCAAAGAGGCAACATTTATATATTACCTCCTGCTTTTTATTGACCTAAGTCACCACAATTCACCATTGCCCATAACTATAACTAGGCTTTCCTTCACTTTGGGGAAAGGGTTAGTTTCTTCCTTTAGTCCTGTATCTAAATATCCTAAAAAATTGAAAGTTCATCTATATTAACATTGTGCTCTTGTGATGGCTCCTCTATAACATTATTGATCTTCATGGAGAATGTTGTAGAATATGATGGTAACTTATAAAATTAATAATAATGTCATCAACAGGTCAGATCGTCGCGGTCAAAATGCAAGCGAAGGAGAAGACCCCAGCGGATAACTTCCTCCTGGAGTACGGCGTCTCCCTCACCCTCAGCTGTCACCCGCACATCATCCGGACACACGAGATGGTCTTCCATACCACTAGGGAGTTTGTATTCATTCAGGAATTGGCACCGGCAGGGACTCTTCAGTCCATCATTAAACCTAAGGTGAGATATCCAGATTTTTTTTTTTTCTCTTCATTGTTTTAGGAAAAGTTTTTGCCCCCATTAGAGTTCTTATCCACAAATATGTCCAGGTATGAAACAGTTGAAGACCATATAACCTCGTAGATTTACTGTACAGGAGACGGGGTGTGCTGGGTGATAGACTAAGTTATGATGACATAATGGTTTACAACCCCCTAAAATTGAAAACAATTGTCTGTATTGGTAGAAGATAAATACAAGTCATGAGGACTTTTCTGTAAGACAAGTTTGTCCTGTCTTCTGTCCAGCTGTGTGATCTCTTGTGTTGTCTTCTGCTCAGGTCGGTATGCAGGAGGACAAGTTGAAGCGCTGTGTCCCACAGATAGCCAGTGCTCTGGAGTTTATGCACAGCAGAGGAATGGTCCATCGAGACATCAAGCTGGATAACATTCTTCTGATGGATGCCGAATGTCACCGCATTAAACTGGCAGATTTTGGACTCACCCGGCTCCAGGGTACATATGTCCCTACTTTTTCCTGGCTTAAACCTTACACTGCCCCAGAACTCTTAAGAAGGAAACCAGGAGAACAGCTGCTACTACAGTCCAGCCTTGACGTGTGGTCTTTTGGTGTTCTCATATTCACTGCCCTTAACGGATTCTTCCCTTGGCAAGAGGCGCTGGGTCGTGATGCCAAGTACAAAGAATTTGCCTGGTGGCAGGTGAGAAAGGACCCTTCAAAAGCACCAGAAAAGTGGAAGAAAATCTCAGTGGACGTCAGAGGAATGTTCTGGGATTTATTGGCCATAAATGCTTGTGATAGGTGCTCAGCCATGGACATTCTGAAATATATTCACCTACCATGGAAAGTGGAGGACTCTTCAGAGCACATGGCAGGAATAGCAGCACCCTATCGGTGACATGAAGACTGTATAATGTCCATGCTGGAGCCACCTCAAGCAGAGCATAAGCAAGAAAATCATATACTTAGAAAAATGAGTTTTCAGCTTTTTACATGGTAGAAGCAGTTTGTGGTTGTAAAGTAATAAAATCGCTAGGATATGCTATAGGATAACACTATAATATATACGTAGCTATAGGTGCCCTTCAGGCTGCTGACAGGTTCTATGTAGCAGATCTTCATTACACAGTTAGTAGTGGTTAGGGTAGTATGCTGGTTATAGCTCTCATATCTGACTCCAGGAAAACTGAGCTTTACTTATTGTATAAAATGACTGTTATCGTATCTTGTAAATCTGCTCATCTTCCTCAGGCCCTTACATTGTTGGACACCATTATGTGACCTTGCATTTCTCCTGAGGGGCGACTCCTTGTCACCTTGCGGTGAATACAAGAGTTGACAATTGTTAAAGATATAAGTTTACATTTTTTTGTATAAATTGTTTGTTTCAATATCTTTTTCTATAAACCTCCTGTCTTGACCTTCATACAGATTTTGTTATACTGTATATGTCTGAATGGTTAACAAGGCTGTCTGATGTCCTTGATTTTGTAGAGTATTTTTTCACTTTCCCTTTTTTCCTTAGACCCATGTCCTGAGATTTTCTGATTTTGCTCTTTTTTGTTATTCTTCTCTGCACATGATATCCACAATCCATAGGCTAGGAGATCACTTGTATATTGGTGGGTATCTAAAGCTTAGAAATTCCCTGATCAGGTGAACAGGAGTGTTTTTTCCCCTTTTCTGAATGTAGCGGTGCTCATGCAGTGTGCTTATGTTAATGTTAGAGCGCCCCCTACATCTGGTGCTACCACCTTTATTCCCAGCACCCACATTGAAATGCATGTAGCCGTGTGCCCTGTCCAATCACTGCTCAATTCCCAATGGGGGACAAAACACCCCTGTTCTCATTGTTGGGGGTCTCAGCAGCTGGGCCATCACCGATATGCACGTTGTCCCCCTAGTCTATGGATAGGGGATACCTTTTCTGGTCAGAATTATTTTTATCATGGCAGTCCTAGAGCCATAATGTTACTTGTCTCTCTATATTGAGGGCTTCTTTTTTGTGGGGTGAGCTGTATTTTCCAGTATTGTGCATTACATGTAACTTATTGTTCAACTATTACCATTTTAATGGGAGGAATGGAAAACCCTACAATTCCACCAATGTTTTTGCATTATAAATTTGGCACCACTGACCATGGAGAACATGTAATATATGTCACCTATATTCTGCAGGTCTGTACCATTATTCTGATACCCCATATGTTTAGGGGTTTTATTGTTGTAATACTTTTATTTAATAAAGAGCTTTTTAATGACCAATTTATGTTTCTTCATCTTTATAACGGTTTCATTTTTCCATGGATGGAGCCATGTGGGGATGTTTTTTGTGTAGAATGAGATGATGTTTTATTGGTGCCATTCTGGATTACATATGAATTTTTGAAAGCAAAAAGATTTTGGCTTTTTAACATGGAGCAATCAAGAACGCATAGGATGGGGACAAAATCTATAGATGCTGCGGTCACTATAGACCTTGACATCTAAAGGCTTAAATGGCCGTGATCAGTATTAGTTTTTGCTTTGAAAAGGCGATTTTCTTCTCTGGTTTTTTAGATTTTTTTTATCAGAATTTAGCTATTTTTTAAATGGTTTTTGATAGTTAGGGACTCGCAAGACAATGAGGACCCTTGACGTGGGTTGCGAGCTTATGTACTTTGTCTGAAATATACAATCATATTTTTCAACTTGTTTGTTTTAGGCAAAGTGCAAACCAATACCTCATTATTTTTTATGTAAAAATATTGGAACCCAAAAGGTAAAAGATTCTTGCCCAGTTTAGGTCCTACTGTTTGGATCTTCCCCTCCTCAGTTACTAGCAATTATTTGCTAGACCAGTTTCAATAACACCAATTACTTTTCCATCTTTACTAACACAATTTACTGTAACAAACTTCAACTAGGAAAAGGCAAATCTCTGCTTGCTACACCTTACATGGAGGAACCTCATAGATATCTATCTGTAGATGAACCAGTAAAGGCCTCCTACATGAACCCACACAATATGTTATCAGTGGTCATGACTATGAGGCTTCACAAATACCATCCAAAGAAATAGAAGTTATTCCATCATCTCCTATTATTGAAGGAATTTCACCCTTCTCCACAATAACCTGCACTCAGGATTTGCCAGACATACAACCCATGTTCAAGGTGCAGAAGAAACTAGACCAAACTGACTACAGCAGAAGATCCAGGACATGAGACTCTCCATCCTTCTGATTCTCATGAAGACCTCGATGAAAGTTTTCTGGTCCATACTGATGATGCAGAGATGGATGACAGAGCTGAAGACTTTCACCACGAGTGCCGTAGACATGTGAATGAAGAGAAAGATCTAGTCGTCTTAGTTCCTTGCTAAGAAAAACCTTATTGTATTGCAAAATGAATTGTCTACAAGAATACTGCGGGGAGTATGATCAGAATCCCGGCAAAATGCGAGAAACTGTGGGAAAGTCATCCTAAGCATGGTCAAACACCAATTGGCAATCTCTTTATCTCGGTGGTCGTTCTGTTGAGCGGCTCCAGATTTATTTTAAAGATAAAGCTGTTTTATTAACATTGTGAAATTTCTGGCTATTGGTAACCTGACACATTACCGAAATCAAAAACATTCTTCTCCTAGCCATAGACCAACAATGGAAACTCGAACAGAACCTTCTTACAGAAATGAAATATTATGTTCAAGGATGGACCGTCTTGGTTTCTTGGGTAAATCTTACATATATTCATTTATAGATTTTCCCTCTAGTTCTTTCACTGTAGAAAAAATAGCCCCACAACTGTCAGTCACCCGAGAAACACCTGACTGAACTTGGGTTTGAAAACATTGGGGCACATTTATCAATACTGTCAATCTTTGCTCATATTCGTACTTTTAGACATTTTTTAGGAATCTGTCGTAGGGATCTTCATAAATATGACATTTTTGCTGCAAAACATGTGGACTAAATCTGTAGACAAATCTTAACTTACCGGCTGTAAGGAACAAATATTTGTTGCACATATCAAAAACCCTACAATTTTTGGCAAAACATAATCAGACACAAATCATCTCTCTCACAGAGGAGACAAATGTGGCGCACGATAGGAATTTATGGCGCACAAAGATTGTCATATATTCATTACACCATTTTAAACTTGGTTTACTTTCCACAAGAAAATCTGCAAAATATTCTTACTTTTCTGGTTCATAAATGTGTCGTAAAGCGAGACACTTCTAAACCACACCCGTTATAAACAAGGCCCATCGTTCTAACGTGTCGAGCCTGTCGTATTTTTCTGTTCTTTATGGTGCACACTGTTCATAAATATGTCGTAAATGTCATGCACCATAAATTTTGGCACAAATATAGGCAGAAAAGTGTCAGGAGTGCTATTGACAAATATGCCCCAATGTGGATTTCATTTTGTTCAAGGCAGGACATACATATCATAGTAACTGATCATCACATGGCAATTCATTACTTGATGCAAGATAAATATTCTCATATCAACCATCTGTCACCTGACTAGATCAGTTGGTAATAAAGTGTTCTCCGCCACCAAGACAGAGACTGCGGCCATTTTGGAAAATTGGGTACAAACTTTAAAAATTCCCATGTGGAGGGCAGAACAAAAATTATGGAGAGAATGGAGAACAGCTGGTACAAATCTGGAAACCTTTGCTCAATGATATTACCAATGTACATGAATGGTCACAACCAGAGGACTACCCAACACAATATGGCCTACAGAGGACTCCCTGCCATGGATGAGTTAGTAGATATAGCGAGAGACCTGCTGCAGGATCTCAGTCAGCTGACATGCTTCTATCACACAGGTGACCTAGAAATATTCCATATTGTATGTTTAAAATATAGACCCAAGAGGATCCATTATTATATCGATGCCATGACTGTGTGTTCACAGCTAGCAGCCCCGGAGCACAACAGACATGAGGTCATGTAAAGGCAGTAGTTGGTTTCTTAAAGCTCAATTATCCAACTTGCCAAGAATTTATGTTTAACATCCTAAAGCAAAGATTCACAACAGAGGGGCCTTGTAGGGATGAGCGAACAGATTTATAATGAACTGATTTCGACCAAATTTTCCAAAAGTTTTGGTTTCTATAGAATGTGAAACCTTTGATATTCATCTCAGGTGAACTATCGGCTCTATGACGTAGTTGGGCTTCTAGAATCACCTCACATTATCTGACAGCCTCTCATCTGATATCTCATCCCATCTTTCCTGACAGAAATTTTTCTTGAAATTCTGTAAATTGTCAGTCCTTCATGCCGCATGGGCTCCCATAAAAGGATAATTTTTGGTGGCTTTTTTTCTACACTCAATTCTTTCTCTCTTTTCAACTACCTGTGTGCCATAAACTTTTCTTAAAATTCTGTAAATTTTCATTCCACTAAAGCTATGTTACATTACGTTAGCTAGGAGGCCAGAAGAAGATCCAGAAGTAGTGCCCAGGAGAGGCGAGTATAACTGCTTGTAACTTTTTACACCTCCCCCGGGGCCTCCACTTATTTAAAAAGAGCAGAATATAATAATTCCGCTTCCAGTTCAGTGTCACATCCAAAACTTTATCAAAACTTGTCAAATCTCGGTCAATCTGGACTGGTTGGCTCATCTTTAATCCTTGTGTATTTTTCACACATGGAAAAAAAAAATCTCCACCTTTCATGAGTTTTATATCCATGATATTCCATCTGTTTAGCATGATCTAAAACACTGATAGAGGTCACATGTCTATACAAATACAATTTTTCCAATACCCTTTGACTTGTGCTGGTGCATGTTGTCTGAAAAACAGCCAAATATAGAACAGGCTTCCATCTGCTTTTCTTGCTTTTTTTTTTTTTTTTTTTTAAACTGAACCACAGTCCAATGAAATGGATCCACCGGGATGTTTTTCATGACACTTTATGCTTGTCCCAATATCCTTTTGGGCTCCTTTTTGCCCCTTTTTTTTTTATTTTTTTTTATCTATCTATTTCACCTACTGGGATCAGCATAACATTTAGCTATATACATTAATATTCAGACAGTGTGTGTTTTTTATGTCTTTGCTAAAATGAGTATTTAGCGGGGGGGGGGGGTCTCCTTATTTCTGTTGTTTATGCATGATGGTCATGGGCAATTAGTTATAAGTTATAGGTGTTTTTGGTTTTGTGCTCTTGCAGTGTTTCTTTTCCGTCTTTTGTTCTCCATGAACTAGTTAATGAAATGTATTTCTCTTTTATATTTTGTTTTCCATGAGTCAGATGATGCAATTATTTATTTCTTTTGTTTTTTTATGAATTAGTTTATGCAAATGATATATTTTCTCACTTTTGTTTTCCATGAATTAGTTCATGCAATTTATACTATGCAGTGCAGGTGTTCCTATTGAATTGTATATGTTTTTAATGTTAGCAGGGGCATTTGATTTTATGCTATGACTAAGGGGGCGTTTATCCTCGAAACACGTAAACAAACTCTTTGCTTCTGTCTAGCACAGAGGATCTCTGTGCTTTTTAATGATTTTTTTGTTTTGTTTATGAATTAAGTTACGTTTTATTTATACCTAGCTGAACTGGCTGCTGGACACCATTTTTTTCACATGTGGAGTTACTTTATACTTCATGTTACACTTCATGTAAAGTGGTAAACTTTGGTCAATATTTTTTTTAATTTATTTATGTAGTATAGAATACCTTACAAAATTTGGAAATACTAGCATTTTTAAACATTTTAAATGCCCTGTGTAGGCAAACGGGTTTTTCTAAAACAAATTAACTCAAAGATGGTCAAAGAATGAGAATAATCACACCAGAATATAATAAAATAAGTGTTTAATAAATGAAAAGAGATAATACTGAGCTGTGGTTACAATTGATGTAATAGTATACAGACAAAAGCTACAAAATGACCCTACACAAAGTTTGATCAGTAAGACATTAACTTATCACATCAATAAGACACTATGAATTTGTGGAAAAACATGTCCTATTACACCCTGCTGTCACACAGATAGTCCGACCACCCCAACTAGTATATCCACATCTCTGCTTTATGTTGACATCATTTTTTTAAATGTCCTATAATTTTCTCAGGACTTTAGAAGGCTTACAATTCTAACAAGCCTTTGACACATTTTCAAGAAAATTTCTAAAACCCATTCTATTCTGAGGGAGGTTTTAATGGCTTAATTTTTAGAACCCTCCATAAATCTCCCATTTTCAAATATTCAACCCGAGAACCATTAAAACAGCATTTAGGAAGGATATTAACCCATTAACCCTATCCTGACATGGGCCATACTATTACCCTAGATGGTCTAAAAATAAAAGTAAAAAAAGAGAAAAAAATTTAAAATTCTAATCCCTCCCTTTACCCACATATAAAAGTAAATACATAAAGTGAAACACATGCACACATGTTCCCGATCTACAAAACCTAAATTTCCGATATGTTGAATGCCATAGTGGAAAAAAAAATCAAAAGAGCAGAATTACCAGGTATTTGTTGTTTTGACCCCAATTTTTTTCCCATTTAGATAAAAAGTGATCAAAACATCTGATATTCCCTAAAATGGTATAAATAAAAAGTACATCTGGTTCTGTAAAAATTTTTACAGTCGTGTAAGTAGTTTTTCTCTCATTTCTCCCCACTCAGATTTTTTTCCGGCTTCTCTGGACATTCTACAGAATAATAAATGGGACCATTACATTACCAAGTACAAATTTGTCCCACAAAACTTAAACCCTCAAATCTCTGAGTGAAAAACAAAAAAATATGGCTTTTGGAAGGCAGGAAGTAGAAAACAAAACCTGAAAAATGCCTCCGGCGGGAAAGGTTTAAGCAGAGGAGGGTGTCAGCCCTGCAGGGGGCGTCTCCACCATATTGAGAGTCAGACCTGGCACAATGGTGGATCTCCACAGGTGTTCCTCACAAGGGGACCAGACACCATTCAGAAAAGGGGATTGAATTCTCACCCTTTTGTTCAGTTCTTGGTGTTGCAGATGGGAAACTACACAAAAGAATTCACATAAAATCCAGCACATAATATCAGAACTATCAGAACAACATCCATAGTGTATGTATCCGTATACAATAGATATAATGTATCACATGCACAATTTATTAACATTACAACATGGAAATATATGATATGTTTTTTCCTATAAAATGTTGCTTTTACCCCATTACATTTCACAAGGGGAGTAGAAGAAAAAACAGAAAATATAAAACTATTTCTCCTGACTACAGAAACCCCCCCATATGTGCCGTGTAATCTGCTGTATGTGCACATGGAGGGGCTCGGAAGGGAAGAGCGCTACTTGGCTTTTGGAGGTCAGATTCTGCTGGAATAGTTTTAGGGTGCCATGTCGTATTTGCAGAGTCCCTAAAGTAACAGTACAATGGAAAACCCCAAAAAGTGTCCCCATTTTGGAAACTAAATCCCAGAAAGAATTTACCAAGGGGCATAGTGAGCAATAGTTTTCCAGATGATAATTCACAGCTAATGGTGGAAAGTGAATGTGTGAGCTGTGCGGAGGACATTGTGTACACCAAATGACCTGCTATTCCTAGGATGGGAGAGGGGGATTCTGGGGGTCAGATTTGTTTTTTCTTTTGTAAGGTTTAATCCCGCGGTGTGCCCCGAGTACGCTTATACAGCTTATGCCTTCCCCTCCATGATACTGCCAGGTTTTATCCTAAAGGAGATCAGGAGTTTTGTATTTTTCATTGTCACATTGTACAAGTTATTTTTGTTATTTTTCCATTGATGCAGCCATATAAGGGCTTGTTTTTTGTGGGGTGAGATGTATTTTTCAGTTTAACGTTACATGTTGGGGGCCTATAACTAATTGACGACATTTTAATAACTCTTTCACGGGGGGATAAAAAAAAAAAACTCTCTCCTGTCATTGCTTTTTAAGATTTTACATTTTTGTCTCTCACTATCCAGCATAAGTAACATGTTACCAGAATTCTATGGGTCGTCCGATCACAGCGATACCTAATTTATATGGTTTATACTTTACTCATTTTCTAGAATTAAACACACATTTTTGAGAAAAAAAAATTTGATTATTTAGCATCGGCATCTTCTGAATGACATCACATTTTAGTTTTCTATTGTATGAAGCTTTATTTTTGTGGATTGATCTGTATTTTATATCGGTATCATTTTACGGTACATGATAAGACTTTATGAACAATGACTTGTGGCTGGTTTTCATTTTTCTTCTTTATGCCAATCACTGAGAGTGCAAATAAAGCTTTTGTTATTCTACAGATTGTTACACACATGACAATGCCAGATATGTATTTATATTGTGTATGTTTTATATAATAAAATCATTGGTAAATGGCAGATTTTTTCTTATTTTTAGTTTAATATTTCTGAAGACTTCCTGTTTTGAAGACAAAGCTCAGACCAGACATTGGATTTAGATTTCTCTTTATTTTTGTCAAAAAAAAAATAAAAACAAAACTATTTTTATTTTTTAAAGCTTTACTTGGCAGCATTTTTTTCCACACCTATATAAAACTTTTGCACATTATTTTCTATTGTGAGTTCTTGTGTAATTCGTTTTTTTGTCTTGGGACATCATGAAATTCAATATAGAGTTAGTAAGAAATAAAAACATTTCCCCATTTGGTTTCCATCATCTCAGTATCAGCAAAATGGCAGACGGTATCACAGGACAGGGCGGGAGATTTCCCTCCTTTATTATATCATTTAACATAACACCCCAGTCTTGTTCTATTGTCCCATCTCAGCTGACTCCTCAGCCCTGTACTATGGATAAGAAAAATTCTACAACATAAAACAGAACATCTAAAGACATAGAATCCTCTCTTGTTATACCCTGTATTCCTCATCCCCAACCCTCACTCAGAACCCAACCCCCTTTACATGGAAGGCCCTAAATGGCAGCAGAAATAAGAGGAGATAATAAATATAACTACAAATGTCAGGGTGAGACTGATCTCAACCAGGGTGCCCAATACTAGGATATTTTTGCACTATATTTCTCTCCTGTTGGAATTTCTCATACAATATATTCCTGATACCCTTTCCCATTAGAGGAATGTCTTCACTACACCAAAAATGTAGTAGTAGTTTTTGAAGTGACATATAAAGCTCTCATAACAGCGATTATATGGTCTCTGTGTCCCCCTAAACCGCAGGAGTGATCCATGATGCAAACTGATAGACCCACCTGGAGTCCGACCTGGAATATTTGGTTCAGGTCATTGATAATTTGACTCCAATATTTCTATAATTTTGGCACCTTTAGACTAGGTGGATCACTGCCTGGTCATGGATCACTGCCTGGTCAGGACACTTACATTTTATGTAGAAAGGGTCTTTACACCCCAGAATTTTAGAAAGTTTACTCAGTTGATAATAAAGTTAAAAATTGTGTAAAACGTGATATAAAAGGTCATGTAATAATCTCTAGATATATTAGCAGCCCACTGATGACTGGTCAATGTGACTATACCCCAAGCCAACCTAGCCATACTCTTGCTCCTTACACCGCAGACCATGTCTTATATAGAGAAGAATAAAATTTAGATACAATCCTCCTCCTCTCCTTATTGCTGGCCAACACAGAACAAATATTGAAAACTGATTCTTTCAGACAAGGAAAGATGGTGGGACTGCAATCTATGAGAAGACCAAAAAACTCCCAGATGATAGTGATAAAACATCATAGGAGCACAATCATTACTTAGAGCCCTTAGGCCATGTTCGCACAGTCAGTATTTAAGTATTTTGTACCAGTAAACCAAAATACAAAATTCTAAACCAGTAATGAATCCAGAACATGGAAATCTTTCCATTATAGTTTCTCAGTTTATGTTCCAGTAATGGATTTGGCTTACAAATACTGACCATGTGAATAAGGCCTTTGTTGTAGGTTTCTCCTGATACTGTTGTGTTTACAATACAGAATGCCATTGTGTACAGTGCGGGAGCCGCACCCGCAGACCCCATTCATATGAAATAAACCCCAACAAGGCCTCCAGAGACTTCTCAATGTCAATCCATATGTAAATAGAGATGCCAAGTGTTGGCCAATGACCATGTCCCCTCCATATATAATCTCCACCCTCTTCCTGGATATAAACCATCTCTATCTCCGTGACATGCATTGCCCATTGTGCAGTATATGCAGTCAGTACTGGAGCATCCAATTCACACTTGGTCGATTTTTTTCGTGTTCAAGAGGACTTCATCTCTGACTATCATCTCTTCCAGGAAAAGCAGAAATCTTCAGTCTTCATCTGTAAGGTAAATATATGTTTAGTACATAGCACAGGCTATAGAGATTATATGACTAGAGCTCCAGTGAATTATACTTTGCTCCAGCAGACAGAGGTCTCCTGTATTATGGAGTAGTCACCTCCTACCGCTAGCTACTGCCATATAGTGTAACAACAGCCAGGAGAGTGGGGACTCCTCTGAATGTTGGGACAGTCTTGGGCATGCAGTCTGGGGCACAAACCATGACCTCCCAGACCTCTACAATACTGTGGTTTTCTTCAGTTGTAGTAAACTAAATGCTATTTCTTTGTTTCATCCAGAATGGCCACCCAAATTAGCGAAGTGTGCAAGAACACGGCAAAACATCTGCTGAATCTGGTTTCAGAGACATCTAAGAACCTCAGGATGATGGATGTGGCCGACCATTTTGAGCTCTTGCAAGAACTCGGATCAGGATCTTATGGAACGGTCTTCATGGGAAGACACAAACACTCAGGTGAGACAATGGATTATGATGATTGTGCCATTGAGCTGGTCTTGGCTCTTGGTCACCATGTAGCTAGCATGTCTCCAGAATGTTTTGTGTTGTCCTTCAGGCCTCTTTTCTAACGAGCAGGATTATATTGTCCAGAATAAGATGAAGCTTCAGTTTGTTGATTTTTTTTCTTTGAGTGTAAAGTCTGTCTTGATTTTTTCTATGATCCGCTCTCACTTCCCTCAACCTCAGGGAGATTCCACTAAGTCTTTATGATGAAATGGTGATCTCCATTGTCAGAGATGTCTTGTGATGTCTCAAACCAAAGAGGCAACATTTATATATTACCTCCTGCTTTTTATTGACCTAAGTCACCACAATTCACCATTGCCCATAACTATAACTAGGCTTTCCTTCACTTTGGGGAAAGGGTTAGTTTCTTCCTTTAGTCCTGTATCTAAATATCCTAAAAAATTGAAAGTTCATCTATATTAACATTGTGCTCTTGTGATGGCTCCTCTATAACATTATTGATCTTCATGGAGAATGTTGTAGAATATGATGGTAACTTATAAAATTAATAATAATGTCATCAACAGGTCAGATCGTCGCGGTCAAAATGCAAGCGAAGGAGAAGACCCCAGCGGATAACTTCCTCCTGGAGTACGGCGTCTCCCTCACCCTCAGCTGTCACCCGCACATCATCCGGACACACGAGATGGTCTTCCATACCACTAGGGAGTTTGTATTCATTCAGGAATTGGCACCGGCAGGGACTCTTCAGTCCATCATTAAACCTAAGGTGAGATATCCAGATTTTTTTTTTTTTTCTTCATTGTTTTAGGAAAAGTTTTTGCCCCCATTAGAGTTCTTATCCACAAATATGTCCAGGTATGAAACAGTTGAAGACCATATAACCTCGTAGATTTACTGTACAGGAGACGGGGTGTGCTGGGTGATAGACTAAGTTATGATGACATAATGGTTTACAACCCCCTAAAATTGAAAACAATTGTCTGTATTGGTAGAAGATAAATACAAGTCATGAGGACTTTTCTGTAAGACAAGTTTGTCCTGTCTTCTGTCCAGCTGTGTGATCTCTTGTGTTGTCTTCTGCTCAGGTCGGTATGCAGGAGGACAAGTTGAAGCGCTGTGTCCCACAGATAGCCAGTGCTCTGGAGTTTATGCACAGCAGAGGAATGGTCCATCGAGACATCAAGCTGGATAACATTCTTCTGATGGATGCCGAATGTCACCGCATTAAACTGGCAGATTTTGGACTCACCCGGCTCCAGGGTACATATGTCCCTACTTTTTCCTGGCTTAAACCTTACACTGCCCCAGAACTCTTAAGAAGGAAACCAGGAGAACAGCTGCTACTACAGTCCAGCCTTGACGTGTGGTCTTTTGGTGTTCTCATATTCACTGCCCTTAACGGATTCTTCCCTTGGCAAGAGGCGCTGGGTCGTGATGCCAAGTACAAAGAATTTGCCTGGTGGCAGGTGAGAAAGGACCCTTCAAAAGCACCAGAAAAGTGGAAGAAAATCTCAGTGGACGTCAGAGGAATGTTCTGGGATTTATTGGCCATAAATGCTTGTGATAGGTGCTCAGCCATGGACATTCTGAAATATATTCACCTACCATGGAAAGTGGAGGACTCTTCAGAGCACATGGCAGGAATAGCAGCACCCTATCGGTGACATGAAGACTGTATAATGTCCATGCTGGAGCCACCTCAAGCAGAGCATAAGCAAGAAAATCATATACTTAGAAAAATGAGTTTTCAGCTTTTTACATGGTAGAAGCAGTTTGTGGTTGTAAAGTAATAAAATCGCTAGGATATGCTATAGGATAACACTATAATATATACGTAGCTATAGGTGCCCTTCAGGCTGCTGACAGGTTCTATGTAGCAGATCTTCATTACACAGTTAGTAGTGGTTAGGGTAGTATGCTGGTTATAGCTCTCATATCTGACTCCAGGAAAACTGAGCTTTACTTATTGTATAAAATGACTGTTATCGTATCTTGTAAATCTGCTCATCTTCCTCAGGCCCTTACATTGTTGGACACCATTATGTGACCTTGCATTTCTCCTGAGGGGCGACTCCTTGTCACCTTGCGGTGAATACAAGAGTTGACAATTGTTAAAGATATAAGTTTACATTTTTTTGTATAAATTGTTTGTTTCAATATCTTTTTCTATAAACCTCCTGTCTTGACCTTCATACAGATTTTGTTATACTGTATATGTCTGAATGGTTAACAAGGCTGTCTGATGTCCTTGATTTTGTAGAGTATTTTTTCACTTTCCCTTTTTTCCTTAGACCCATGTCCTGAGATTTTCTGATTTTGCTCTTTTTTGTTATTCTTCTCTGCACATGATATCCACAATCCATAGGCTAGGAGATCACTTGTATATTGGTGGGTATCTAAAGCTTAGAAATTCCCTGATCAGGTGAACAGGAGTGTTTTTTCCCCTTTTCTGAATGTAGCGGTGCTCATGCAGTGTGCTTATGTTAATGTTAGAGCGCCCCCTACATCTGGTGCTACCACCTTTATTCCCAGCACCCACATTGAAATGCATGTAGCCGTGTGCCCTGTCCAATCACTGCTCAATTCCCAATGGGGGACAAAACACCCCTGTTCTCATTGTTGGGGGTCTCAGCAGCTGGGCCATCACCGATATGCACGTTGTCCCCCTAGTCTATGGATAGGGGATACCTTTTCTGGTCAGAATTATTTTTATCATGGCAGTCCTAGAGCCATAATGTTACTTGTCTCTCTATATTGAGGGCTTCTTTTTTTGTGGGGTGAGCTGTATTTTCCAGTATTGTGCATTACATGTAACTTATTGTTCAACTATTACCATTTTAATGGGAGGAATGGAAAACCCTACAATTCCACCAATGTTTTTGCATTATAAATTTGGCACCACTGACCATGGAGAACATGTAATATATGTCACCTATATTCTGCAGGTCTGTACCATTATTCTGATACCCCATATGTTTAGGGGTTTTATTGTTGTAATACTTTTATTTAATAAAGAGCTTTTTAATGACCAATTTATGTTTCTTCATCTTTATAACGGTTTCATTTTTCCATGGATGGAGCCATGTGGGGATGTTTTTTGTGTAGAATGAGATGATGTTTTATTGGTGCCATTCTGGATTACATATGAATTTTTGAAAGCAAAAAGATTTTGGCTTTTTAACATGGAGCAATCAAGAACGCATAGGATGGGGACAAAATCTATAGATGCTGCGGTCACTATAGACCTTGACATCTAAAGGCTTAAATGGCCGTGATCAGTATTAGTTTTTGCTTTGAAAAGGCGATTTTCTTCTCTGGTTTTTTAGATTTTTTTTATCAGAATTTAGCTATTTTTTAAATGGTTTTTGATAGTTAGGGACTCGCAAGACAATGAGGACCCTTGACGTGGGTTGCGAGCTTATGTACTTTGTCTGAAATATACAATCATATTTTTCAACTTGTTTGTTTTAGGCAAAGTGCAAACCAATACCTCATTATTTTTTATGTAAAAATATTGGAACCCAAAAGGTAAAAGATTCTTGCCCAGTTTAGGTCCTACTGTTTGGATCTTCCCCTCCTCAGTTACTAGCAATTATTTGCTAGACCAGTTTCAATAACACCAATTACTTTTCCATCTTTACTAACACAATTTACTGTAACAAACTTCAACTAGGAAAAGGCAAATCTCTGCTTGCTACACCTTACATGGAGGAACCTCATAGATATCTATCTGTAGATGAACCAGTAAAGGCCTCCTACATGAACCCACACAATATGTTATCAGTGGTCATGACTATGAGGCTTCACAAATACCATCCAAAGAAATAGAAGTTATTCCATCATCTCCTATTATTGAAGGAATTTCACCCTTCTCCACAATAACCTGCACTCAGGATTTGCCAGACATACAACCCATGTTCAAGGTGCAGAAGAAACTAGACCAAACTGACTACAGCAGAAGATCCAGGACATGAGACTCTCCATCCTTCTGATTCTCATGAAGACCTCGATGAAAGTTTTCTGGTCCATACTGATGATGCAGAGATGGATGACAGAGCTGAAGACTTTCACCACGAGTGCCGTAGACATGTGAATGAAGAGAAAGATCTAGTCGTCTTAGTTCCTTGCTAAGAAAAACCTTATTGTATTGCAAAATGAATTGTCTACAAGAATACTGCGGGGAGTATGATCAGAATCCCGGCAAAATGCGAGAAACTGTGGGAAAGTCATCCTAAGCATGGTCAAACACCAATTGGCAATCTCTTTATCTCGGTGGTCGTTCTGTTGAGCGGCTCCAGATTTATTTTAAAGATAAAGCTGTTTTATTAACATTGTGAAATTTCTGGCTATTGGTAACCTGACACATTACCGAAATCAAAAACATTCTTCTCCTAGCCATAGACCAACAATGGAAACTCGAACAGAACCTTCTTACAGAAATGAAATATTATGTTCAAGGATGGACCGTCTTGGTTTCTTGGGTAAATCTTACATATATTCATTTATAGATTTTCCCTCTAGTTCTTTCACTGTAGAAAAAATAGCCCCACAACTGTCAGTCACCCGAGAAACACCTGACTGAACTTGGGTTTGAAAACATTGGGGCACATTTATCAATACTGTCAATCTTTGCTCATATTCGTACTTTTAGACATTTTTTAGGAATCTGTCGTAGGGATCTTCATAAATATGACATTTTTGCTGCAAAACATGTGGACTAAATCTGTAGACAAATCTTAACTTACCGGCTGTAAGGAACAAATATTTGTTGCACATATCAAAAACCCTACAATTTTTGGCAAAACATAATCAGACACAAATCATCTCTCTCACAGAGGAGACAAATGTGGCGCACGATAGGAATTTATGGCGCACAAAGATTGTCATATATTCATTACACCATTTTAAACTTGGTTTACTTTCCACAAGAAAATCTGCAAAATATTCTTACTTTTCTGGTTCATAAATGTGTCGTAAAGCGAGACACTTCTAAACCACACCCGTTATAAACAAGGCCCATCGTTCTAACGTGTCGAGCCTGTCGTATTTTTCTGTTCTTTATGGTGCACACTGTTCATAAATATGTCGTAAATGTCATGCACCATAAATTTTGGCACAAATATAGGCAGAAAAGTGTCAGGAGTGCTATTGACAAATATGCCCCAATGTGGATTTCATTTTGTTCAAGGCAGGACATACATATCATAGTAACTGATCATCACATGGCAATTCATTACTTGATGCAAGATAAATATTCTCATATCAACCATCTGTCACCTGACTAGATCAGTTGGTAATAAAGTGTTCTCCGCCACCAAGACAGAGACTGCGGCCATTTTGGAAAATTGGGTACAAACTTTAAAAATTCCCATGTGGAGGGCAGAACAAAAATTATGGAGAGAATGGAGAACAGCTGGTACAAATCTGGAAACCTTTGCTCAATGATATTACCAATGTACATGAATGGTCACAACCAGAGGACTACCCAACACAATATGGCCTACAGAGGACTCCCTGCCATGGATGAGTTAGTAGATATAGCGAGAGACCTGCTGCAGGATCTCAGTCAGCTGACATGCTTCTATCACACAGGTGACCTAGAAATATTCCATATTGTATGTTTAAAATATAGACCCAAGAGGATCCATTATTATATCGATGCCATGACTGTGTGTTCACAGCTAGCAGCCCCGGAGCACAACAGACATGAGGTCATGTAAAGGCAGTAGTTGGTTTCTTAAAGCTCAATTATCCAACTTGCCAAGAATTTATGTTTAACATCCTAAAGCAAAGATTCACAACAGAGGGGCCTTGTAGGGATGAGCGAACAGATTTATAATGAACTGATTTCGACCAAATTTTCCAAAAGTTTTGGTTTCTATAGAATGTGAAACCTTTGATATTCATCTCAGGTGAACTATCGGCTCTATGACGTAGTTGGGCTTCTAGAATCACCTCACATTATCTGACAGCCTCTCATCTGATATCTCATCCCATCTTTCCTGACAGAAATTTTTCTTGAAATTCTGTAAATTGTCAGTCCTTCATGCCGCATGGGCTCCCATAAAAGGATAATTTTTGGTGGCTTTTTTTCTACACTCAATTCTTTCTCTCTTTTCAACTACCTGTGTGCCATAAACTTTTCTTAAAATTCTGTAAATTTTCATTCCACTAAAGCTATGTTACATTACGTTAGCTAGGAGGCCAGAAGAAGATCCAGAAGTAGTGCCCAGGAGAGGCGAGTATAACTGTTTGTAACTTTTTACACCTCCCCCGGGGCCTCCACTTATTTAGAAAGAGCAGAATATAATAATTCCGCTTCCAGTTCAGTGTCACATCCAAAACTTTATCAAAACTTGTCAAATCTCGGTCAATCTGGACTGGTTGGCTCTTCTTTAATCCTTGTGTATTTTTCACACATGGAAAAAAAAAATCTCCACCTTTCATGAGTTTTATATCCATGATATTCCATCTGTTTAGCATGATCTAAAACACTGATAGAGGTCACATGTCTATACAAATACAATTTTTCAAATACCCTTTGACTTGTGCTGGTGCATGTTGTCTGAAAAACAGCCAAATATAGAACAGGCTTCCATCTGCTTTTCTTGCTTTTTTTTTTTTTTTTTTTTTTTTTAAACTGAACCACAGTCCAATGAAATCGATCCACCGGGATGTTTTTCATGACACTTTATGCTTGTCCCAATATCCTTTTGGGCTCCTTTTTGCCCCTTTTTTTTTTTTTTTTTTTTATCTATCTATTTCACCTACTGGGATCAGCATAACATTTAGCTATATACATTAATATTCAGACAGTGTGTGTTTTTTATGTCTTTGCTAAAATGAGTATTTAGCGGGGGGGGGGGGTTTCTCCTTATTTCTGTTGTTTATGCATGATGGTCATGGGCAATTAGTTATAAGTTATAGGTGTTTTTGGTTTTGTGCTCTTGCAGTGTTTCTTTTCCGTCTTTTGTTCTCCATGAACTAGTTAATGAAATGTATTTCTCTTTTATATTTTGTTTTCCATGAGTCAGATGATGCAATTATTTATTTCTTTTGTTTTTTTATGAATTAGTTTATGCAAATGATATATTTTCTCACTTTTGTTTTCCATGAATTAGTTCATGCAATTTATACTATGCAGTGCAGGTGTTCCTATTGAATTGTATATGTTTTTAATGTTAGCAGGGGCATTTGATTTTATGCTATGACTAAGGGGGCGTTTATCCTCGAAACACGTAAACAAACTCTTTGCTTCTGTCTAGCACAGAGGATCTCTGTGCTTTTTAATGATTTTTTTGTTTTGTTTATGAATTAAGTTACGTTTTATTTATACCTAGCTGAACTGGCTGCTGGACACCATTTTTTTCACATGTGGAGTTACTTTATACTTCATGTTACACTTCATGTAAAGTGGTAAACTTTGGTCAATATTTTTTTTAATTTATTTATGTAGTATAGAATACCTTACAAAATTTGGAAATACTAGCATTTTTAAACATTTTAAATGCCCTGTGTAGGCAAACGGGTTTTTCTAAAACAAATTAACTCAAAGATGGTCAAAGAATGAGAATAATCACACCAGAATATAATAAAATAAGTGTTTAATAAATGAAAAGAGATAATACTGAGCTGTGGTTACAATTGATGTAATAGTATACAGACAAAAGCTACAAAATGACCCTACACAAAGTTTGATCAGTAAGACATTAACTTATCACATCAATAAGACACTATGAATTTGTGGAAAAACATGTCCTATTACACCCTGCTGTCACACAGATAGTCCGACCACCCCAACTAGTATATCCACATCTCTGCTTTATGTTGACATCATTTTTTTAAATGTCCTATAATTTTCTCAGGACTTTAGAAGGCTTACAATTCTAACAAGCCTTTGACACATTTTCAAGAAAATTTCTAAAACCCATTCTATTCTGAGGGAGGTTTTAATGGCTTAATTTTTAGAACCCTCCATAAATCTCCCATTTTCAAATATTCAACCCGAGAACCATTAAAACAGCATTTAGGAAGGATATTAACCCATTAACCCTATCCTGACATGGGCCATACTATTACCCTAGATGGTCTAAAAATAAAAGTAAAAAAAGAGAAAAAAATTTAAAATTCTAATCCCTCCCTTTACCCACATATAAAAGTAAATACATAAAGTGAAACACATGCACACATGTTCCCGATCTACAAAACCTAAATTTCCGATATGTTGAATGCCATAGTGGAAAAAAAAATCAAAAGAGCAGAATTACCAGGTATTTGTTGTTTTGACCCCAATTTTTTTCCCATTTAGATAAAAAGTGATCAAAACATCTGATATTCCCTAAAATGGTATAAATAAAAAGTACATCTGGTTCTGTAAAAATTTTTACAGTCGTGTAAGTAGTTTTTCTCTCATTTCTCCCCACTCAGATTTTTTTCCGGCTTCTCTGGACATTCTACAGAATAATAAATGGGACCATTACATTACCAAGTACAAATTTGTCCCACAAAACTTAAACCCTCAAATCTCTGAGTGAAAAACAAAAAAATATGGCTTTTGGAAGGCAGGAAGTAGAAAACAAAACCTGAAAAATGCCTCCGGCGGGAAAGGTTTAAGCAGAGGAGGGTGTCAGCCCTGCAGGGGGCGTCTCCACCATATTGAGAGTCAGACCTGGCACAATGGTGGATCTCCACAGGTGTTCCTCACAAGGGGACCAGACACCATTCAGAAAAGGGGATTGAATTCTCACCCTTTTGTTCAGTTCTTGGTGTTGCAGATGGGAAACTACACAAAAGAATTCACATAAAATCCAGCACATAATATCAGAACTATCAGAACAACATCCATAGTGTATGTATCCGTATACAATAGATATAATGTATCACATGCACAATTTATTAACATTACAACATGGAAATATATGATATGTTTTTTCCTATAAAATGTTGCTTTTACCCCATTACATTTCACAAGGGGAGTAGAAGAAAAAACAGAAAATATAAAACTATTTCTCCTGACTACAGAAACCCCCCCCATATGTGCCGTGTAATCTGCTGTATGTGCACATGGAGGGGCTCGGAAGGGAAGAGCGCTACTTGGCTTTTGGAGGTCAGATTCTGCTGGAATAGTTTTAGGGTGCCATGTCGTATTTGCAGAGTCCCTAAAGTAACAGTACAATGGAAAACCCCAAAAAGTGTCCCCATTTTGGAAACTAAATCCCAGAAAGAATTTACCAAGGGGCATAGTGAGCAATAGTTTTCCAGATGATAATTCACAGCTAATGGTGGAAAGTGAATGTGTGAGCTGTGCGGAGGACATTGTGTACACCAAATGACCTGCTATTCCTAGGATGGGAGAGGGGGATTCTGGGGGTCAGATTTGTTTTTTCTTTTGTAAGGTTTAATCCCGCGGTGTGCCCCGAGTACGCTTATACAGCTTATGCCTTCCCCTCCATGATACTGCCAGGTTTTATCCTAAAGGAGATCAGGAGTTTTGTATTTTTCATTGTCACATTGTACAAGTTATTTTTGTTATTTTTCCATTGATGCAGCCATATAAGGGCTTGTTTTTTGTGGGGTGAGATGTATTTTTCAGTTTAACGTTACATGTTGGGGGCCTATAACTAATTGACGACATTTTAATAACTCTTTCACGGGGGGATAAAAAAAAAAAACTCTCTCCTGTCATTGCTTTTTAAGATTTTACATTTTTGTCTCTCACTATCCAGCATAAGTAACATGTTACCAGAATTCTATGGGTCGTCCGATCACAGCGATACCTAATTTATATGGTTTATACTTTACTCATTTTCTAGAATTAAACACACATTTTTGAGAAAAAAAATTTGATTATTTAGCATCGGCATCTTCTGAATGACATCACATTTTAGTTTTCTATTGTATGAAGCTTTATTTTTGTGGATTGATCTGTATTTTATATCGGTATCATTTTACGGTACATGATAAGACTTTATGAACAATGACTTGTGGCTGGTTTTCATTTTTCTTCTTTATGCCAATCACTGAGAGTGCAAATAAAGCTTTTGTTATTCTACAGATTGTTACACACATGACAATGCCAGATATGTATTTATATTGTGTATGTTTTATATAATAAAATCATTGGTAAATGGCAGATTTTTTCTTATTTTTAGTTTAATATTTCTGAAGACTTCCTGTTTTGAAGACAAAGCTCAGACCAGACATTGGATTTAGATTTCTCTTTATTTTTGTCAAAAAAAAAATTAAAAACAAAACTATTTTTATTTTTTAAAGCTTTACTTGGCAGCATTTTTTTCCACACCTATATAAAACTTTTGCACATTATTTTCTATTGTGAGTTCTTGTGTAATTCGTTTTTTTGTCTTGGGACATCATGAAATTCAATATAGAGTTAGTAAGAAATAAAAACATTTCCCCATTTGGTTTCCATCATCTCAGTATCAGCAAAATGGCAGACGGTATCACAGGACAGGGCGGGAGATTTCCCTCCTTTATTATATCATTTAACATAACACCCCAGTCTTGTTCTATTGTCCCATCTCAGCTGACTCCTCAGCCCTGTACTATGGATAAGAAAAATTCTACAACATAAAACAGAACATCTAAAGACATAGAATCCTCTCTTGTTATACCCTGTATTCCTCATCCCCAACCCTCACTCAGAACCCAACCCCCTTTACATGGAAGGCCCTAAATGGCAGCAGAAATAAGAGGAGATAATAAATATAACTACAAATGTCAGGGTGAGACTGATCTCAACCAGGGTGCCCAATACTAGGATATTTTTGCACTATATTTCTCTCCTGTTGGAATTTCTCATACAATATATTCCTGATACCCTTTCCCATTAGAGGAATGTCTTCACTACACCAAAAATGTAGTAGTAGTTTTTGAAGTGACATATAAAGCTCTCATAACAGCGATTATATGGTCTCTGTGTCCCCCTAAACCGCAGGAGTGATCCATGATGCAAACTGATAGACCCACCTGGAGTCCGACCTGGAATATTTGGTTCAGGTCATTGATAATTTGACTCCAATATTTCTATAATTTTGGCACCTTTAGACTAGGTGGATCACTGCCTGGTCATGGATCACTGCCTGGTCAGGACACTTACATTTTATGTAGAAAGGGTCTTTACACCCCAGAATTTTAGAAAGTTTACTCAGTTGATAATAAAGTTAAAAATTGTGTAAAACGTGATATAAAAGGTCATGTAATAATCTCTAGATATATTAGCAGCCCACTGATGACTGGTCAATGTGACTATACCCCAAGCCAACCTAGCCATACTCTTGCTCCTTACACCGCAGACCATGTCTTATATAGAGAAGAATAAAATTTAGATACAATCCTCCTCCTCTCCTTATTGCTGGCCAACACAGAACAAATATTGAAAACTGATTCTTTCAGACAAGGAAAGATGGTGGGACTGCAATCTATGAGAAGACCAAAAAACTCCCAGATGATAGTGATAAAACATCATAGGAGCACAATCATTACTTAGAGCCCTTAGGCCATGTTCGCACAGTCAGTATTTAAGTATTTTGTACCAGTAAACCAAAATACAAAATTCTAAACCAGTAATGAATCCAGAACATGGAAATCTTTCCATTATAGTTTCTCAGTTTATGTTCCAGTAATGGATTTGGCTTACAAATACTGACCATGTGAATAAGGCCTTTGTTGTAGGTTTCTCCTGATACTGTTGTGTTTACAATACAGAATGCCATTGTGTACAGTGCGGGAGCCGCACCCGCAGACCCCATTCATATGAAATAAACCCCAACAAGGCCTCCAGAGACTTCTCAATGTCAATCCATATGTAAATAGAGATGCCAAGTGTTGGCCAATGACCATGTCCCCTCCATATATAATCTCCACCCTCTTCCTGGATATAAACCATCTCTATCTCCGTGACATGCATTGCCCATTGTGCAGTATATGCAGTCAGTACTGGAGCATCCAATTCACACTTGGTCGATTTTTTTCGTGTTCAAGAGGACTTCATCTCTGACTATCATCTCTTCCAGGAAAAGCAGAAATCTTCAGTCTTCATCTGTAAGGTAAATATATGTTTAGTACATAGCACAGGCTATAGAGATTATATGACTAGAGCTCCAGTGAATTATACTTTGCTCCAGCAGACAGAGGTCTCCTGTATTATGGAGTAGTCACCTCCTACCGCTAGCTACTGCCATATAGTGTAACAACAGCCAGGAGAGTGGGGACTCCTCTGAATGTTGGGACAGTCTTGGGCATGCAGTCTGGGGCACAAACCATGACCTCCCAGACCTCTACAATACTGTGGTTTTCTTCAGTTGTAGTAAACTAAATGCTATTTCTTTGTTTCATCCAGAATGGCCACCCAAATTAGCGAAGTGTGCAAGAACACGGCAAAACATCTGCTGAATCTGGTTTCAGAGACATCTAAGAACCTCAGGATGATGGATGTGGCCGACCATTTTGAGCTCTTGCAAGAACTCGGATCAGGATCTTATGGAACGGTCTTCATGGGAAGACACAAACACTCAGGTGAGACAATGGATTATGATGATTGTGCCATTGAGCTGGTCTTGGCTCTTGGTCACCATGTAGCTAGCATGTCTCCAGAATGTTTTGTGTTGTCCTTCAGGCCTCTTTTCTAACGAGCAGGATTATATTGTCCAGAATAAGATGAAGCTTCAGTTTGTTGATTTTTTTCTTTGAGTGTAAAGTCTGTCTTGATTTTTTCTATGATCCGCTCTCACTTCCCTCAACCTCAGGGAGATTCCACTAAGTCTTTATGATGAAATGGTGATCTCCATTGTCAGAGATGTCTTGTGATGTCTCAAACCAAAGAGGCAACATTTATATATTACCTCCTGCTTTTTATTGACCTAAGTCACCACAATTCACCATTGCCCATAACTATAACTAGGCTTTCCTTCACTTTGGGGAAAGGGTTAGTTTCTTCCTTTAGTCCTGTATCTAAATATCCTAAAAAATTGAAAGTTCATCTATATTAACATTGTGCTCTTGTGATGGCTCCTCTATAACATTATTGATCTTCATGGAGAATGTTGTAGAATATGATGGTAACTTATAAAATTAATAATAATGTCATCAACAGGTCAGATCGTCGCGGTCAAAATGCAAGCGAAGGAGAAGACCCCAGCGGATAACTTCCTCCTGGAGTACGGCGTCTCCCTCACCCTCAGCTGTCACCCGCACATCATCCGGACACACGAGATGGTCTTCCATACCACTAGGGAGTTTGTATTCATTCAGGAATTGGCACCGGCAGGGACTCTTCAGTCCATCATTAAACCTAAGGTGAGATATCCAGATTTTTTTTTTTTTTCTTCATTGTTTTAGGAAAAGTTTTTGCCCCCATTAGAGTTCTTATCCACAAATATGTCCAGGTATGAAACAGTTGAAGACCATATAACCTCGTAGATTTACTGTACAGGAGACGGGGTGTGCTGGGTGATAGACTAAGTTATGATGACATAATGGTTTACAACCCCCTAAAATTGAAAACAATTGTCTGTATTGGTAGAAGATAAATACAAGTCATGAGGACTTTTCTGTAAGACAAGTTTGTCCTGTCTTCTGTCCAGCTGTGTGATCTCTTGTGTTGTCTTCTGCTCAGGTCGGTATGCAGGAGGACAAGTTGAAGCGCTGTGTCCCACAGATAGCCAGTGCTCTGGAGTTTATGCACAGCAGAGGAATGGTCCATCGAGACATCAAGCTGGATAACATTCTTCTGATGGATGCCGAATGTCACCGCATTAAACTGGCAGATTTTGGACTCACCCGGCTCCAGGGTACATATGTCCCTACTTTTTCCTGGCTTAAACCTTACACTGCCCCAGAACTCTTAAGAAGGAAACCAGGAGAACAGCTGCTACTACAGTCCAGCCTTGACGTGTGGTCTTTTGGTGTTCTCATATTCACTGCCCTTAACGGATTCTTCCCTTGGCAAGAGGCGCTGGGTCGTGATGCCAAGTACAAAGAATTTGCCTGGTGGCAGGTGAGAAAGGACCCTTCAAAAGCACCAGAAAAGTGGAAGAAAATCTCAGTGGACGTCAGAGGAATGTTCTGGGATTTATTGGCCATAAATGCTTGTGATAGGTGCTCAGCCATGGACATTCTGAAATATATTCACCTACCATGGAAAGTGGAGGACTCTTCAGAGCACATGGCAGGAATAGCAGCACCCTATCGGTGACATGAAGACTGTATAATGTCCATGCTGGAGCCACCTCAAGCAGAGCATAAGCAAGAAAATCATATACTTAGAAAAATGAGTTTTCAGCTTTTTACATGGTAGAAGCAGTTTGTGGTTGTAAAGTAATAAAATCGCTAGGATATGCTATAGGATAACACTATAATATATACGTAGCTATAGGTGCCCTTCAGGCTGCTGACAGGTTCTATGTAGCAGATCTTCATTACACAGTTAGTAGTGGTTAGGGTAGTATGCTGGTTATAGCTCTCATATCTGACTCCAGGAAAACTGAGCTTTACTTATTGTATAAAATGACTGTTATCGTATCTTGTAAATCTGCTCATCTTCCTCAGGCCCTTACATTGTTGGACACCATTATGTGACCTTGCATTTCTCCTGAGGGGCGACTCCTTGTCACCTTGCGGTGAATACAAGAGTTGACAATTGTTAAAGATATAAGTTTACATTTTTTTGTATAAATTGTTTGTTTCAATATCTTTTTCTATAAACCTCCTGTCTTGACCTTCATACAGATTTTGTTATACTGTATATGTCTGAATGGTTAACAAGGCTGTCTGATGTCCTTGATTTTGTAGAGTATTTTTTCACTTTCCCTTTTTTCCTTAGACCCATGTCCTGAGATTTTCTGATTTTGCTCTTTTTTGTTATTCTTCTCTGCACATGATATCCACAATCCATAGGCTAGGAGATCACTTGTATATTGGTGGGTATCTAAAGCTTAGAAATTCCCTGATCAGGTGAACAGGAGTGTTTTTTCCCCTTTTCTGAATGTAGCGGTGCTCATGCAGTGTGCTTATGTTAATGTTAGAGCGCCCCCTACATCTGGTGCTACCACCTTTATTCCCAGCACCCACATTGAAATGCATGTAGCCGTGTGCCCTGTCCAATCACTGCTCAATTCCCAATGGGGGACAAAACACCCCTGTTCTCATTGTTGGGGGTCTCAGCAGCTGGGCCATCACCGATATGCACGTTGTCCCCCTAGTCTATGGATAGGGGATACCTTTTCTGGTCAGAATTATTTTTATCATGGCAGTCCTAGAGCCATAATGTTACTTGTCTCTCTATATTGAGGGCTTCTTTTTTGTGGGGTGAGCTGTATTTTCCAGTATTGTGCATTACATGTAACTTATTGTTCAACTATTACCATTTTAATGGGAGGAATGGAAAACCCTACAATTCCACCAATGTTTTTGCATTATAAATTTGGCACCACTGACCATGGAGAACATGTAATATATGTCACCTATATTCTGCAGGTCTGTACCATTATTCTGATACCCCATATGTTTAGGGGTTTTATTGTTGTAATACTTTTATTTAATAAAGAGCTTTTTAATGACCAATTTATGTTTCTTCATCTTTATAACGGTTTCATTTTTCCATGGATGGAGCCATGTGGGGATGTTTTTTGTGTAGAATGAGATGATGTTTTATTGGTGCCATTCTGGATTACATATGAATTTTTGAAAGCAAAAAGATTTTGGCTTTTTAACATGGAGCAATCAAGAACGCATAGGATGGGGACAAAATCTATAGATGCTGCGGTCACTATAGACCTTGACATCTAAAGGCTTAAATGGCCGTGATCAGTATTAGTTTTTGCTTTGAAAAGGCGATTTTCTTCTCTGGTTTTTTAGATTTTTTTTATCAGAATTTAGCTATTTTTTAAATGGTTTTTGATAGTTAGGGACTCGCAAGACAATGAGGACCCTTGACGTGGGTTGCGAGCTTATGTACTTTGTCTGAAATATACAATCATATTTTTCAACTTGTTTGTTTTAGGCAAAGTGCAAACCAATACCTCATTATTTTTTATGTAAAAATATTGGAACCCAAAAGGTAAAAGATTCTTGCCCAGTTTAGGTCCTACTGTTTGGATCTTCCCCTCCTCAGTTACTAGCAATTATTTGCTAGACCAGTTTCAATAACACCAATTACTTTTCCATCTTTACTAACACAATTTACTGTAACAAACTTCAACTAGGAAAAGGCAAATCTCTGCTTGCTACACCTTACATGGAGGAACCTCATAGATATCTATCTGTAGATGAACCAGTAAAGGCCTCCTACATGAACCCACACAATATGTTATCAGTGGTCATGACTATGAGGCTTCACAAATACCATCCAAAGAAATAGAAGTTATTCCATCATCTCCTATTATTGAAGGAATTTCACCCTTCTCCACAATAACCTGCACTCAGGATTTGCCAGACATACAACCCATGTTCAAGGTGCAGAAGAAACTAGACCAAACTGACTACAGCAGAAGATCCAGGACATGAGACTCTCCATCCTTCTGATTCTCATGAAGACCTCGATGAAAGTTTTCTGGTCCATACTGATGATGCAGAGATGGATGACAGAGCTGAAGACTTTCACCACGAGTGCCGTAGACATGTGAATGAAGAGAAAGATCTAGTCGTCTTAGTTCCTTGCTAAGAAAAACCTTATTGTATTGCAAAATGAATTGTCTACAAGAATACTGCGGGGAGTATGATCAGAATCCCGGCAAAATGCGAGAAACTGTGGGAAAGTCATCCTAAGCATGGTCAAACACCAATTGGCAATCTCTTTATCTCGGTGGTCGTTCTGTTGAGCGGCTCCAGATTTATTTTAAAGATAAAGCTGTTTTATTAACATTGTGAAATTTCTGGCTATTGGTAACCTGACACATTACCGAAATCAAAAACATTCTTCTCCTAGCCATAGACCAACAATGGAAACTCGAACAGAACCTTCTTACAGAAATGAAATATTATGTTCAAGGATGGACCGTCTTGGTTTCTTGGGTAAATCTTACATATATTCATTTATAGATTTTCCCTCTAGTTCTTTCACTGTAGAAAAAATAGCCCCACAACTGTCAGTCACCCGAGAAACACCTGACTGAACTTGGGTTTGAAAACATTGGGGCACATTTATCAATACTGTCAATCTTTGCTCATATTCGTACTTTTAGACATTTTTTAGGAATCTGTCGTAGGGATCTTCATAAATATGACATTTTTGCTGCAAAACATGTGGACTAAATCTGTAGACAAATCTTAACTTACCGGCTGTAAGGAACAAATATTTGTTGCACATATCAAAAACCCTACAATTTTTGGCAAAACATAATCAGACACAAATCATCTCTCTCACAGAGGAGACAAATGTGGCGCACGATAGGAATTTATGGCGCACAAAGATTGTCATATATTCATTACACCATTTTAAACTTGGTTTACTTTCCACAAGAAAATCTGCAAAATATTCTTACTTTTCTGGTTCATAAATGTGTCGTAAAGCGAGACACTTCTAAACCACACCCGTTATAAACAAGGCCCATCGTTCTAACGTGTCGAGCCTGTCGTATTTTTCTGTTCTTTATGGTGCACACTGTTCATAAATATGTCGTAAATGTCATGCACCATAAATTTTGGCACAAATATAGGCAGAAAAGTGTCAGGAGTGCTATTGACAAATATGCCCCAATGTGGATTTCATTTTGTTCAAGGCAGGACATACATATCATAGTAACTGATCATCACATGGCAATTCATTACTTGATGCAAGATAAATATTCTCATATCAACCATCTGTCACCTGACTAGATCAGTTGGTAATAAAGTGTTCTCCGCCACCAAGACAGAGACTGCGGCCATTTTGGAAAATTGGGTACAAACTTTAAAAATTCCCATGTGGAGGGCAGAACAAAAATTATGGAGAGAATGGAGAACAGCTGGTACAAATCTGGAAACCTTTGCTCAATGATATTACCAATGTACATGAATGGTCACAACCAGAGGACTACCCAACACAATATGGCCTACAGAGGACTCCCTGCCATGGATGAGTTAGTAGATATAGCGAGAGACCTGCTGCAGGATCTCAGTCAGCTGACATGCTTCTATCACACAGGTGACCTAGAAATATTCCATATTGTATGTTTAAAATATAGACCCAAGAGGATCCATTATTATATCGATGCCATGACTGTGTGTTCACAGCTAGCAGCCCCGGAGCACAACAGACATGAGGTCATGTAAAGGCAGTAGTTGGTTTCTTAAAGCTCAATTATCCAACTTGCCAAGAATTTATGTTTAACATCCTAAAGCAAAGATTCACAACAGAGGGGCCTTGTAGGGATGAGCGAACAGATTTATAATGAACTGATTTCGACCAAATTTTCCAAAAGTTTTGGTTTCTATAGAATGTGAAACCTTTGATATTCATCTCAGGTGAACTATCGGCTCTATGACGTAGTTGGGCTTCTAGAATCACCTCACATTATCTGACAGCCTCTCATCTGATATCTCATCCCATCTTTCCTGACAGAAATTTTTCTTGAAATTCTGTAAATTGTCAGTCCTTCATGCCGCATGGGCTCCCATAAAAGGATAATTTTTGGTGGCTTTTTTTCTACACTCAATTCTTTCTCTCTTTTCAACTACCTGTGTGCCATAAACTTTTCTTAAAATTCTGTAAATTTTCATTCCACTAAAGCTATGTTACATTACGTTAGCTAGGAGGCCAGAAGAAGATCCAGAAGTAGTGCCCAGGAGAGGCGAGTATAACTGTTTGTAACTTTTTACACCTCCCCCGGGGCCTCCACTTATTTAGAAAGAGCAGAATATAATAATTCCGCTTCCAGTTCAGTGTCACATCCAAAACTTTATCAAAACTTGTCAAATCTCGGTCAATCTGGACTGGTTGGCTCTTCTTTAATCCTTGTGTATTTTTCACACATGGAAAAAAAAAATCTCCACCTTTCATGAGTTTTATATCCATGATATTCCATCTGTTTAGCATGATCTAAAACACTGATAGAGGTCACATGTCTATACAAATACAATTTTTCAAATACCCTTTGACTTGTGCTGGTGCATGTTGTCTGAAAAACAGCCAAATATAGAACAGGCTTCCATCTGCTTTTCTTGCTTTTTTTTTTTTTTTTTTTTTTTTTAAACTGAACCACAGTCCAATGAAATCGATCCACCGGGATGTTTTTCATGACACTTTATGCTTGTCCCAATATCCTTTTGGGCTCCTTTTTGCCCCTTTTTTTTTTATTTTTTTTTATCTATCTATTTCACCTACTGGGATCAGCATAACATTTAGCTATATACATTAATATTCAGACAGTGTGTGTTTTTTATGTCTTTGCTAAAATGAGTATTTAGCGGGGGGGGGGGGGTTCTCCTTATTTCTGTTGTTTATGCATGATGGTCATGGGCAATTAGTTATAAGTTATAGGTGTTTTTGGTTTTGTGCTCTTGCAGTGTTTCTTTTCCGTCTTTTGTTCTCCATGAACTAGTTAATGAAATGTATTTCTCTTTTATATTTTGTTTTCCATGAGTCAGATGATGCAATTATTTATTTCTTTTGTTTTTTTATGAATTAGTTTATGCAAATGATATATTTTCTCACTTTTGTTTTCCATGAATTAGTTCATGCAATTTATACTATGCAGTGCAGGTGTTCCTATTGAATTGTATATGTTTTTAATGTTAGCAGGGGCATTTGATTTTATGCTATGACTAAGGGGGCGTTTATCCTCGAAACACGTAAACAAACTCTTTGCTTCTGTCTAGCACAGAGGATCTCTGTGCTTTTTAATGATTTTTTTGTTTTGTTTATGAATTAAGTTACGTTTTATTTATACCTAGCTGAACTGGCTGCTGGACACCATTTTTTTCACATGTGGAGTTACTTTATACTTCATGTTACACTTCATGTAAAGTGGTAAACTTTGGTCAATATTTTTTTTAATTTATTTATGTAGTATAGAATACCTTACAAAATTTGGAAATACTAGCATTTTTAAACATTTTAAATGCCCTGTGTAGGCAAACGGGTTTTTCTAAAACAAATTAACTCAAAGATGGTCAAAGAATGAGAATAATCACACCAGAATATAATAAAATAAGTGTTTAATAAATGAAAAGAGATAATACTGAGCTGTGGTTACAATTGATGTAATAGTATACAGACAAAAGCTACAAAATGACCCTACACAAAGTTTGATCAGTAAGACATTAACTTATCACATCAATAAGACACTATGAATTTGTGGAAAAACATGTCCTATTACACCCTGCTGTCACACAGATAGTCCGACCACCCCAACTAGTATATCCACATCTCTGCTTTATGTTGACATCATTTTTTTAAATGTCCTATAATTTTCTCAGGACTTTAGAAGGCTTACAATTCTAACAAGCCTTTGACACATTTTCAAGAAAATTTCTAAAACCCATTCTATTCTGAGGGAGGTTTTAATGGCTTAATTTTTAGAACCCTCCATAAATCTCCCATTTTCAAATATTCAACCCGAGAACCATTAAAACAGCATTTAGGAAGGATATTAACCCATTAACCCTATCCTGACATGGGCCATACTATTACCCTAGATGGTCTAAAAATAAAAGTAAAAAAAGAGAAAAAATTTAAAATTCTAATCCCTCCCTTTACCCACATATAAAAGTAAATACATAAAGTGAAACACATGCACACATGTTCCCGATCTACAAAACCTAAATTTCCGATATGTTGAATGCCATAGTGGAAAAAAAAATCAAAAGAGCAGAATTACCAGGTATTTGTTGTTTTGACCCCAATTTTTTTCCCATTTAGATAAAAAGTGATCAAAACATCTGATATTCCCTAAAATGGTATAAATAAAAAGTACATCTGGTTCTGTAAAAATTTTTACAGTCGTGTAAGTAGTTTTTCTCTCATTTCTCCCCACTCAGATTTTTTTCCGGCTTCTCTGGACATTCTACAGAATAATAAATGGGACCATTACATTACCAAGTACAAATTTGTCCCACAAAACTTAAACCCTCAAATCTCTGAGTGAAAAACAAAAAAATATGGCTTTTGGAAGGCAGGAAGTAGAAAACAAAACCTGAAAAATGCCTCCGGCGGGAAAGGTTTAAGCAGAGGAGGGTGTCAGCCCTGCAGGGGGCGTCTCCACCATATTGAGAGTCAGACCTGGCACAATGGTGGATCTCCACAGGTGTTCCTCACAAGGGGACCAGACACCATTCAGAAAAGGGGATTGAATTCTCACCCTTTTGTTCAGTTCTTGGTGTTGCAGATGGGAAACTACACAAAAGAATTCACATAAAATCCAGCACATAATATCAGAACTATCAGAACAACATCCATAGTGTATGTATCCGTATACAATAGATATAATGTATCACATGCACAATTTATTAACATTACAACATGGAAATATATGATATGTTTTTTCCTATAAAATGTTGCTTTTACCCCATTACATTTCACAAGGGGAGTAGAAGAAAAAACAGAAAATATAAAACTATTTCTCCTGACTACAGAAACCCCCCCCATATGTGCCGTGTAATCTGCTGTATGTGCACATGGAGGGGCTCGGAAGGGAAGAGCGCTACTTGGCTTTTGGAGGTCAGATTCTGCTGGAATAGTTTTAGGGTGCCATGTCGTATTTGCAGAGTCCCTAAAGTAACAGTACAATGGAAAACCCCAAAAAGTGTCCCCATTTTGGAAACTAAATCCCAGAAAGAATTTACCAAGGGGCATAGTGAGCAATAGTTTTCCAGATGATAATTCACAGCTAATGGTGGAAAGTGAATGTGTGAGCTGTGCGGAGGACATTGTGTACACCAAATGACCTGCTATTCCTAGGATGGGAGAGGGGGATTCTGGGGGTCAGATTTGTTTTTTCTTTTGTAAGGTTTAATCCCGCGGTGTGCCCCGAGTACGCTTATACAGCTTATGCCTTCCCCTCCATGATACTGCCAGGTTTTATCCTAAAGGAGATCAGGAGTTTTGTATTTTTCATTGTCACATTGTACAAGTTATTTTTGTTATTTTTCCATTGATGCAGCCATATAAGGGCTTGTTTTTTGTGGGGTGAGATGTATTTTTCAGTTTAACGTTACATGTTGGGGGCCTATAACTAATTGACGACATTTTAATAACTCTTTCACGGGGGGATAAAAAAAAAAAACTCTCTCCTGTCATTGCTTTTTAAGATTTTACATTTTTGTCTCTCACTATCCAGCATAAGTAACATGTTACCAGAATTCTATGGGTCGTCCGATCACAGCGATACCTAATTTATATGGTTTATACTTTACTCATTTTCTAGAATTAAACACACATTTTTGGAGAAAAAAAATTTGATTATTTAGCATCGGCATCTTCTGAATGACATCACATTTTAGTTTTCTATTGTATGAAGCTTTATTTTTGTGGATTGATCTGTATTTTATATCGGTATCATTTTACGGTACATGATAAGACTTTATGAACAATGACTTGTGGCTGGTTTTCATTTTTCTTCTTTATGCCAATCACTGAGAGTGCAAATAAAGCTTTTGTTATTCTACAGATTGTTACACACATGACAATGCCAGATATGTATTTATATTGTGTATGTTTTATATAATAAAATCATTGGTAAATGGCAGATTTTTTCTTATTTTTAGTTTAATATTTCTGAAGACTTCCTGTTTTGAAGACAAAGCTCAGACCAGACATTGGATTTAGATTTCTCTTTATTTTTGTCAAAAAAAAAATTAAAAACAAAACTATTTTTATTTTTTAAAGCTTTACTTGGCAGCATTTTTTTCCACACCTATATAAAACTTTTGCACATTATTTTCTATTGTGAGTTCTTGTGTAATTCGTTTTTTTGTCTTGGGACATCATGAAATTCAATATAGAGTTAGTAAGAAATAAAAACATTTCCCCATTTGGTTTCCATCATCTCAGTATCAGCAAAATGGCAGACGGTATCACAGGACAGGGCGGGAGATTTCCCTCCTTTATTATATCATTTAACATAACACCCCAGTCTTGTTCTATTGTCCCATCTCAGCTGACTCCTCAGCCCTGTACTATGGATAAGAAAAATTCTACAACATAAAACAGAACATCTAAAGACATAGAATCCTCTCTTGTTATACCCTGTATTCCTCATCCCCAACCCTCACTCAGAACCCAACCCCCTTTACATGGAAGGCCCTAAATGGCAGCAGAAATAAGAGGAGATAATAAATATAACTACAAATGTCAGGGTGAGACTGATCTCAACCAGGGTGCCCAATACTAGGATATTTTTGCACTATATTTCTCTCCTGTTGGAATTTCTCATACAATATATTCCTGATACCCTTTCCCATTAGAGGAATGTCTTCACTACACCAAAAATGTAGTAGTAGTTTTTGAAGTGACATATAAAGCTCTCATAACAGCGATTATATGGTCTCTGTGTCCCCCTAAACCGCAGGAGTGATCCATGATGCAAACTGATAGACCCACCTGGAGTCCGACCTGGAATATTTGGTTCAGGTCATTGATAATTTGACTCCAATATTTCTATAATTTTGGCACCTTTAGACTAGGTGGATCACTGCCTGGTCATGGATCACTGCCTGGTCAGGACACTTACATTTTATGTAGAAAGGGTCTTTACACCCCAGAATTTTAGAAAGTTTACTCAGTTGATAATAAAGTTAAAAATTGTGTAAAACGTGATATAAAAGGTCATGTAATAATCTCTAGATATATTAGCAGCCCACTGATGACTGGTCAATGTGACTATACCCCAAGCCAACCTAGCCATACTCTTGCTCCTTACACCGCAGACCATGTCTTATATAGAGAAGAATAAAATTTAGATACAATCCTCCTCCTCTCCTTATTGCTGGCCAACACAGAACAAATATTGAAAACTGATTCTTTCAGACAAGGAAAGATGGTGGGACTGCAATCTATGAGAAGACCAAAAAACTCCCAGATGATAGTGATAAAACATCATAGGAGCACAATCATTACTTAGAGCCCTTAGGCCATGTTCGCACAGTCAGTATTTAAGTATTTTGTACCAGTAAACCAAAATACAAAATTCTAAACCAGTAATGAATCCAGAACATGGAAATCTTTCCATTATAGTTTCTCAGTTTATGTTCCAGTAATGGATTTGGCTTACAAATACTGACCATGTGAATAAGGCCTTTGTTGTAGGTTTCTCCTGATACTGTTGTGTTTACAATACAGAATGCCATTGTGTACAGTGCGGGAGCCGCACCCGCAGACCCCATTCATATGAAATAAACCCCAACAAGGCCTCCAGAGACTTCTCAATGTCAATCCATATGTAAATAGAGATGCCAAGTGTTGGCCAATGACCATGTCCCCTCCATATATAATCTCCACCCTCTTCCTGGATATAAACCATCTCTATCTCCGTGACATGCATTGCCCATTGTGCAGTATATGCAGTCAGTACTGGAGCATCCAATTCACACTTGGTCGATTTTTTTCGTGTTCAAGAGGACTTCATCTCTGACTATCATCTCTTCCAGGAAAAGCAGAAATCTTCAGTCTTCATCTGTAAGGTAAATATATGTTTAGTACATAGCACAGGCTATAGAGATTATATGACTAGAGCTCCAGTGAATTATACTTTGCTCCAGCAGACAGAGGTCTCCTGTATTATGGAGTAGTCACCTCCTACCGCTAGCTACTGCCATATAGTGTAACAACAGCCAGGAGAGTGGGGACTCCTCTGAATGTTGGGACAGTCTTGGGCATGCAGTCTGGGGCACAAACCATGACCTCCCAGACCTCTACAATACTGTGGTTTTCTTCAGTTGTAGTAAACTAAATGCTATTTCTTTGTTTCATCCAGAATGGCCACCCAAATTAGCGAAGTGTGCAAGAACACGGCAAAACATCTGCTGAATCTGGTTTCAGAGACATCTAAGAACCTCAGGATGATGGATGTGGCCGACCATTTTGAGCTCTTGCAAGAACTCGGATCAGGATCTTATGGAACGGTCTTCATGGGAAGACACAAACACTCAGGTGAGACAATGGATTATGATGATTGTGCCATTGAGCTGGTCTTGGCTCTTGGTCACCATGTAGCTAGCATGTCTCCAGAATGTTTTGTGTTGTCCTTCAGGCCTCTTTTCTAACGAGCAGGATTATATTGTCCAGAATAAGATGAAGCTTCAGTTTGTTGATTTTTTTTCTTTGAGTGTAAAGTCTGTCTTGATTTTTTCTATGATCCGCTCTCACTTCCCTCAACCTCAGGGAGATTCCACTAAGTCTTTATGATGAAATGGTGATCTCCATTGTCAGAGATGTCTTGTGATGTCTCAAACCAAAGAGGCAACATTTATATATTACCTCCTGCTTTTTATTGACCTAAGTCACCACAATTCACCATTGCCCATAACTATAACTAGGCTTTCCTTCACTTTGGGGAAAGGGTTAGTTTCTTCCTTTAGTCCTGTATCTAAATATCCTAAAAAATTGAAAGTTCATCTATATTAACATTGTGCTCTTGTGATGGCTCCTCTATAACATTATTGATCTTCATGGAGAATGTTGTAGAATATGATGGTAACTTATAAAATTAATAATAATGTCATCAACAGGTCAGATCGTCGCGGTCAAAATGCAAGCGAAGGAGAAGACCCCAGCGGATAACTTCCTCCTGGAGTACGGCGTCTCCCTCACCCTCAGCTGTCACCCGCACATCATCCGGACACACGAGATGGTCTTCCATACCACTAGGGAGTTTGTATTCATTCAGGAATTGGCACCGGCAGGGACTCTTCAGTCCATCATTAAACCTAAGGTGAGATATCCAGATTTTTTTTTTTTTTTCTTCATTGTTTTAGGAAAAGTTTTTGCCCCCATTAGAGTTCTTATCCACAAATATGTCCAGGTATGAAACAGTTGAAGACCATATAACCTCGTAGATTTACTGTACAGGAGACGGGGTGTGCTGGGTGATAGACTAAGTTATGATGACATAATGGTTTACAACCCCCTAAAATTGAAAACAATTGTCTGTATTGGTAGAAGATAAATACAAGTCATGAGGACTTTTCTGTAAGACAAGTTTGTCCTGTCTTCTGTCCAGCTGTGTGATCTCTTGTGTTGTCTTCTGCTCAGGTCGGTATGCAGGAGGACAAGTTGAAGCGCTGTGTCCCACAGATAGCCAGTGCTCTGGAGTTTATGCACAGCAGAGGAATGGTCCATCGAGACATCAAGCTGGATAACATTCTTCTGATGGATGCCGAATGTCACCGCATTAAACTGGCAGATTTTGGACTCACCCGGCTCCAGGGTACATATGTCCCTACTTTTTCCTGGCTTAAACCTTACACTGCCCCAGAACTCTTAAGAAGGAAACCAGGAGAACAGCTGCTACTACAGTCCAGCCTTGACGTGTGGTCTTTTGGTGTTCTCATATTCACTGCCCTTAACGGATTCTTCCCTTGGCAAGAGGCGCTGGGTCGTGATGCCAAGTACAAAGAATTTGCCTGGTGGCAGGTGAGAAAGGACCCTTCAAAAGCACCAGAAAAGTGGAAGAAAATCTCAGTGGACGTCAGAGGAATGTTCTGGGATTTATTGGCCATAAATGCTTGTGATAGGTGCTCAGCCATGGACATTCTGAAATATATTCACCTACCATGGAAAGTGGAGGACTCTTCAGAGCACATGGCAGGAATAGCAGCACCCTATCGGTGACATGAAGACTGTATAATGTCCATGCTGGAGCCACCTCAAGCAGAGCATAAGCAAGAAAATCATATACTTAGAAAAATGAGTTTTCAGCTTTTTACATGGTAGAAGCAGTTTGTGGTTGTAAAGTAATAAAATCGCTAGGATATGCTATAGGATAACACTATAATATATACGTAGCTATAGGTGCCCTTCAGGCTGCTGACAGGTTCTATGTAGCAGATCTTCATTACACAGTTAGTAGTGGTTAGGGTAGTATGCTGGTTATAGCTCTCATATCTGACTCCAGGAAAACTGAGCTTTACTTATTGTATAAAATGACTGTTATCGTATCTTGTAAATCTGCTCATCTTCCTCAGGCCCTTACATTGTTGGACACCATTATGTGACCTTGCATTTCTCCTGAGGGGCGACTCCTTGTCACCTTGCGGTGAATACAAGAGTTGACAATTGTTAAAGATATAAGTTTACATTTTTTTGTATAAATTGTTTGTTTCAATATCTTTTTCTATAAACCTCCTGTCTTGACCTTCATACAGATTTTGTTATACTGTATATGTCTGAATGGTTAACAAGGCTGTCTGATGTCCTTGATTTTGTAGAGTATTTTTTCACTTTCCCTTTTTTCCTTAGACCCATGTCCTGAGATTTTCTGATTTTGCTCTTTTTTGTTATTCTTCTCTGCACATGATATCCACAATCCATAGGCTAGGAGATCACTTGTATATTGGTGGGTATCTAAAGCTTAGAAATTCCCTGATCAGGTGAACAGGAGTGTTTTTTCCCCTTTTCTGAATGTAGCGGTGCTCATGCAGTGTGCTTATGTTAATGTTAGAGCGCCCCCTACATCTGGTGCTACCACCTTTATTCCCAGCACCCACATTGAAATGCATGTAGCCGTGTGCCCTGTCCAATCACTGCTCAATTCCCAATGGGGGACAAAACACCCCTGTTCTCATTGTTGGGGGTCTCAGCAGCTGGGCCATCACCGATATGCACGTTGTCCCCCTAGTCTATGGATAGGGGATACCTTTTCTGGTCAGAATTATTTTTATCATGGCAGTCCTAGAGCCATAATGTTACTTGTCTCTCTATATTGAGGGCTTCTTTTTTGTGGGGTGAGCTGTATTTTCCAGTATTGTGCATTACATGTAACTTATTGTTCAACTATTACCATTTTAATGGGAGGAATGGAAAACCCTACAATTCCACCAATGTTTTTGCATTATAAATTTGGCACCACTGACCATGGAGAACATGTAATATATGTCACCTATATTCTGCAGGTCTGTACCATTATTCTGATACCCCATATGTTTAGGGGTTTTATTGTTGTAATACTTTTATTTAATAAAGAGCTTTTTAATGACCAATTTATGTTTCTTCATCTTTATAACGGTTTCATTTTTCCATGGATGGAGCCATGTGGGGATGTTTTTTGTGTAGAATGAGATGATGTTTTATTGGTGCCATTCTGGATTACATATGAATTTTTGAAAGCAAAAAGATTTTGGCTTTTTAACATGGAGCAATCAAGAACGCATAGGATGGGGACAAAATCTATAGATGCTGCGGTCACTATAGACCTTGACATCTAAAGGCTTAAATGGCCGTGATCAGTATTAGTTTTTGCTTTGAAAAGGCGATTTTCTTCTCTGGTTTTTTAGATTTTTTTTATCAGAATTTAGCTATTTTTTAAATGGTTTTTGATAGTTAGGGACTCGCAAGACAATGAGGACCCTTGACGTGGGTTGCGAGCTTATGTACTTTGTCTGAAATATACAATCATATTTTTCAACTTGTTTGTTTTAGGCAAAGTGCAAACCAATACCTCATTATTTTTTATGTAAAAATATTGGAACCCAAAAGGTAAAAGATTCTTGCCCAGTTTAGGTCCTACTGTTTGGATCTTCCCCTCCTCAGTTACTAGCAATTATTTGCTAGACCAGTTTCAATAACACCAATTACTTTTCCATCTTTACTAACACAATTTACTGTAACAAACTTCAACTAGGAAAAGGCAAATCTCTGCTTGCTACACCTTACATGGAGGAACCTCATAGATATCTATCTGTAGATGAACCAGTAAAGGCCTCCTACATGAACCCACACAATATGTTATCAGTGGTCATGACTATGAGGCTTCACAAATACCATCCAAAGAAATAGAAGTTATTCCATCATCTCCTATTATTGAAGGAATTTCACCCTTCTCCACAATAACCTGCACTCAGGATTTGCCAGACATACAACCCATGTTCAAGGTGCAGAAGAAACTAGACCAAACTGACTACAGCAGAAGATCCAGGACATGAGACTCTCCATCCTTCTGATTCTCATGAAGACCTCGATGAAAGTTTTCTGGTCCATACTGATGATGCAGAGATGGATGACAGAGCTGAAGACTTTCACCACGAGTGCCGTAGACATGTGAATGAAGAGAAAGATCTAGTCGTCTTAGTTCCTTGCTAAGAAAAACCTTATTGTATTGCAAAATGAATTGTCTACAAGAATACTGCGGGGAGTATGATCAGAATCCCGGCAAAATGCGAGAAACTGTGGGAAAGTCATCCTAAGCATGGTCAAACACCAATTGGCAATCTCTTTATCTCGGTGGTCGTTCTGTTGAGCGGCTCCAGATTTATTTTAAAGATAAAGCTGTTTTATTAACATTGTGAAATTTCTGGCTATTGGTAACCTGACACATTACCGAAATCAAAAACATTCTTCTCCTAGCCATAGACCAACAATGGAAACTCGAACAGAACCTTCTTACAGAAATGAAATATTATGTTCAAGGATGGACCGTCTTGGTTTCTTGGGTAAATCTTACATATATTCATTTATAGATTTTCCCTCTAGTTCTTTCACTGTAGAAAAAATAGCCCCACAACTGTCAGTCACCCGAGAAACACCTGACTGAACTTGGGTTTGAAAACATTGGGGCACATTTATCAATACTGTCAATCTTTGCTCATATTCGTACTTTTAGACATTTTTTAGGAATCTGTCGTAGGGATCTTCATAAATATGACATTTTTGCTGCAAAACATGTGGACTAAATCTGTAGACAAATCTTAACTTACCGGCTGTAAGGAACAAATATTTGTTGCACATATCAAAAACCCTACAATTTTTGGCAAAACATAATCAGACACAAATCATCTCTCTCACAGAGGAGACAAATGTGGCGCACGATAGGAATTTATGGCGCACAAAGATTGTCATATATTCATTACACCATTTTAAACTTGGTTTACTTTCCACAAGAAAATCTGCAAAATATTCTTACTTTTCTGGTTCATAAATGTGTCGTAAAGCGAGACACTTCTAAACCACACCCGTTATAAACAAGGCCCATCGTTCTAACGTGTCGAGCCTGTCGTATTTTTCTGTTCTTTATGGTGCACACTGTTCATAAATATGTCGTAAATGTCATGCACCATAAATTTTGGCACAAATATAGGCAGAAAAGTGTCAGGAGTGCTATTGACAAATATGCCCCAATGTGGATTTCATTTTGTTCAAGGCAGGACATACATATCATAGTAACTGATCATCACATGGCAATTCATTACTTGATGCAAGATAAATATTCTCATATCAACCATCTGTCACCTGACTAGATCAGTTGGTAATAAAGTGTTCTCCGCCACCAAGACAGAGACTGCGGCCATTTTGGAAAATTGGGTACAAACTTTAAAAATTCCCATGTGGAGGGCAGAACAAAAATTATGGAGAGAATGGAGAACAGCTGGTACAAATCTGGAAACCTTTGCTCAATGATATTACCAATGTACATGAATGGTCACAACCAGAGGACTACCCAACACAATATGGCCTACAGAGGACTCCCTGCCATGGATGAGTTAGTAGATATAGCGAGAGACCTGCTGCAGGATCTCAGTCAGCTGACATGCTTCTATCACACAGGTGACCTAGAAATATTCCATATTGTATGTTTAAAATATAGACCCAAGAGGATCCATTATTATATCGATGCCATGACTGTGTGTTCACAGCTAGCAGCCCCGGAGCACAACAGACATGAGGTCATGTAAAGGCAGTAGTTGGTTTCTTAAAGCTCAATTATCCAACTTGCCAAGAATTTATGTTTAACATCCTAAAGCAAAGATTCACAACAGAGGGGCCTTGTAGGGATGAGCGAACAGATTTATAATGAACTGATTTCGACCAAATTTTCCAAAAGTTTTGGTTTCTATAGAATGTGAAACCTTTGATATTCATCTCAGGTGAACTATCGGCTCTATGACGTAGTTGGGCTTCTAGAATCACCTCACATTATCTGACAGCCTCTCATCTGATATCTCATCCCATCTTTCCTGACAGAAATTTTTCTTGAAATTCTGTAAATTGTCAGTCCTTCATGCCGCATGGGCTCCCATAAAAGGATAATTTTTGGTGGCTTTTTTTCTACACTCAATTCTTTCTCTCTTTTCAACTACCTGTGTGCCATAAACTTTTCTTAAAATTCTGTAAATTTTCATTCCACTAAAGCTATGTTACATTACGTTAGCTAGGAGGCCAGAAGAAGATCCAGAAGTAGTGCCCAGGAGAGGTGAGTATAACTGTTTGTAACTTTTTACACCTCCCCCGGGGCCTCCACTTATTTAGAAAGAGCAGAATATAATAATTCCGCTTCCAGTTCAGTGTCACATCCAAAACTTTATCAAAACTTGTCAAATCTCGGTCAATCTGGACTGGTTGGCTCTTCTTTAATCCTTGTGTATTTTTCACACATGGAAAAAAAAAATCTCCACCTTTCATGAGTTTTATATCCATGATATTCCATCTGTTTAGCATGATCTAAAACACTGATAGAGGTCACATGTCTATACAAATACAATTTTTCAAATACCCTTTGACTTGTGCTGGTGCATGTTGTCTGAAAAACAGCCAAATATAGAACAGGCTTCCATCTGCTTTTCTTGCTTTTTTTTTTTTTTTTTTTTTTTTAAACTGAACCACAGTCCAATGAAATCGATCCACCGGGATGTTTTTCATGACACTTTATGCTTGTCCCAATATCCTTTTGGGCTCCTTTTTGCCCCTTTTTTTTTTATTTTTTTTTTATCTATCTATTTCACCTACTGGGATCAGCATAACATTTAGCTATATACATTAATATTCAGACAGTGTGTGTTTTTTATGTCTTTGCTAAAATGAGTATTTAGCGGGGGGGGGGGGTTCTCCTTATTTCTGTTGTTTATGCATGATGGTCATGGGCAATTAGTTATAAGTTATAGGTGTTTTTGGTTTTGTGCTCTTGCAGTGTTTCTTTTCCGTCTTTTGTTCTCCATGAACTAGTTAATGAAATGTATTTCTCTTTTATATTTTGTTTTCCATGAGTCAGATGATGCAATTATTTATTTCTTTTGTTTTTTTATGAATTAGTTTATGCAAATGATATATTTTCTCACTTTTGTTTTCCATGAATTAGTTCATGCAATTTATACTATGCAGTGCAGGTGTTCCTATTGAATTGTATATGTTTTTAATGTTAGCAGGGGCATTTGATTTTATGCTATGACTAAGGGGGCGTTTATCCTCGAAACACGTAAACAAACTCTTTGCTTCTGTCTAGCACAGAGGATCTCTGTGCTTTTTAATGATTTTTTTGTTTTGTTTATGAATTAAGTTACGTTTTATTTATACCTAGCTGAACTGGCTGCTGGACACCATTTTTTTCACATGTGGAGTTACTTTATACTTCATGTTACACTTCATGTAAAGTGGTAAACTTTGGTCAATATTTTTTTTAATTTATTTATGTAGTATAGAATACCTTACAAAATTTGGAAATACTAGCATTTTTAAACATTTTAAATGCCCTGTGTAGGCAAACGGGTTTTTCTAAAACAAATTAACTCAAAGATGGTCAAAGAATGAGAATAATCACACCAGAATATAATAAAATAAGTGTTTAATAAATGAAAAGAGATAATACTGAGCTGTGGTTACAATTGATGTAATAGTATACAGACAAAAGCTACAAAATGACCCTACACAAAGTTTGATCAGTAAGACATTAACTTATCACATCAATAAGACACTATGAATTTGTGGAAAAACATGTCCTATTACACCCTGCTGTCACACAGATAGTCCGACCACCCCAACTAGTATATCCACATCTCTGCTTTATGTTGACATCATTTTTTTAAATGTCCTATAATTTTCTCAGGACTTTAGAAGGCTTACAATTCTAACAAGCCTTTGACACATTTTCAAGAAAATTTCTAAAACCCATTCTATTCTGAGGGAGGTTTTAATGGCTTAATTTTTAGAACCCTCCATAAATCTCCCATTTTCAAATATTCAACCCGAGAACCATTAAAACAGCATTTAGGAAGGATATTAACCCATTAACCCTATCCTGACATGGGCCATACTATTACCCTAGATGGTCTAAAAATAAAAGTAAAAAAAGAGAAAAAAATTTAAAATTCTAATCCCTCCCTTTACCCACATATAAAAGTAAATACATAAAGTGAAACACATGCACACATGTTCCCGATCTACAAAACCTAAATTTCCGATATGTTGAATGCCATAGTGGAAAAAAAAATCAAAAGAGCAGAATTACCAGGTATTTGTTGTTTTGACCCCAATTTTTTTCCCATTTAGATAAAAAGTGATCAAAACATCTGATATTCCCTAAAATGGTATAAATAAAAAGTACATCTGGTTCTGTAAAAATTTTTACAGTCGTGTAAGTAGTTTTTCTCTCATTTCTCCCCACTCAGATTTTTTTCCGGCTTCTCTGGACATTCTACAGAATAATAAATGGGACCATTACATTACCAAGTACAAATTTGTCCCACAAAACTTAAACCCTCAAATCTCTGAGTGAAAAACAAAAAAATATGGCTTTTGGAAGGCAGGAAGTAGAAAACAAAACCTGAAAAATGCCTCCGGCGGGAAAGGTTTAAGCAGAGGAGGGTGTCAGCCCTGCAGGGGGCGTCTCCACCATATTGAGAGTCAGACCTGGCACAATGGTGGATCTCCACAGGTGTTCCTCACAAGGGGACCAGACACCATTCAGAAAAGGGGATTGAATTCTCACCCTTTTGTTCAGTTCTTGGTGTTGCAGATGGGAAACTACACAAAAGAATTCACATAAAATCCAGCACATAATATCAGAACTATCAGAACAACATCCATAGTGTATGTATCCGTATACAATAGATATAATGTATCACATGCACAATTTATTAACATTACAACATGGAAATATATGATATGTTTTTTCCTATAAAATGTTGCTTTTACCCCATTACATTTCACAAGGGGAGTAGAAGAAAAAACAGAAAATATAAAACTATTTCTCCTGACTACAGAAACCCCCCCCATATGTGCCGTGTAATCTGCTGTATGTGCACATGGAGGGGCTCGGAAGGGAAGAGCGCTACTTGGCTTTTGGAGGTCAGATTCTGCTGGAATAGTTTTAGGGTGCCATGTCGTATTTGCAGAGTCCCTAAAGTAACAGTACAATGGAAAACCCCAAAAAGTGTCCCCATTTTGGAAACTAAATCCCAGAAAGAATTTACCAAGGGGCATAGTGAGCAATAGTTTTCCAGATGATAATTCACAGCTAATGGTGGAAAGTGAATGTGTGAGCTGTGCGGAGGACATTGTGTACACCAAATGACCTGCTATTCCTAGGATGGGAGAGGGGGATTCTGGGGGTCAGATTTGTTTTTTCTTTTGTAAGGTTTAATCCCGCGGTGTGCCCCGAGTACGCTTATACAGCTTATGCCTTCCCCTCCATGATACTGCCAGGTTTTATCCTAAAGGAGATCAGGAGTTTTGTATTTTTCATTGTCACATTGTACAAGTTATTTTTGTTATTTTTCCATTGATGCAGCCATATAAGGGCTTGTTTTTTGTGGGGTGAGATGTATTTTTCAGTTTAACGTTACATGTTGGGGGCCTATAACTAATTGACGACATTTTAATAACTCTTTCACGGGGGGATAAAAAAAAAAAACTCTCTCCTGTCATTGCTTTTTAAGATTTTACATTTTTGTCTCTCACTATCCAGCATAAGTAACATGTTACCAGAATTCTATGGGTCGTCCGATCACAGCGATACCTAATTTATATGGTTTATACTTTACTCATTTTCTAGAATTAAACACACATTTTTGGAGAAAAAAAATTTGATTATTTAGCATCGGCATCTTCTGAATGACATCACATTTTAGTTTTCTATTGTATGAAGCTTTATTTTTGTGGATTGATCTGTATTTTATATCGGTATCATTTTACGGTACATGATAAGACTTTATGAACAATGACTTGTGGCTGGTTTTCATTTTTCTTCTTTATGCCAATCACTGAGAGTGCAAATAAAGCTTTTGTTATTCTACAGATTGTTACACACATGACAATGCCAGATATGTATTTATATTGTGTATGTTTTATATAATAAAATCATTGGTAAATGGCAGATTTTTTCTTATTTTTAGTTTAATATTTCTGAAGACTTCCTGTTTTGAAGACAAAGCTCAGACCAGACATTGGATTTAGATTTCTCTTTATTTTTGTCAAAAAAAAAATTAAAAACAAAACTATTTTTATTTTTTAAAGCTTTACTTGGCAGCATTTTTTTCCACACCTATATAAAACTTTTGCACATTATTTTCTATTGTGAGTTCTTGTGTAATTCGTTTTTTTGTCTTGGGACATCATGAAATTCAATATAGAGTTAGTAAGAAATAAAAACATTTCCCCATTTGGTTTCCATCATCTCAGTATCAGCAAAATGGCAGACGGTATCACAGGACAGGGCGGGAGATTTCCCTCCTTTATTATATCATTTAACATAACACCCCAGTCTTGTTCTATTGTCCCATCTCAGCTGACTCCTCAGCCCTGTACTATGGATAAGAAAAATTCTACAACATAAAACAGAACATCTAAAGACATAGAATCCTCTCTTGTTATACCCTGTATTCCTCATCCCCAACCCTCACTCAGAACCCAACCCCCTTTACATGGAAGGCCCTAAATGGCAGCAGAAATAAGAGGAGATAATAAATATAACTACAAATGTCAGGGTGAGACTGATCTCAACCAGGGTGCCCAATACTAGGATATTTTTGCACTATATTTCTCTCCTGTTGGAATTTCTCATACAATATATTCCTGATACCCTTTCCCATTAGAGGAATGTCTTCACTACACCAAAAATGTAGTAGTAGTTTTTGAAGTGACATATAAAGCTCTCATAACAGCGATTATATGGTCTCTGTGTCCCCCTAAACCGCAGGAGTGATCCATGATGCAAACTGATAGACCCACCTGGAGTCCGACCTGGAATATTTGGTTCAGGTCATTGATAATTTGACTCCAATATTTCTATAATTTTGGCACCTTTAGACTAGGTGGATCACTGCCTGGTCATGGATCACTGCCTGGTCAGGACACTTACATTTTATGTAGAAAGGGTCTTTACACCCCAGAATTTTAGAAAGTTTACTCAGTTGATAATAAAGTTAAAAATTGTGTAAAACGTGATATAAAAGGTCATGTAATAATCTCTAGATATATTAGCAGCCCACTGATGACTGGTCAATGTGACTATACCCCAAGCCAACCTAGCCATACTCTTGCTCCTTACACCGCAGACCATGTCTTATATAGAGAAGAATAAAATTTAGATACAATCCTCCTCCTCTCCTTATTGCTGGCCAACACAGAACAAATATTGAAAACTGATTCTTTCAGACAAGGAAAGATGGTGGGACTGCAATCTATGAGAAGACCAAAAAACTCCCAGATGATAGTGATAAAACATCATAGGAGCACAATCATTACTTAGAGCCCTTAGGCCATGTTCGCACAGTCAGTATTTAAGTATTTTGTACCAGTAAACCAAAATACAAAATTCTAAACCAGTAATGAATCCAGAACATGGAAATCTTTCCATTATAGTTTCTCAGTTTATGTTCCAGTAATGGATTTGGCTTACAAATACTGACCATGTGAATAAGGCCTTTGTTGTAGGTTTCTCCTGATACTGTTGTGTTTACAATACAGAATGCCATTGTGTACAGTGCGGGAGCCGCACCCGCAGACCCCATTCATATGAAATAAACCCCAACAAGGCCTCCAGAGACTTCTCAATGTCAATCCATATGTAAATAGAGATGCCAAGTGTTGGCCAATGACCATGTCCCCTCCATATATAATCTCCACCCTCTTCCTGGATATAAACCATCTCTATCTCCGTGACATGCATTGCCCATTGTGCAGTATATGCAGTCAGTACTGGAGCATCCAATTCACACTTGGTCGATTTTTTTCGTGTTCAAGAGGACTTCATCTCTGACTATCATCTCTTCCAGGAAAAGCAGAAATCTTCAGTCTTCATCTGTAAGGTAAATATATGTTTAGTACATAGCACAGGCTATAGAGATTATATGACTAGAGCTCCAGTGAATTATACTTTGCTCCAGCAGACAGAGGTCTCCTGTATTATGGAGTAGTCACCTCCTACCGCTAGCTACTGCCATATAGTGTAACAACAGCCAGGAGAGTGGGGACTCCTCTGAATGTTGGGACAGTCTTGGGCATGCAGTCTGGGGCACAAACCATGACCTCCCAGACCTCTACAATACTGTGGTTTTCTTCAGTTGTAGTAAACTAAATGCTATTTCTTTGTTTCATCCAGAATGGCCACCCAAATTAGCGAAGTGTGCAAGAACACGGCAAAACATCTGCTGAATCTGGTTTCAGAGACATCTAAGAACCTCAGGATGATGGATGTGGCCGACCATTTTGAGCTCTTGCAAGAACTCGGATCAGGATCTTATGGAACGGTCTTCATGGGAAGACACAAACACTCAGGTGAGACAATGGATTATGATGATTGTGCCATTGAGCTGGTCTTGGCTCTTGGTCACCATGTAGCTAGCATGTCTCCAGAATGTTTTGTGTTGTCCTTCAGGCCTCTTTTCTAACGAGCAGGATTATATTGTCCAGAATAAGATGAAGCTTCAGTTTGTTGATTTTTTTTCTTTGAGTGTAAAGTCTGTCTTGATTTTTTCTATGATCCGCTCTCACTTCCCTCAACCTCAGGGAGATTCCACTAAGTCTTTATGATGAAATGGTGATCTCCATTGTCAGAGATGTCTTGTGATGTCTCAAACCAAAGAGGCAACATTTATATATTACCTCCTGCTTTTTATTGACCTAAGTCACCACAATTCACCATTGCCCATAACTATAACTAGGCTTTCCTTCACTTTGGGGAAAGGGTTAGTTTCTTCCTTTAGTCCTGTATCTAAATATCCTAAAAAATTGAAAGTTCATCTATATTAACATTGTGCTCTTGTGATGGCTCCTCTATAACATTATTGATCTTCATGGAGAATGTTGTAGAATATGATGGTAACTTATAAAATTAATAATAATGTCATCAACAGGTCAGATCGTCGCGGTCAAAATGCAAGCGAAGGAGAAGACCCCAGCGGATAACTTCCTCCTGGAGTACGGCGTCTCCCTCACCCTCAGCTGTCACCCGCACATCATCCGGACACACGAGATGGTCTTCCATACCACTAGGGAGTTTGTATTCATTCAGGAATTGGCACCGGCAGGGACTCTTCAGTCCATCATTAAACCTAAGGTGAGATATCCAGATTTTTTTTTTTTTTCTTCATTGTTTTAGGAAAAGTTTTTGCCCCCATTAGAGTTCTTATCCACAAATATGTCCAGGTATGAAACAGTTGAAGACCATATAACCTCGTAGATTTACTGTACAGGAGACGGGGTGTGCTGGGTGATAGACTAAGTTATGATGACATAATGGTTTACAACCCCCTAAAATTGAAAACAATTGTCTGTATTGGTAGAAGATAAATACAAGTCATGAGGACTTTTCTGTAAGACAAGTTTGTCCTGTCTTCTGTCCAGCTGTGTGATCTCTTGTGTTGTCTTCTGCTCAGGTCGGTATGCAGGAGGACAAGTTGAAGCGCTGTGTCCCACAGATAGCCAGTGCTCTGGAGTTTATGCACAGCAGAGGAATGGTCCATCGAGACATCAAGCTGGATAACATTCTTCTGATGGATGCCGAATGTCACCGCATTAAACTGGCAGATTTTGGACTCACCCGGCTCCAGGGTACATATGTCCCTACTTTTTCCTGGCTTAAACCTTACACTGCCCCAGAACTCTTAAGAAGGAAACCAGGAGAACAGCTGCTACTACAGTCCAGCCTTGACGTGTGGTCTTTTGGTGTTCTCATATTCACTGCCCTTAACGGATTCTTCCCTTGGCAAGAGGCGCTGGGTCGTGATGCCAAGTACAAAGAATTTGCCTGGTGGCAGGTGAGAAAGGACCCTTCAAAAGCACCAGAAAAGTGGAAGAAAATCTCAGTGGACGTCAGAGGAATGTTCTGGGATTTATTGGCCATAAATGCTTGTGATAGGTGCTCAGCCATGGACATTCTGAAATATATTCACCTACCATGGAAAGTGGAGGACTCTTCAGAGCACATGGCAGGAATAGCAGCACCCTATCGGTGACATGAAGACTGTATAATGTCCATGCTGGAGCCACCTCAAGCAGAGCATAAGCAAGAAAATCATATACTTAGAAAAATGAGTTTTCAGCTTTTTACATGGTAGAAGCAGTTTGTGGTTGTAAAGTAATAAAATCGCTAGGATATGCTATAGGATAACACTATAATATATACGTAGCTATAGGTGCCCTTCAGGCTGCTGACAGGTTCTATGTAGCAGATCTTCATTACACAGTTAGTAGTGGTTAGGGTAGTATGCTGGTTATAGCTCTCATATCTGACTCCAGGAAAACTGAGCTTTACTTATTGTATAAAATGACTGTTATCGTATCTTGTAAATCTGCTCATCTTCCTCAGGCCCTTACATTGTTGGACACCATTATGTGACCTTGCATTTCTCCTGAGGGGCGACTCCTTGTCACCTTGCGGTGAATACAAGAGTTGACAATTGTTAAAGATATAAGTTTACATTTTTTTGTATAAATTGTTTGTTTCAATATCTTTTTCTATAAACCTCCTGTCTTGACCTTCATACAGATTTTGTTATACTGTATATGTCTGAATGGTTAACAAGGCTGTCTGATGTCCTTGATTTTGTAGAGTATTTTTTCACTTTCCCTTTTTTCCTTAGACCCATGTCCTGAGATTTTCTGATTTTGCTCTTTTTTGTTATTCTTCTCTGCACATGATATCCACAATCCATAGGCTAGGAGATCACTTGTATATTGGTGGGTATCTAAAGCTTAGAAATTCCCTGATCAGGTGAACAGGAGTGTTTTTTCCCCTTTTCTGAATGTAGCGGTGCTCATGCAGTGTGCTTATGTTAATGTTAGAGCGCCCCCTACATCTGGTGCTACCACCTTTATTCCCAGCACCCACATTGAAATGCATGTAGCCGTGTGCCCTGTCCAATCACTGCTCAATTCCCAATGGGGGACAAAACACCCCTGTTCTCATTGTTGGGGGTCTCAGCAGCTGGGCCATCACCGATATGCACGTTGTCCCCCTAGTCTATGGATAGGGGATACCTTTTCTGGTCAGAATTATTTTTATCATGGCAGTCCTAGAGCCATAATGTTACTTGTCTCTCTATATTGAGGGCTTCTTTTTTGTGGGGTGAGCTGTATTTTCCAGTATTGTGCATTACATGTAACTTATTGTTCAACTATTACCATTTTAATGGGAGGAATGGAAAACCCTACAATTCCACCAATGTTTTTGCATTATAAATTTGGCACCACTGACCATGGAGAACATGTAATATATGTCACCTATATTCTGCAGGTCTGTACCATTATTCTGATACCCCATATGTTTAGGGGTTTTATTGTTGTAATACTTTTATTTAATAAAGAGCTTTTTAATGACCAATTTATGTTTCTTCATCTTTATAACGGTTTCATTTTTCCATGGATGGAGCCATGTGGGGATGTTTTTTGTGTAGAATGAGATGATGTTTTATTGGTGCCATTCTGGATTACATATGAATTTTTGAAAGCAAAAAGATTTTGGCTTTTTAACATGGAGCAATCAAGAACGCATAGGATGGGGACAAAATCTATAGATGCTGCGGTCACTATAGACCTTGACATCTAAAGGCTTAAATGGCCGTGATCAGTATTAGTTTTTGCTTTGAAAAGGCGATTTTCTTCTCTGGTTTTTTAGATTTTTTTTATCAGAATTTAGCTATTTTTTAAATGGTTTTTGATAGTTAGGGACTCGCAAGACAATGAGGACCCTTGACGTGGGTTGCGAGCTTATGTACTTTGTCTGAAATATACAATCATATTTTTCAACTTGTTTGTTTTAGGCAAAGTGCAAACCAATACCTCATTATTTTTTATGTAAAAATATTGGAACCCAAAAGGTAAAAGATTCTTGCCCAGTTTAGGTCCTACTGTTTGGATCTTCCCCTCCTCAGTTACTAGCAATTATTTGCTAGACCAGTTTCAATAACACCAATTACTTTTCCATCTTTACTAACACAATTTACTGTAACAAACTTCAACTAGGAAAAGGCAAATCTCTGCTTGCTACACCTTACATGGAGGAACCTCATAGATATCTATCTGTAGATGAACCAGTAAAGGCCTCCTACATGAACCCACACAATATGTTATCAGTGGTCATGACTATGAGGCTTCACAAATACCATCCAAAGAAATAGAAGTTATTCCATCATCTCCTATTATTGAAGGAATTTCACCCTTCTCCACAATAACCTGCACTCAGGATTTGCCAGACATACAACCCATGTTCAAGGTGCAGAAGAAACTAGACCAAACTGACTACAGCAGAAGATCCAGGACATGAGACTCTCCATCCTTCTGATTCTCATGAAGACCTCGATGAAAGTTTTCTGGTCCATACTGATGATGCAGAGATGGATGACAGAGCTGAAGACTTTCACCACGAGTGCCGTAGACATGTGAATGAAGAGAAAGATCTAGTCGTCTTAGTTCCTTGCTAAGAAAAACCTTATTGTATTGCAAAATGAATTGTCTACAAGAATACTGCGGGGAGTATGATCAGAATCCCGGCAAAATGCGAGAAACTGTGGGAAAGTCATCCTAAGCATGGTCAAACACCAATTGGCAATCTCTTTATCTCGGTGGTCGTTCTGTTGAGCGGCTCCAGATTTATTTTAAAGATAAAGCTGTTTTATTAACATTGTGAAATTTCTGGCTATTGGTAACCTGACACATTACCGAAATCAAAAACATTCTTCTCCTAGCCATAGACCAACAATGGAAACTCGAACAGAACCTTCTTACAGAAATGAAATATTATGTTCAAGGATGGACCGTCTTGGTTTCTTGGGTAAATCTTACATATATTCATTTATAGATTTTCCCTCTAGTTCTTTCACTGTAGAAAAAATAGCCCCACAACTGTCAGTCACCCGAGAAACACCTGACTGAACTTGGGTTTGAAAACATTGGGGCACATTTATCAATACTGTCAATCTTTGCTCATATTCGTACTTTTAGACATTTTTTAGGAATCTGTCGTAGGGATCTTCATAAATATGACATTTTTGCTGCAAAACATGTGGACTAAATCTGTAGACAAATCTTAACTTACCGGCTGTAAGGAACAAATATTTGTTGCACATATCAAAAACCCTACAATTTTTGGCAAAACATAATCAGACACAAATCATCTCTCTCACAGAGGAGACAAATGTGGCGCACGATAGGAATTTATGGCGCACAAAGATTGTCATATATTCATTACACCATTTTAAACTTGGTTTACTTTCCACAAGAAAATCTGCAAAATATTCTTACTTTTCTGGTTCATAAATGTGTCGTAAAGCGAGACACTTCTAAACCACACCCGTTATAAACAAGGCCCATCGTTCTAACGTGTCGAGCCTGTCGTATTTTTCTGTTCTTTATGGTGCACACTGTTCATAAATATGTCGTAAATGTCATGCACCATAAATTTTGGCACAAATATAGGCAGAAAAGTGTCAGGAGTGCTATTGACAAATATGCCCCAATGTGGATTTCATTTTGTTCAAGGCAGGACATACATATCATAGTAACTGATCATCACATGGCAATTCATTACTTGATGCAAGATAAATATTCTCATATCAACCATCTGTCACCTGACTAGATCAGTTGGTAATAAAGTGTTCTCCGCCACCAAGACAGAGACTGCGGCCATTTTGGAAAATTGGGTACAAACTTTAAAAATTCCCATGTGGAGGGCAGAACAAAAATTATGGAGAGAATGGAGAACAGCTGGTACAAATCTGGAAACCTTTGCTCAATGATATTACCAATGTACATGAATGGTCACAACCAGAGGACTACCCAACACAATATGGCCTACAGAGGACTCCCTGCCATGGATGAGTTAGTAGATATAGCGAGAGACCTGCTGCAGGATCTCAGTCAGCTGACATGCTTCTATCACACAGGTGACCTAGAAATATTCCATATTGTATGTTTAAAATATAGACCCAAGAGGATCCATTATTATATCGATGCCATGACTGTGTGTTCACAGCTAGCAGCCCCGGAGCACAACAGACATGAGGTCATGTAAAGGCAGTAGTTGGTTTCTTAAAGCTCAATTATCCAACTTGCCAAGAATTTATGTTTAACATCCTAAAGCAAAGATTCACAACAGAGGGGCCTTGTAGGGATGAGCGAACAGATTTATAATGAACTGATTTCGACCAAATTTTCCAAAAGTTTTGGTTTCTATAGAATGTGAAACCTTTGATATTCATCGCAGGTGAACTATCGGCTCTATGACGTAGTTGGGCTTCTAGAATCACCTCACATTATCTGACAGCCTCTCATCTGATATCTCATCCCATCTTTCCTGACAGAAATTTTTCTTGAAATTCTGTAAATTGTCAGTCCTTCATGCCGCATGGGCTCCCATAAAAGGATAATTTTTGGTGGCTTTTTTTCTACACTCAATTCTTTCTCTCTTTTCAACTACCTGTGTGCCATAAACTTTTCTTAAAATTCTGTAAATTTTCATTCCACTAAAGCTATGTTACATTACGTTAGCTAGGAGGCCAGAAGAAGATCCAGAAGTAGTGCCCAGGAGAGGTGAGTATAACTGTTTGTAACTTTTTACACCTCCCCCCGGGGCCTCCACTTATTTAGAAAGAGCAGAATATAATAATTCCGCTTCCAGTTCAGTGTCACATCCAAAACTTTATCAAAACTTGTCAAATCTCGGTCAATCTGGACTGGTTGGCTCTTCTTTAATCCTTGTGTATTTTTCACACATGGAAAAAAAAAATCTCCACCTTTCATGAGTTTTATATCCATGATATTCCATCTGTTTAGCATGATCTAAAACACTGATAGAGGTCACATGTCTATACAAATACAATTTTTCAAATACCCTTTGACTTGTGCTGGTGCATGTTGTCTGAAAAACAGCCAAATATAGAACAGGCTTCCATCTGCTTTTCTTGCTTTTTTTTTTTTTTTTTTTTTTTTTAAACTGAACCACAGTCCAATGAAATCGATCCACCGGGATGTTTTTCATGACACTTTATGCTTGTCCCAATATCCTTTTGGGCTCCTTTTTGCCCCTTTTTTTTTTATTTTTTTTTATCTATCTATTTCACCTACTGGGATCAGCATAACATTTAGCTATATACATTAATATTCAGACAGTGTGTGTTTTTTATGTCTTTGCTAAAATGAGTATTTAGCGGGGGGGGGGGGGTCTCCTTATTTCTGTTGTTTATGCATGATGGTCATGGGCAATTAGTTATAAGTTATAGGTGTTTTTGGTTTTGTGCTCTTGCAGTGTTTCTTTTCCGTCTTTTGTTCTCCATGAACTAGTTAATGAAATGTATTTCTCTTTTATATTTTGTTTTCCATGAGTCAGATGATGCAATTATTTATTTCTTTTGTTTTTTTATGAATTAGTTTATGCAAATGATATATTTTCTCACTTTTGTTTTCCATGAATTAGTTCATGCAATTTATACTATGCAGTGCAGGTGTTCCTATTGAATTGTATATGTTTTTAATGTTAGCAGGGGCATTTGATTTTATGCTATGACTAAGGGGGCGTTTATCCTCGAAACACGTAAACAAACTCTTTGCTTCTGTCTAGCACAGAGGATCTCTGTGCTTTTTAATGATTTTTTTGTTTTGTTTATGAATTAAGTTACGTTTTATTTATACCTAGCTGAACTGGCTGCTGGACACCATTTTTTTCACATGTGGAGTTACTTTATACTTCATGTTACACTTCATGTAAAGTGGTAAACTTTGGTCAATATTTTTTTTAATTTATTTATGTAGTATAGAATACCTTACAAAATTTGGAAATACTAGCATTTTTAAACATTTTAAATGCCCTGTGTAGGCAAACGGGTTTTTCTAAAACAAATTAACTCAAAGATGGTCAAAGAATGAGAATAATCACACCAGAATATAATAAAATAAGTGTTTAATAAATGAAAAGAGATAATACTGAGCTGTGGTTACAATTGATGTAATAGTATACAGACAAAAGCTACAAAATGACCCTACACAAAGTTTGATCAGTAAGACATTAACTTATCACATCAATAAGACACTATGAATTTGTGGAAAAACATGTCCTATTACACCCTGCTGTCACACAGATAGTCCGACCACCCCAACTAGTATATCCACATCTCTGCTTTATGTTGACATCATTTTTTTAAATGTCCTATAATTTTCTCAGGACTTTAGAAGGCTTACAATTCTAACAAGCCTTTGACACATTTTCAAGAAAATTTCTAAAACCCATTCTATTCTGAGGGAGGTTTTAATGGCTTAATTTTTAGAACCCTCCATAAATCTCCCATTTTCAAATATTCAACCCGAGAACCATTAAAACAGCATTTAGGAAGGATATTAACCCATTAACCCTATCCTGACATGGGCCATACTATTACCCTAGATGGTCTAAAAATAAAAGTAAAAAAAGAGAAAAAATTTAAAATTCTAATCCCTCCCTTTACCCACATATAAAAGTAAATACATAAAGTGAAACACATGCACACATGTTCCCGATCTACAAAACCTAAATTTCCGATATGTTGAATGCCATAGTGGAAAAAAAAATCAAAAGAGCAGAATTACCAGGTATTTGTTGTTTTGACCCCAATTTTTTTCCCATTTAGATAAAAAGTGATCAAAACATCTGATATTCCCTAAAATGGTATAAATAAAAAGTACATCTGGTTCTGTAAAAATTTTTACAGTCGTGTAAGTAGTTTTTCTCTCATTTCTCCCCACTCAGATTTTTTTTCCGGCTTCTCTGGACATTCTACAGAATAATAAATGGGACCATTACATTACCAAGTACAAATTTGTCCCACAAAACTTAAACCCTCAAATCTCTGAGTGAAAAACAAAAAAATATGGCTTTTGGAAGGCAGGAAGTAGAAAACAAAACCTGAAAAATGCCTCCGGCGGGAAAGGTTTAAGCAGAGGAGGGTGTCAGCCCTGCAGGGGGCGTCTCCACCATATTGAGAGTCAGACCTGGCACAATGGTGGATCTCCACAGGTGTTCCTCACAAGGGGACCAGACACCATTCAGAAAAGGGGATTGAATTCTCACCCTTTTGTTCAGTTCTTGGTGTTGCAGATGGGAAACTACACAAAAGAATTCACATAAAATCCAGCACATAATATCAGAACTATCAGAACAACATCCATAGTGTATGTATCCGTATACAATAGATATAATGTATCACATGCACAATTTATTAACATTACAACATGGAAATATATGATATGTTTTTTCCTATAAAATGTTGCTTTTACCCCATTACATTTCACAAGGGGAGTAGAAGAAAAAACAGAAAATATAAAACTATTTCTCCTGACTACAGAAACCCCCCCCATATGTGCCGTGTAATCTGCTGTATGTGCACATGGAGGGGCTCGGAAGGGAAGAGCGCTACTTGGCTTTTGGAGGTCAGATTCTGCTGGAATAGTTTTAGGGTGCCATGTCGTATTTGCAGAGTCCCTAAAGTAACAGTACAATGGAAAACCCCAAAAAGTGTCCCCATTTTGGAAACTAAATCCCAGAAAGAATTTACCAAGGGGCATAGTGAGCAATAGTTTTCCAGATGATAATTCACAGCTAATGGTGGAAAGTGAATGTGTGAGCTGTGCGGAGGACATTGTGTACACCAAATGACCTGCTATTCCTAGGATGGGAGAGGGGGATTCTGGGGGTCAGATTTGTTTTTTCTTTTGTAAGGTTTAATCCCGCGGTGTGCCCCGAGTACGCTTATACAGCTTATGCCTTCCCCTCCATGATACTGCCAGGTTTTATCCTAAAGGAGATCAGGAGTTTTGTATTTTTCATTGTCACATTGTACAAGTTATTTTTGTTATTTTTCCATTGATGCAGCCATATAAGGGCTTGTTTTTTGTGGGGTGAGATGTATTTTTCAGTTTAACGTTACATGTTGGGGGCCTATAACTAATTGACGACATTTTAATAACTCTTTCACGGGGGGATAAAAAAAAAAAAACTCTCTCCTGTCATTGCTTTTTAAGATTTTACATTTTTGTCTCTCACTATCCAGCATAAGTAACATGTTACCAGAATTCTATGGGTCGTCCGATCACAGCGATACCTAATTTATATGGTTTATACTTTACTCATTTTCTAGAATTAAACACACATTTTTGAGAAAAAAAATTTGATTATTTAGCATCGGCATCTTCTGAATGACATCACATTTTAGTTTTCTATTGTATGAAGCTTTATTTTTGTGGATTGATCTGTATTTTATATCGGTATCATTTTACGGTACATGATAAGACTTTATGAACAATGACTTGTGGCTGGTTTTCATTTTTCTTCTTTATGCCAATCACTGAGAGTGCAAATAAAGCTTTTGTTATTCTACAGATTGTTACACACATGACAATGCCAGATATGTATTTATATTGTGTATGTTTTATATAATAAAATCATTGGTAAATGGCAGATTTTTTTCTTATTTTTAGTTTAATATTTCTGAAGACTTCCTGTTTTGAAGACAAAGCTCAGACCAGACATTGGATTTAGATTTCTCTTTATTTTTGTCAAAAAAAAAATTAAAAACAAAACTATTTTTATTTTTTAAAGCTTTACTTGGCAGCATTTTTTTCCACACCTATATAAAACTTTTGCACATTATTTTCTATTGTGAGTTCTTGTGTAATTCGTTTTTTTGTCTTGGGACATCATGAAATTCAATATAGAGTTAGTAAGAAATAAAAACATTTCCCCATTTGGTTTCCATCATCTCAGTATCAGCAAAATGGCAGACGGTATCACAGGACAGGGCGGGAGATTTCCCTCCTTTATTATATCATTTAACATAACACCCCAGTCTTGTTCTATTGTCCCATCTCAGCTGACTCCTCAGCCCTGTACTATGGATAAGAAAAATTCTACAACATAAAACAGAACATCTAAAGACATAGAATCCTCTCTTGTTATACCCTGTATTCCTCATCCCCAACCCTCACTCAGAACCCAACCCCCTTTACATGGAAGGCCCTAAATGGCAGCAGAAATAAGAGGAGATAATAAATATAACTACAAATGTCAGGGTGAGACTGATCTCAACCAGGGTGCCCAATACTAGGATATTTTTGCACTATATTTCTCTCCTGTTGGAATTTCTCATACAATATATTCCTGATACCCTTTCCCATTAGAGGAATGTCTTCACTACACCAAAAATGTAGTAGTAGTTTTTGAAGTGACATATAAAGCTCTCATAACAGCGATTATATGGTCTCTGTGTCCCCCTAAACCGCAGGAGTGATCCATGATGCAAACTGATAGACCCACCTGGAGTCCGACCTGGAATATTTGGTTCAGGTCATTGATAATTTGACTCCAATATTTCTATAATTTTGGCACCTTTAGACTAGGTGGATCACTGCCTGGTCATGGATCACTGCCTGGTCAGGACACTTACATTTTATGTAGAAAGGGTCTTTACACCCCAGAATTTTAGAAAGTTTACTCAGTTGATAATAAAGTTAAAAATTGTGTAAAACGTGATATAAAAGGTCATGTAATAATCTCTAGATATATTAGCAGCCCACTGATGACTGGTCAATGTGACTATACCCCAAGCCAACCTAGCCATACTCTTGCTCCTTACACCGCAGACCATGTCTTATATAGAGAAGAATAAAATTTAGATACAATCCTCCTCCTCTCCTTATTGCTGGCCAACACAGAACAAATATTGAAAACTGATTCTTTCAGACAAGGAAAGATGGTGGGACTGCAATCTATGAGAAGACCAAAAAACTCCCAGATGATAGTGATAAAACATCATAGGAGCACAATCATTACTTAGAGCCCTTAGGCCATGTTCGCACAGTCAGTATTTAAGTATTTTGTACCAGTAAACCAAAATACAAAATTCTAAACCAGTAATGAATCCAGAACATGGAAATCTTTCCATTATAGTTTCTCAGTTTATGTTCCAGTAATGGATTTGGCTTACAAATACTGACCATGTGAATAAGGCCTTTGTTGTAGGTTTCTCCTGATACTGTTGTGTTTACAATACAGAATGCCATTGTGTACAGTGCGGGAGCCGCACCCGCAGACCCCATTCATATGAAATAAACCCCAACAAGGCCTCCAGAGACTTCTCAATGTCAATCCATATGTAAATAGAGATGCCAAGTGTTGGCCAATGACCATGTCCCCTCCATATATAATCTCCACCCTCTTCCTGGATATAAACCATCTCTATCTCCGTGACATGCATTGCCCATTGTGCAGTATATGCAGTCAGTACTGGAGCATCCAATTCACACTTGGTCGATTTTTTTCGTGTTCAAGAGGACTTCATCTCTGACTATCATCTCTTCCAGGAAAAGCAGAAATCTTCAGTCTTCATCTGTAAGGTAAATATATGTTTAGTACATAGCACAGGCTATAGAGATTATATGACTAGAGCTCCAGTGAATTATACTTTGCTCCAGCAGACAGAGGTCTCCTGTATTATGGAGTAGTCACCTCCTACCGCTAGCTACTGCCATATAGTGTAACAACAGCCAGGAGAGTGGGGACTCCTCTGAATGTTGGGACAGTCTTGGGCATGCAGTCTGGGGCACAAACCATGACCTCCCAGACCTCTACAATACTGTGGTTTTCTTCAGTTGTAGTAAACTAAATGCTATTTCTTTGTTTCATCCAGAATGGCCACCCAAATTAGCGAAGTGTGCAAGAACACGGCAAAACATCTGCTGAATCTGGTTTCAGAGACATCTAAGAACCTCAGGATGATGGATGTGGCCGACCATTTTGAGCTCTTGCAAGAACTCGGATCAGGATCTTATGGAACGGTCTTCATGGGAAGACACAAACACTCAGGTGAGACAATGGATTATGATGATTGTGCCATTGAGCTGGTCTTGGCTCTTGGTCACCATGTAGCTAGCATGTCTCCAGAATGTTTTGTGTTGTCCTTCAGGCCTCTTTTCTAACGAGCAGGATTATATTGTCCAGAATAAGATGAAGCTTCAGTTTGTTGATTTTTTTCTTTGAGTGTAAAGTCTGTCTTGATTTTTTTCTATGATCCGCTCTCACTTCCCTCAACCTCAGGGAGATTCCACTAAGTCTTTATGATGAAATGGTGATCTCCATTGTCAGAGATGTCTTGTGATGTCTCAAACCAAAGAGGCAACATTTATATATTACCTCCTGCTTTTTATTGACCTAAGTCACCACAATTCACCATTGCCCATAACTATAACTAGGCTTTCCTTCACTTTGGGGAAAGGGTTAGTTTCTTCCTTTAGTCCTGTATCTAAATATCCTAAAAAATTGAAAGTTCATCTATATTAACATTGTGCTCTTGTGATGGCTCCTCTATAACATTATTGATCTTCATGGAGAATGTTGTAGAATATGATGGTAACTTATAAAATTAATAATAATGTCATCAACAGGTCAGATCGTCGCGGTCAAAATGCAAGCGAAGGAGAAGACCCCAGCGGATAACTTCCTCCTGGAGTACGGCGTCTCCCTCACCCTCAGCTGTCACCCGCACATCATCCGGACACACGAGATGGTCTTCCATACCACTAGGGAGTTTGTATTCATTCAGGAATTGGCACCGGCAGGGACTCTTCAGTCCATCATTAAACCTAAGGTGAGATATCCAGATTTTTTTTTTTTTTTTTCATTGTTTTAGGAAAAGTTTTTGCCCCCATTAGAGTTCTTATCCACAAATATGTCCAGGTATGAAACAGTTGAAGACCATATAACCTCGTAGATTTACTGTACAGGAGACGGGGTGTGCTGGGTGATAGACTAAGTTATGATGACATAATGGTTTACAACCCCCTAAAATTGAAAACAATTGTCTGTATTGGTAGAAGATAAATACAAGTCATGAGGACTTTTCTGTAAGACAAGTTTGTCCTGTCTTCTGTCCAGCTGTGTGATCTCTTGTGTTGTCTTCTGCTCAGGTCGGTATGCAGGAGGACAAGTTGAAGCGCTGTGTCCCACAGATAGCCAGTGCTCTGGAGTTTATGCACAGCAGAGGAATGGTCCATCGAGACATCAAGCTGGATAACATTCTTCTGATGGATGCCGAATGTCACCGCATTAAACTGGCAGATTTTGGACTCACCCGGCTCCAGGGTACATATGTCCCTACTTTTTCCTGGCTTAAACCTTACACTGCCCCAGAACTCTTAAGAAGGAAACCAGGAGAACAGCTGCTACTACAGTCCAGCCTTGACGTGTGGTCTTTTGGTGTTCTCATATTCACTGCCCTTAACGGATTCTTCCCTTGGCAAGAGGCGCTGGGTCGTGATGCCAAGTACAAAGAATTTGCCTGGTGGCAGGTGAGAAAGGACCCTTCAAAAGCACCAGAAAAGTGGAAGAAAATCTCAGTGGACGTCAGAGGAATGTTCTGGGATTTATTGGCCATAAATGCTTGTGATAGGTGCTCAGCCATGGACATTCTGAAATATATTCACCTACCATGGAAAGTGGAGGACTCTTCAGAGCACATGGCAGGAATAGCAGCACCCTAACGGTGACTTGAAGACTGTATGATGTCCATGCTGGAGCCACATCAAGCAGAGCATAAGTAAGAAAATCATATACTTGTGAGTTTTCAGCATTTTACATGGTAGAAGCAGTTTGTGGTTGTAAGGTAATAAAATCACTAGGATATACTATTGGATAACACTACAATATATATGTAGCTATAGGTGCCATACAGGCTGCTGACAGGTTCTATGTAGCAGATCTTCATTACACATTAGTTAGTGGTGGTTAGGGTAGTCTGCCGGTTATAGCTCTCACATCTAACTCCAGGAAAACGGAGCTTTACTTATTGTATAAAATGACTTATCGTATCTTGTAAATCTGCTCATCTCATGACACATCTGGACATCTCCAGCCAGGAGGAGACCTAAGGAAGGAAACTTCTGTATATTTTTATCTACATCCATCACTATATGATAAAGTAGGACATTGGTCTGAGCCTTCTCTTCACCAGATGATGTCACAAACCCTGCAGCAAGTCCCAGTAGTGCCATCAGCTTTGTGATAGGACAACATTTAATCACTTATATAGTCTCACCAGGTCGCTTCATTATTTCTTTATTTCCTTTCATTTTTTATGGTTTTCTATGTTTTGTGGTGTCTCTCGAGTTGGAGAAATTTTTTTATTTCCGCCATTTCCAGTTTTTATTGGTAAGTCAATAATTTCCGTACATAGTGAGGGACACTGGAGAGTCCTTATGGGATTTTTAGTATTATAAGATAAGGATGAAATATCTGTATGTTCCCTATCTGGAAAAGGTTCTTTAGCTATTTTTTAGTGTTTGATAGTTAGGGACTCGCAAGACAATGAGGACCCTTGACGTGGGTTGTGAGCTTATGTAATTTGTCTGAAATATACAAATCATATATCTTTCAGTTTGTTTATTTTTGGCAAAGTGCAAACCAATACCATTTTTAATTAAAATATATTAGAACCCAAGGAAGGTAAAGATTCTTGACCAATTTGGGTACTACTGTAGCAACCCATTGGGGGAAGCCAGGAGGCTCCAGGAGTCAGTAGATCATGTCACGTAATGTGCAGTTGACCAATTTTACAGCCACATGTCCATTGGAACTCCAGTTGTACGCATCAGCAAATCATTGCACCATTATATGTGTGACTGAAATTCTTCATAGCCACATGCATTGCACATGAATTGTTCATTGCAATGCACCCTGACAGAGGAATGTATTTTATAATGATGACATCACAGCCAACTTGTTGATGTAGTCCTTTGGTTATTGTTTTGGGTCACTTCATCTTCTGAAGGCTCTCAGGCCTGCCTAGGAATGTAACTTTTGAGGCTGGTCTATAACCAGCCTCAATAGTAATGGAACGAAAGTCCCATAGACTGCAATGTAACTGTGGGACTATGGAACTTTCAATCAAGCGATTTGGCACGTTCACTCCCCCTAGGGGCTAATAAAATATAAGTAAAAAAAAAATTCTACAAAAAAATTTAAAAATTGCACCCCTTTTCCCCGATATGAGATGAAAACAAACATTATACATCCCCATATCTGAAAATGCTCGGTCTACCTAAAAAATATTTTTTCCCATATGGAGATCAAAATATCATACATTCCCCAAAATGGTATAACTAAAAAAAGTTACATCCGGCCCGTCCATGCAAAAAGACGCCCTATGCATCCCCAGAAATATAAGAATAGCTATGGGTGTTAGAATATAGCGATTCCAAGATTTTTTATTTTTTTTTTGCAAGGCTTTGGATTTTTTTAAGGGGTTAAAAAAAAGAAAAATCTATATATATATATATATATATATATATATATATATATATTTATTATATTATATATTTGGTATCCTGGAATTGTTCACAATAGAATACAGGGGACATTTTTGTATAATAATGCCATAGAAACAAATCCCATAAATCGCAAACAGTTTTTCTCCAATTCCCCCCCCCCCATTCTGAATTTTTTCCAGTTTCCCAGTAGTTTGTACAGAATATTAAATGATACCATTATGAAGTAAAAATTATTTGGCAAACATTGCGCCCTCATGTGGCTCTGTACGGAAACGGACAAATCAAAGTTTTCAAGGGGTTTGGAAGATGGTTAGACAAAAAAGAAAAATCGAAAAGTGCCCATCAGTGGGTAGGGGTTAAAATTATTCAGGAAATATTTTTCATAATGACATGTACTTAGGGTATAAATGTTTTTACTTTTCCCAGAGAACCCCTTTAAGGTTTGTGTAGAATAAAAGCTACAAATAGATGCAAACCCAATGGGGCGACATTCAGTGATCTTATATTATAAACACATTATAGAATGTACGTCCTGCACTGGTGGGGGGGCATCGCTCCTTCTGTTGGAAGGGAGGGGCCCCTAAATTATTCTGTCCGCTTCTCTCAACTCTAAAGAGACAATCCGCCAGTGGCTGCAACAAATTGGACAATACTGAGCTGAGGCAGAACAAAGAGTGTTAAATGGAAAGTTATCTGACACTTATCACATGGGCGCGTTACATTTTGAGGTCTATATTTACAATTCAGAATGGCACAGACTTACGACCAGACACATTCCCACAAAAATTGTCCATACCAGAAAAAAGTTCTTATTCCAGGTGTCAGTCTTCCAAGTACAACACCCACCATAGACTGACGTGTGCAGACATCTCCAAGCGTCACTGCAGGACTTTCCATCCGTTACCGAGTACAAAAGTAAACATACATAACGGAAGAAAATGTCCATCATATTGTCATTACATTAGTGTCAACGGGAAGATACACAGGATCAGTCTGTGACCGTTCTCTTCTATGATGTAAGACAGCAACGGACATGAACAATAGTGTGAACCCAGCCTTACTGTTCTATCTTTAATAAACCCAAAATAATAAAATCAACTAAAAACTCTAAACTCGAGAATAACCAGAAACCCATAGAAAGTGTCACTTTCCAGAAAGTGCTTCTAAGCATGGTCAAACACCAATTGGCAATGTCTTTATCTCGGTGGTCGGTCTGTTGAGCGGCTCCAGTTTTTTTAAAGATAAAACTGGTTTTTTTAACATTGAGAAATTTCTGGCTATTGGTAACCTGACATTACCAAAATCAAAAACATTCTTCTCCAGCCATAGACCAAAGGAAACTCGAACAGAACCTTCTTACAGAAATGAAATATGTTCCGGGATGGACCGTCTTGGTTTCTTGGGTAAATATTACATCTATTCATTTACGGATTTTCCCTCTAGTTCTTTCACTGTGGAACAAATAGCCCAACCACTGTCAGTCACCCAAGAAACACCTGACTGAACTTGGGTTTGAACACAATGTGGATTTCATTCTGGATCAAGGCAGGATTACATTGTCTAGTCTGACTCTACACCACTTATACACTGGCTTTGTTTTTAACAAAATGTTGCTTGCCCCGAATTTTGGTGCATTGTCTGGTGCCTAATTTTGCATATTAAGCCCCACCCCTTTCTACAACCCTCTGTTGAACGAGGTGAATTCTTGTTAGTTTATCTGCCCCAATGTATCACCTACATAAAAAAGGAAGAGAGAAAACTATTTTAAGGCTAAGGCCCAACGTAGCAAGTCACAGCCAAAAAGCACTGTGGGAAAAACCACAGGGGCATCACATTACTTTTTTCCGCATCACTTTTCATAGAAAGGTCTTCAGCGTTTTCCTCTGCAGACTTTCAGCTTCCGTTATACCTATAGGGAAACCGCCGACGTTTCTGTAGGTATAACTGACATGCTGCGATTCCCGCTGCAGATTATTTTCTGCAATGTGCCCCGGCCTTACACTGTCTTTTAGTAGTACATAAAATGTGAACAACAGACAAGTTTCTTCTCCTTTCCTTGTTTGAATTTTCCAGATACAAAAAAGAAAAAAAAACATGCAAAAATAAAAAAAAAATTAAAAAAAAGACACAAAAATTATAGATTTGTTATAATCTTCAAAATCACTGGTACCAAAAAACCCAAAAATGTGTCCTGAGCCAGGGAAAATAACCCAGTCTAAAACTAAAACTCGTGATGCAAAGTGATCCCTGCTGCAAGTATAAAAGTGACAAGATATCACTCATCACATTAGTATAAGAATGTATTCACATGTAGTGCTTGAGGTGCAGTAAAAACTGTAACTGAAAATTTGCACATTTATGGAGAAATATGGGGAAAAACCTTATCAGAACTGTATCGTTATTGCGTAAGTGTAATTGACACGTTGGGGGAAGAAACTTTTATTGTGTAACTTTTACACAGTGCAAAGTTAGACTAGACAGACTTAGGCAGGGTTCACACTACTGTTGCAGTCCGTTATGAAGGTGTCCGTTAAAAAAAAAAAAAAAAAGACACCTATCATAATGGACACTAACTGATGTTAATGTGTCCGTTTTTTTAACTGATCCAATTAAATGTTCAGTTAAAAAAAAAACGGACACATTAGCATCAGTTAGTGTCCGTTTAACACTGTCCGTTTTTTTGTTTTTTTTGTTTCTCCTTCTCAGCTTGCGCAGAAAAAAAACGGACATAAAATAACGGACAATAACTGATGGCTATCAGTTACTGTCCGTTACCCATAGACTTCAATATTAAAAAAATAACGGACACGTGCTGTCCGTCAAGAATCGTTTTTTTTTCAAACGGACAAAAAGTACTGCATGTAGGATTTTTTGTCCGCGGGAAAAAAAAAAAACGGACTTCTGACGGATTGGGTGTAAACGGACACAATATAAAAACCCATTGAAATGAATGGAAATTTTAACGGATTTCTGACGGTTCAGCTAGTGTCCGATGCTAAAATCTTGTAACGGACACTACTGACGGTCACCAACGGTAGTGTGAACGCCCCCTTATACTACACCACATTTATCACAGTGACTAATGCTGTTTGATTCTGACACACTTTTAGACTGTCTGGTCTAACTTTACACCACTTATTAGTTGGCTTAGTTCCTGATAAAAATTTTGATGTAATTGACAAATTATTTGGCACATTTTATGGCTTATGTTTTCGCATATTAAGCACCACCAATCTTTATTCACAGAAAAGAAAATCTAATGGGAGACACTGATTGTCAATTCAATATAAAACTTCACTTTTATTATAATCCAATAAAATTTATATATTATTTCAGGGCACAATATAAAATACAAAACCGCCCAACACAGCAGTGTGCTGTAAACCGCCTTAAAGCATCAGTATATCCTAAACCTAATATTGTTCTTAACCAGAAAAGCTAGCGATAGTATATGGATAGACAGCGTATCAGTGGATAGAGCTATAATCTCACCCTATATCTCTCCACTAACTGAACTCCCTCATCCACATATACATGTCAGAACATAACCTGAAGTGGCTTCATGAAATAATTGAGCTAGTCACAGATTCCAGCAGGTGTAACCCCTTCTAACCCAGAGGCTACTGGCCTAATGCCACATAAACAGGGCTTGGAAGGGAAAACATCCTGCTCACTAAAGCTCAGATAGAAGCCAATTCAGCAATGTTTTAAACATAAAACTGATATTACTGCTACCTCAAAAGTAGCGCTACGTACACGTGTCCTCACATACAATTCATCAGAGCAGCTAAAACTACTGTTAAATATAGTAACAGCCCAGTACTACCAGCATGACCGCTCTAATGTCAGCAGCAGTCACCGCAGCACTCCTCCGCCCTTAAATAGGGCTAAACTCCACCCACAAAACTGCTTGAGCCAATCACTTCAAGTCCCACCTACATGCTCTCCTTAACCCTTGAACAGCTGATAATTCAAAGTAACGTCTATCAGTAACTCCCCTGATAGACAGGAGATACCCGCTATTCTCCTCTCAAGGCTCTACCAGCCAATCACACAACCAATTCCTTGCACACCCACTCTGTAAGCCAATGGCGCTTCCTCGGCTTTCCATGCCCACTCAGGCTCCATTGACAAGTCTAGAAATCCCCCAGATACATGGGAGACATTCCCTAAGTGTCAGAACAAAGCGTGCTGTATACTGACTTAGCCACCAATCTTTCCAACAAGCTCCGCCCCTCTGACGTGGCAAGGAAACTGCTAGAAAGTGTCTAATACATGTAGCCAGTTTTTGGCACACGTGATACCAGTATTCTAATGTCATTTGTTTCTCTGCCCCCCTGTGTTTTATTTTAGACATTTTTAGCAAATATGGAAAAATTTCATCCACTTTGCTGGGAATGTGAAATTCTGCAGATTTATAGTAAGTGGTTAAATAGTGGTAAATATTCAATGTTTTCACCCTGCGCGCCCCCCGTTTTACACCAGATCACTCTTGTACCAGATCACTCTTGCACCAGATCACTGTTGCACCAGATCACTGTTGTACCAGCGCACTTACACCAGATCACTCTTGCACCAGTGTACTTTTACCCCCGATCACTCTTATACCAGATCATTCTTGCACCAGATCACTCTTACATCAGATCAGTCTTGTACCAGATCACTCTTACATCAGATCAGTCTTGTACCAGATCACTCTTGCACCAGCATACTCTTACACTAGATCACTGTTGTGCCAGCACACTTACACCAGATCAGTCTTGTACCAGATCACTCTTGCACCTGATCACTCTTGCACCAGATTACTCTTGCACAAGTGTACTTTTACACCTGATCACTCTTATACCAGATCATTCTTACACCAGATCACTCTTGCACCAGATCACTCTTACATCAGATCAGTCTTGTACCAGATCACTCTTGCACCAGCATACTCTTACACTAGATCACTGTTGTGCCAGAACACTTACACCAGATCAGTCTTATACCAGATCGCTCTTGCACCAGATCACTCTTGCACCAGATTACTCTTGCACAAGTGTACTTTTACACCTGATCACTCTTATACCAGATCATTCTTACACCAGATCACTCTTGCACCAGATCACTCTTACATCAGATCAGTCTAGCACCAGATCACTCTTACACCAGATCATTCTTGTACCAGATCACTCTTGCACCACCATACTCTTGCACCAGATCACTGTTGTACCAGCGCACTTACACCAGATCAGTCTTGTACCAGATCACTCTTGCACCAGATCACTCTTGCGCCAGTGTACTTTTACACCAGATCACTCTTACACCAGATTACTCTTGCACCAGATTACTCTTGTACCAGATCAATCTTGCACCAGATCAATCTTGCACCAGCATACTCTTTCAGCAGATCACTCTTGCACCAGATCACTCTTGCACAGATCACTCTTACATCAGAAAATAAAGGAGTGTGGCACCGAGCCAGACCTCGTGTGATAACGTTTGGAAAGGTGGTAAGTTATAAATTAATAAATTACTCACTCACCTTATTTAGTTGTGATGCCTTCACAAAAACTGATAAGCATATAAAGGCAATCTTCACTGGTAGGGATGAAGCTCAATCGTCGTCATCAGGACGTCAAGGTACAGGCTACAAAGGTCCGTGTTCACTGATTTATTTTGGACTTACGTCCAGGCAACTTAAGTTCCGAGTTAGGGAACATATACAAGATATTTTGGCCACTAAAAACGATACAGAGAACGATAAACTTAAGCCAATTGCTAAACACTTTGCACAATGCCATGACAGTAATCCAGCATTATTACAAGTACGTGGCATTGATTGCATCCCAATAAACATACAAGGAGGTGGATTGAAATCACGATTAGCCCAATTTGAGGCTCAGTGGATTTGGACCTTAGGGACCCTTTCCCCTGCGGATTCAAATGAAATTCTTAACTTTGGTGTATTTTTGTGATCTTTTATTGCTTGGACTTAGTAACTCCTTTGTACCTCTTGTTTTGTTGTTGTGGTAGTGGGGTTGCTTTTTATTATGTTCATTGTTTGTCTTATTCATATTACATTATTATTCATTTATGTTTTTTTGTTTTGTTTATTTAGTTATTCTCTTTTCCGGCTTTCTTTGACTGGATCTCAGTGATACATTTCAGGATGTCTTGGATGGACCGATGGACCCCTCCTTTCTTTGTTTTTCTTTTGCTTCTACACCAATTATATTACATTATATATCACTTATTTTTATATGTATATCTTGCATTCACACTTATCTTACGTTTGCAATGTCTTTTATATTGATGACACGCTTATGATGTTTTCATACTTATCGCACTTGTCACTTTCATGTATTTATCTGTCTTTATAGGACAATTGTGTTCCTTCATAGTATTTAATTCACTTCTATAGCACATCTGTGTTTTTATATTATGTTTGTTGTTATTATATTTGGTCCTTTTATATGTGGGTCCCAGGATATATTTATTTCTTTTTTGTAGAGTATTTATTATTTATTGATATATTTCCTGCTTATTGTAATGCTCCATACTTTCTTACACATGTGTTTGTTTGCCCTACCTGCGGTGCGCATGCCTGGTTGTCTTGCCGCTCTTCCATGTGCCCTGTTCGCAATCTCGCGAGGCGTGGCTGGGACTCGTGACTATGACGTCATCACGCTTGGACTCGCATCCATGTCTACGCACGTGGACGTGGTCACGGGGTTGCAAGTGGCATTGACAGGCGGGCATGTGCCGTAACAACCAGGTATTTCTTTCCAGGGCGTTTCTGTTTTTTACTATTATGGAGATTTACAATAACGCACCGGTTCTGAGTTCCTGCGCTGATTATATCCTCTCAAATAAGCCTCCTCTTTGCCCCACTGACACCACCCCCAGACGAAGGCATTCCGAACACACTGGGGTAAGCGCTGAATACTTTATTACCTCCTACTTGATGGGACCTGGTGCTTTGTAACCCGCTCTTACATCAGATCACTCTTGCACCCGATCACTGTTGTACCAGTGTACTTTTACACCAGATCACTCTTATACCAGATCTCTTGCACCAGGGCACTGGAGTAATAAACACTTTTTATTTCATGATTTTTTAAGTTCGTTGATTTTAGCATTTTTCAGTCTTTTTATCCATTCTCTCCAGTTTGGACCCCGCTCATCTCTATAGTTGGTGTGCTCAGCTCTGCTCAGTGGTGTAGTGTAGGACGCAGAGCAGTGAGGTCCCTGCACACGGTTATGTCTGTATTACACAGCTGGTAGAGGAGCACTCAGGACTCGCTGGACAACATTCAAGAATCAGAGACATTTCAGAACTGGTGAAATTCAGGTCCTGCAGACATTTAGTAACAGGAAATATTCACAGCAAATAACATGACATAACCTCAACTGAGAGAGCTGACTACTCTTGAGAGGGCTGACTACTCCTGAGAGGGCTGACTACTCCTGAGAGGGCTGACTAGTCCTCAGAGAGCTGACTAGTCCTCAGAGGGCTAACTACTCCTCAGAGGACTGACTACTCCTCAGAGGACTGACTACTCCTGAGAGGGCTGACTACTCCTCAGAGGACTGACTACTCCTCAGAGGGCTGACTACTCCTGAGAGGGCTGACTACTCCTCAGAGGGCTGACTACTCCTGAGAGGGCTGACTACTCCTCAGAGGGCTGACTACTCCTGAGAGGGCTGACTACTCCTCAGAGGGCTGACTACTCCTCAGAGGACTGACTACTCCTGAGAGGGCTGACTACTCCTGAGAGGGCTGACTACTCTTGAGAGGGCTGACTACTACTGAGAGGGCTGACTACTCTTGAGAGGGCTGACTACTCCTGAGAGGGCTGACTACTTTTACAAGTCTCTTAATATTTACTTCATAAAAGATAAAGCCAATGTCACCAGTTTATATCCTTGAGTCCACCAACATCTCCAGGTGACCACTTGTCATCTCACACAATCCTCCTGCCAGCCAAAGAATCCCAACCGAGGCTTCAGCTTATCAAATTCCTTGTAGCTGAAATGACTGTAATGCTCAGAGTGACCAGCAGGGGCGCAGTCATCTCCGCACTGAATCTCACCATAGCTGGAGCTGTAAGGTAAAGTAAGAACAACAGGATTGTAAAAGCTTTCACCTTTTTGGTTGCATACAGTAATCCCTATTGATGTTGTGCTGGAAGTGACCCAGGATTAGGTCCGTTCATTATTACACTTATTTCACCCTTTACAGTTATGGATATTGATGGTCTTTGCTTAGGATAGTTCAATATTAAATAATTGGGGTCTGACACCCAACAACACCACTGACCAGCAGTTTGGGTCCCAGTGTGCAGAGCCAGAGGCAGACTGGGCTAGTACAGGTTAGCTGCAATGGCGCAGCATGGCCACTAGTAGCTTTTTTGGGGTACACACACATTTTTGGCCACTTTTTTATTCTATTTTGTGTGCAAAGCTTAACTAAAACAGCAGCTCGGCACAGTCTGCTTTCTAGCGGTATATAAAACCGCAGGTGCAGGAGGACGTGAAAGGCCCTCTTTAAGTAATGTGAATAAACACCTATTGTATGGTATGTATAGAATATGTGGGCATAGAGTGTGAATATTTTTGGAATTAATAAGAAATAAATTACAAAACAGAATTAGCAAGTATCAGTCTATAATTAGGTTTAATAGTCAGAGTAAAAATTGCAGGATTTAGCACTTTTTAAAATATATACAGTATATATATAAATCTATAGGGAAATAGTAAATTTAAAAAAAAATCATCCTAAATCCCTCCTAATCATCATAAATGGTTCGTACCTGAGTTATAGACACAGCTCGGCCTTTTACTGCCTGAAAACACAAAAGAAACAATTTCCATTAAAAAGGAAAACTCATAACATTTAAAAGAGTGAAAGGCGGCTATGACCAGTCAGAGTGTGTGCGCCGTGGATGATAGTGGTGGTAGTTCTAGAATTATGTCATCTGTTTTCCAGGCTGAGGGTAAAGTACAGGTCTGCCCCTCCTCAATATGGCTTTTATCATCTATAAGTGGTGACTGTATATAATCAGTCTGCGGTCAGCTCCTGAGCTCCCTCTAGTGGTGACTGTATATAATCAGTCTGCAGTCAGCTCCTGAGCTCCCCCTAGTGGTGGCTGTATATAGTCAGTCTGCATGCCACAAAGCTTCTGGGAGAATTTCCTATGGACAGATGAGACAAAAATCGAAATTTTTGGCAAGGCACATCAGCTCTATGTTCACAGACGGAAAAATGAAGCATATCTTGAAAAGAACACTGTCCCTACTGTGACACATGGAGGAGGCTCTGTTATGTTCTGCGGCTGCTTTGCTGCATCTGGCACAGGGTGTCTTGAATCTGTGCAGGGTACAATGAAATCTCAAGACTATCAAGGGATTCTAGAGAGAAATGTGCTGCCCAGTGTCAGAAAGCTTGGTCTCAGTCGCAGGTCATGGGTCTTGCAACAGGATAATGACCCAAAACACACAGCTAAAAACACCCAAGAATGGCTAAGAGGGAAACATTGGACTATTCTGAAGTGGCCTTCTATGAGCCCTGACCTAAATCCTATTGAGCATCTTTGGAAGGAGCTGAAACATGCCGTCTGGAAAAGGCACCCTTCAAACCCAAGACAACTGGAGCAGTTTGCTCATGAGGAGTGGCCAAAATCCCTGCTGAGAGGTGCAGAAGTCTCATTGACAGTTACAGGAATCGTTTGATTGCAGGGATTGCCTCAAAAGGTTGTGCAACAAAATATTAAGTAAAGGGAACCATCATTTCTGTCCAGGCCTGTTTCATGAGGTTTCTTTTTTAAAAAATTCTGTTGAAGCCTGGTTGGAAAGCAATGTCTGACTTTCATTTGTTCATTTTCATAGAATTTTTACATATTATTACTTTTGTCAGATTCAAGTTATTTCTGTGACCATTGTGGGGTTTTCTTTCATTAAACGAGGGAGGGGACCAACAATTTTGTCCACGTGTGTATAATCAGTCTGCAGTCAGCTCCTGAGCTCCCCCTAGTAGTGACTGTATATAATCAGTCTGCAGTCAGCTCCTGAGCTCCCCCTAGTAGTGACTGTATATAATCAGTCTGCAGTCAGCTCCTGAGCTCCCTCCAGTGGTGGCTGTATATAATCAGTCTGCAGTCAGCTCCTGAGCTCCCTCTGGTGACTGTATATAATCAGTCTGCGGTCAGCTCCTGGGCTCCCCCTATTAGTGACTGTATATAATCAGTGTGCAGTCAGCTCCTGAGCTCCCTCTAGTGGTGACTGTATATAATCAGTGTGTGGTCAGCTCTTGAGCTCCATCTAGTGGTGACTGTATACAATCAGTCTGCGGTCAGCTCCTGAGCTCCCTCTGGTGATTGTATATAATCAGTCTGCGGTCAGCTCCTGGGCTCCCCCTATTAGTTACTGTATATAATCAGTCTGCAGTCAGCTCCTGAGCTCCCTCTAGTGGTGACTGTATATAATCAGTCTGCGGTCAGCTCCTGAGCTCCCTCTAGTGGTGACTGTATATAATCAGTCTGCAGTCAGCTCCTGAGCTCCCCCTATTGGTGACTGTATATAATCAGTCTCCGGTCATCTCCTGAACTCCCCTAGTGGTGACTGTATATAATCAGTGTGCAGTCAGCTCCTGAGCTCCCTCTAGTGGTGACTGTATATAATCAGTGTGTGGTCAGCTCTTGAGCTCCATCTAGTGGTGACTGTATACAATCAGTCTGCGGTCAGCTCCTGAGCTCCCTCTAGTGGTGACTGTATATAATCAGTCTGCAGTCAGCTCCTGAGCTCCCCCTATTGGTGACTGTATATAATCAGTCTCCGGTCATCTCCTGAACTCCCCTAGTGGTGACTGTATATAATCAGTGTGCAGTCAGCTCCTGAGCTCCCTCTAGTGGTGACTGTATATAATCAGTGTGTGGTCAGCTCTTGAGCTCCATCTAGTGGTGACTGTATACAATCAGTCTGCGGTCAGCTCCTGAGCTCCCTCTGGTGATTGTATATAATCAGTCTGCGGTCAGCTCCTGGGCTCCCCCTATTAGTTACTGTATATAATCAGTCTGCAGTCAGCTCCTGAGCTCCCTCTAGTGGTGACTGTATATAATCAGTCTGCGGTCAGCTCCTGAGCTCCCTCTAGTGGTGACTGTATATAATCAGTCTGCAGTCAGCTCCTGAGCTCCCCCTATTGGTGACTGTATATAATCAGTCTCCGGTCATCTCCTGAACTCCCCTAGTGGTGACTGTATATAATCAGTCTGCGGTCAGCTCCTGGGCTCCCCCTATTAGTTACTGTATATAATCAGTCTGCAGTCAGCTCCTGAGCTCCCTCTAGTGGTGACTGTATATAATCAGTCTGCAGTCAGCTCCTGAGCTCCCCCTATTGGTGACTGTATATAATCAGTCTCCGGTCATCTCCTGAGCTCCCCCTAGTGGTGTCTGTATATAATCAGTCTGCGGTCAGCTCCTGAGCTCCCCCTAGTGGTGACTGTATATAATCAGTCTGCAGTCAGCTCCTGAGCTCCCTCTAGTGGTGACTGTATATAATCAATCTGCGGTCAGCTCCTGAGCTCCCTCTAGTGGTGACTGTATATAATCAGTCTGCAGTCAGCTCCTGAGCTCCCCCTATTGGTGACTGTATATAGTCAGTCTCCGGTCATCTCCTGAGCTCCCCTAGTGGTGACTGTATATAATCAGTCTGCGGTCAGCTCCTGAGCTCCCCCTAGTGGTGACTGTATATAATCAGTCTGCGGTCAGCTCCTGTTGGGCTTCCCCTATTAGTGACTGTATATAATCAGTCTGCAGTCAGCTCCTGAGCTCCCTCTAGTGGTGACTGTATATAATCAGTCTGCAGTCAGCTCCTGAGCTCCCCCTATTGGTGACTGTATATAATCAGTCTCCGGTCATCTCCTGAGCTCCCCTAGTGGTGGCTGTATATAATCAGTCTGCGGTCAGCTCCTGAGCTCCCCCTAGTGGTGACTGTATATAATCAGTCTGCAGTCAGCTCCTGAGCTCCCTCTAGTGGTGACTGTATATAATCAGTCTGCGGTCAGCTCCTGAGCTCCCTCTAGTGATGACTGTATATAATCAGTCTGCGGTCACCTCCTGAGCTCCCTCTAGTGGTGACTGTATATAATCAGTCTCCGCTCAGCTCCTGAGCTCCCCCTAGTGGAGGCTTCAGGCAGAATGTTATCATTTATCTCTAGGTGTACATGGGGAATTTTAAGCATTGTAAGAACTGAGGCTGGGAGGGCCCACTAGGACCTAATACACATATACAGTGAAATCTCTCTAAAAGACCACCCCCTTATCCGGACCATTTTTCCAGCTCCGCCATATATTATACATATTGTCCATCTTCTTTGAATAGACCACCCATCAAAAGACCACTTTTCAAAGCAATTTTGGCTTGTCTCAGAGGTTTCCCTACAGCAGTTTTTGGCATTTCTTAGGAGCGCTCAATGTCACATGAACATTTGATATCTTATGTCTTGGTTACTTACCCCCCAGGTAGGCACAGTTGTAATAACTGCACCTCCTACTGGTGGTCTGAAGGACGAGCCTGTTCCCCTCCTTGATGTACTTGGTGACCATAAACACTTCATCCACAGGTATGAGCACCTCCTTCTGGGATGGATAGAATGAGAAGTCTTCTATGTCCGCCCCAAAGCACGTGGTAATATTGAAGAATGAGGCGTTGCCAAATGTCTGTGCCTGCTCGATGTCAGCCGAGGTGGAAGAAAACTGGCTCAGTCTTATCCTGGCCCGAGGGTCAGACGGCGGCTCAAACTGAACCTTACTGGTTCCTCTGTATGTAGACCGCGGTTTCCCATCACATCCACCTCGAAGCAAACTGAGAGCTCTCGTAAGATAGAAATGCCATGAATGGAACTTGAAGGAGTTGGGATCTCGCCCGTATTCCCGGACAGCGCTGTTCAACTCTTTGTACAGAGGTAAATCCATATAGGTATATAATAATAAGGCGGTCCCATATTCATCCCTAAAACCATCCGGGAGATGTCCCAACGAAGACTTTTCATGCCTCCATCTTACATATGAAATATTCCACGCCAGGTCCAGCTGAGGCACCTGCTCTCGCTCCTTCTTCAGTAACTCTGGGGCGATGGACTCCATTCTATCGAGACATCCAATGTACTGATCGTCGAATGAATCCTCGTACATCCCCAGCTGCACCCGTAGGGAGGACACCTGGAAAAATAAGAAAAGCCATGAAAAGGGATGAGGTTCAGGTGATAGATTGTCCCACAAATCAAAAAACATAGCAATGTGAACAAGGTGGTGCCACCGCCATGCCCAATAATGAAATCCGAAGTGACCCCCACAAATAGTGAAGGGCCAGGTGCATAGCTATTGGAGGTGCAGAGGTGCTAGTTGTACTTGGGCGCTCAATGACCCCCTCTGCAATATAACACGACACAATGAGAGTTGCCAATTGTCCCAAATTTTCCAGGGCAATCCCTAATTTTTGGCAGTAGTCCCAGCAAATTCAGACAGTCCTGGCCTGAAAAGGGGGTGTGGAGAGTGAAACCCTGCCCAAAGTCGGAGTCATTTAGACATCCCTATATTACCAACTACCAAGTTGTATGTAGTATTGTTAAAGGGGTTTTACAAGTTTATTTAGTGATGACCTCGTTACGATCGTCAGGGCTCCGACACCCGGGACCACAGACCGTGTGACATCACGTTCATCTGTCACATGACTTGTCTAGGTTCACCCCAATCTCTTCAAGCAGTTTATAGGCACGGACCTGGGTGTCGGACCCCCATTGGGGCCCCCAACTAAGGATAGGTTATCAGTTAATAAGCCCAGAGAATCCCTTTAACGGTACATGATCGTGTTTTCACTAGGGTTCAGGAGCTTGAGGTTACTATTCTGGTGCCAGCAGAGTCTCCTGCAGTAATTCTCACATCCATTGACTTATTTGCACCAAAGAGTGCCCCAATATCGCCAAGCAGTGTCGCAGAGCTCCCCAATAGTCCTATATAGAGCCATTTAGTCCAAACTTCTGCTCACCTATTGCTCCTTTAAGTCCCTGTGTCTGGACACTGTGAATGCTCTTCGAACCTGTGACTTTTACCCCTGACCTCACAACACATAGGTCATGGGCCCCTGGTCTGGTGTGAGAAGAGGAGGAGGGGGAGGACGATCTCTGGGGACACATTTAGGAGACTTTTTTTACATGTTCCTACAGCTTTGATTGAACTATAAAATTCTTCTGACAATGGGATTTTCTGCGCCGTCCCTTTAAGTATCTGTAGACTTGTCACAACACAAAAAGGTCATTGGGCTCCATTACTGCTGGAAATGACAAAGGGGTCTTTGTGATGGAGTTAGACTGTCGGGACGTAACTCCGGTAATGTCAACAGTCTTCGCCGTCTGCTATGTGATGTGATGTGTTGGGATTTTGCATTTGATGCTGGACCACACAACACTACGGACGTAAGGACTAGAGGACAATACACACAGGGTAGGCTCCAGGTGTGTACCACACATCTCCATAGGGCTCCAGGCGTGCACCACACGTCTCCATAGGGCTCCAGGCGTGTACCACACGTCTCCATAGGGCTCCAGGCGTGTACCACATGTCTCCATAGGGCTCCAGGCGTGTACCACACGTCTCCATAGGGCTCCAGGCGTGTACCACACGTCTCCATAGGGCTCCAGGCGTGTACCACACGTCTCCATAGGGCTCCAGGCGTGTACCACACATCTCCATAGGGCTCCAGGCGTGTACCACATGTCTCCATAGGGCTCCAGGCGTGTACCACATGTCTCCATAGGGCTCCAGGCGTGTACCACATGTCTCCATAGGGCTCCAGGCGTGTACCACACGTCTCCATAGGGCTCCAGGCGTGTACCACATGTCTCCATAGGGCTCCATGCCCCTGATGGAACTGAACTGGGAGCCGTAGAAATCGCAAGGATCTGTACGGAAAGTAGAGGAGACCACAAAGATCTTAAGACCCCATTCACACTGGACAATCCACACTGGAAATTCCAATCTGTGCATTGATCAGAATTCCAAGCCTGAGATGGGAGATGGAGCATCATTGTGATCTCTGTGGCTCTACTGTCCATACTGTGTATAGTATAGGACATGGGGCCTAAAAGAGTTAACATATACAGTATTGATGACTTACCCTCAGAATAGGTCATCAATATCAGATCGGTGGTAGTCCGACACCCGTGACCACTGCCGATGTGGCCTCTTCGCTGTTTACCAAGTACAGCGCCTGATGTTATACAGTGGCTGTGCTTGGTATTGCAGCTCAGCCTCATTCACTTGGCCATATGACTGAGGGACATGACGTCTCTGGCCTCTGCTGTACATGTTTTCCATGGACAGTACACGGATCCATTAACTGTCCTATTTTTGTTAATTTTACGGACCAAACAAGCCAATGCAAGTCAATGGGCCTGTGAATAACCCAGACTGCACACAGAACCCCGCGTATACCTTAATAAGAAGTGAGCCATCCTTCTATCTCTTATCCAACTCCCTCTTTGACAGACTACGGTCCGGCTTCTGAACCCATCACTCCACAGAAACCGTCTGACTCCTGACACAGTGACCTAGTAATTTACAAAGCCAAGCGCCACTCCTCTGTCCTCCTCCTCCATTACCTCTCCTCCTTCTTTGACACAGTTGACCATTCCCTCTTGCCACAAGCTCTCTCATCCCTTGGCATCACAGACTTGACCTATTCCTAGATCTCTTCATACCTCACCGACAATGTACAGATCACCATGGAAATAATATAATAATGTACAGCATCATGGCAATAATATAATAGTGTACAGAGCACCATGGAAATAATATAATTGTAACGTCTCTGCCTGTTCGGGTCTCTGCGCCACCCTCCACTCACACGCTGCGGTGCAGGAGGCGTGTTCAGTTTGATTCCTTACTTAAGGTTCTTGTTGCTCAGTCTGAACACTGTCCTAGTACTACTACTATGTAATTGAATTTCAGCCACACACGTCTCCTGCACTTTGTTTCTTTCTGCTCCTCTAACAGTTAATCTTAGCATTGCCTGTGTGATTGACAGTCTGTCTACCAATTAAGTCTGGGGCAGGTCCTGGACTTCCTATATACAGATTACCAGTCCACACAGGTTTGCTGGCTATTGTACTCTGTCTTGTGACTTTGTCCTTGCTAGCTTCCTACTTGCGCTTACTGTATTTGTTCTGACTGCTGACCTTTGGCTTCCCTTGTGACCACTCTCCTTGGATTTCGATTTTGTACTGCTTTGTCTCTCTGGCAGTGACCCTTGGCTTGCTGACTCAACTTCTGTGTTGTTAGTTTTGTCTTGTTCTGTGTTACACCTATTTCTAGGAAGGGTTTTGCCGCCCAGTTGTCCCTGTCCTTAGGACAGTGAGGCAAGTAGGTAGGGACAGGGGCTGGGTCGAGTTTAGGACTCACTGTCTCTGTCTTTCCCTTCTTCCCTGGTTTCAGCAGCAGAACTGGGGAATTGCTCAAATGGCAATTCCCTTACAGAATAGCAAACCCATAATTACCTTCTGCCATTACTTCCCTCCGGATCAGCATGGATCCTATTCAGGGCCTTGCAGCCAAGATGGAAGGTTTGGCAGGCCTGGTAGCTGAGCTAGCTAAACAGGTTCAGACTCTTACTGATGCTGATGCAGCATCCCCTGTTGTTTCTTCCCTTCCTAGCGTGAAGATGTTACTCCCGGATCGTTTATCAGGGGACCGAGAAAAATTTGAGACTTTCCGGGAGTCTTGTCTCTTGTATTTCCGGATTAATCCACATGCATCCCATGCCCAAATGGTGGGAGTAGTTATATCCCTACTACAGGGGGGATCCACAAGCTTGGGCCCTTAAACTCCCTCCTGGGGCTGAGAAGTGGTTTCATTTTGAACATTTTTTTAAGTCCCTGGTCTCTATCTATGCTGAGCCAGACCACATTGGGCTTGCAGAATCGCAACTCCTCACCATGCGGCAGGGCAAACGCTCTGCTGAGGAGTACTGCTTAGATTTCTGTAAGTGCAGTGTAACTGCAGGTTGGTGTGAGTTGGCCCTTAAGGCTCACTTTAAACAAGGCCTGTGTGACCATGTTAAGGAGCTCTGGGTTTTTCACCCAGATCCCCCTACTCTTAAGCAGGCCATGACTTTGGCTGTCCGTATTGACCATAGAATCCGGGAAAATGTTAAAGAGAGAGTAGGGTCTGTTTCCTCCAAATTTTCTGTCTCTCCCTCACTCTCTCCTGATAAACCCACTTTTTCTCCCATCACTCCTGGTGAGGAACCCATGCAACTGGGAGCTATGGACGCCAAGACTCGACGACAGCATCGTCTCCAGAGTAACCTCTGCCTGTACTGTGGTACTTCAGGTCATATCATACGAGACTGCTCGATCAGACCCCGCAGACCATCAGAAAAGCTTCAGTGCCTGAGTGGTAATCAGAAGAACCACTCAGGCAACCAGGTATTTGCCAGTAGTAACAATAAGATGTTGTTATCTGTGTCTCTGTCCTCTGGGGACAGATCTGTTTCTGGCCAGGCCTTAGTTGACTCTGGGGCTGCGGCAAACTTTGTCACATTCTCATTTGTCTCAGCTTTAGACATTGAGCTTTTGCCACTTGACACTCCTCTGGTTACTGGAGCGGATTTTGCCCCACTGGCCAGGGGTAAGGTCCGATTCAAGACCCCCTTAATCACCTTACAAGTAGGTTCTGTACATTCGGAGGTCATAAGCTTTTTTGTTATGGAGCATCTGTCTTCTTATATTATTTTGGGGCTCCCCTGGTTGAACCTCCATAACCCTATTTTTGATTGGGGTAAAAGGGAGTTGGTAAAATGGGGAGATCAGTGCTCATCCCACCGTATTGCTTTGCACACCTTAGATTGTGTCAGTGAGGAGACTGTCTTGGCTGCTAAAGGTTGGAAACGCCAGACTAATAAAAAAAGTTTGCCTGGCCCACCAGCGACTGTTGTTGCTCATAGAGATCTAGAATTCAAGGCAGAGAAAATACTGAAGCCTCCTAAAACTGGTTTGTCTGTTGAGAGTCCGGTGGCCCTTCATAAAAGGGGGGTACTGTAACGTCTCTGCCTGTTCGGGTTTCTGCACCACCCTCCACTCGCACGTTGCAGCGCAGGAGGCGTGTTCAATTTGATTCCTTGCTTAAGGTTCTTGTTGCTCAGTCTGAACACTGTCCTAGTACTACTACTATGTAATTGAATTTCAGCCACACCCGTCTCCTGCACCTTGTTTCTTTCTGCTCCTCTAACAGTTAATCTTAGCCTTGCCTGTGTGATTGACAGCCTGTCTACCAATCCAGTCTGGGGCAGGTCCTGGACTTCCTATATACAGGTCATCAGTCCACACAGGTTTGCTGGCTATTGTACTCTGTCTTGTGACTTTGTCCTTGCTAGCTTCCTACTTGCGCTTACTGTATTTTTTCTGACCTCTGACCTTTGGCTTCCCTTGTGACCACTCTCCTTGGATTTCGATTTTGTACTGCTTTGTCTCTCTGGCGGTGACCCTTGGCTTGCTGACTCCTCTACTGTGTTGTTAGACTTGTCTTGTTCTGTGTTACACTTATTTCTAGGAAGAGTTTGCCGCCCAGTTGCTCCTGTCATTAGGACAGTGAGGTAAGTAGGCAGGGACAGGGGCTGGGTCTAGTTTAGGGCTCACTGTCTCTGTCATTCCCTTCCTCCCAGGTTTCTGCAGCAGCTACTGGGGAATTGCTCAACTGGCAATTCCCTTACAATAATAATGTACAGAGCACCATTGGATTAATAATAATGTACAGAGCACCATGGAATTAATATAATAATGTACAGAGCAATATGGAATTAATATAATAATGTACAGCACCATGGTATTAACATAATAATTTACAGCACCATGGAATTAATATAATAATGTACAGCACCATGGGATTAATATAATAATGTACAGAGCACCATGGAATTAATATAATAATGTACAGAGCACCATGGAATTAATATAATAATGTACAGAGCACCATGGAATTAATATAATAATGTACAGAGCATCATGGAATTAATATAATAATGTACAGAGCACCATGGAATTAATATAATAATGTACAGCAACTATGGAATTAATATAATAAAGTACAGCACCATGGGATTAATATAATAATGTACAGAGCACCATGGAATTAATATAATAATGTACAGAGCATCATGGAATTAATATAATAATGTACAGAGCATCATGGAATTAATATAATAATGTACAGAGCATCATGGAATTAATATAATAATGTACAGTGCACCATGGGATTAATATAATAATGTACAGAGCACCATGGGATTAATATAATAATGTACAGAGCACCATGGGATTAATATAATAATGTACAGCACATGGGATTAATATAATAATGTACAGAGCTCCATGGGATTAATATAATAATGTACAGAGCACCATGGAAATAATATAATAGTGTACAGAGCACCATGGGATTAATATAATAATGTACAAAGCACCATGGAAATAATATAATAGTGTACAGCATCGTGGAAATAATATAATAATGTACAGCGCACCATGGGATTAATATAATAAGGTTCAGCACATAGTAGTAATAGTAGTAATGATAGTATTAGTTGTAGTAGTAGTAGTAATAAGAGTAGTAGTAATAGTAGTAGTATTAGTAGTAATAATAGTAGTAGTAGGAGGAATAGGAGTAGTAGTAGTAGTAATAATAGGAGTAGCACTAGTAGTAATAATATTAGTTGTAGTAGTAGTAGTAATAATAGTAGTAGTAGTAGTAGTAATAAGAGTAGTAGTAGTAGTAGGAATAGGAGTAGTAGTAGTAATAATATTAGTTGTAGTAGTAGTAGTAATAATAGGAGTAATATTGTACCTGTTCAGTTATCAGGACACCCATCCAGAAGAAGAGTAAGTACAGCTGAGAAGGAGACATGGCTGAATCAGAACCTGCAAGATACACAATATAATATATCAGCAGACTGTACAAATACTATAGACCAGGGGTCGGCAACCCCCGGCACCCGTGCCAAGAGTGGCACGCGAGGCTTATTTCCCTGGCACGGCAGCGGTGTGTTCACATATGTCCGGCGCAGCTATCTGTTTCCCTCCGGAGTGGTGCACACAAGCTGGAGGGAAACTGATGCCCGGACGGATCCCATAGTTTTCTATGGGATCGGTTCTGGCACAAGACGCATCAGTTCTGGCGCGGTATTTGTTACCTGCAGCGTTTTTCCATCCGGCTTCCTTAAAATTTCATTAGTGCCTGAAGATGGATGCGGTATCACCCGGCGTCTGCACAGTCTATGTACAGTAGTGAAGCCGGTAATTGCCGGCTTCACTACTGTACCTGATCGAATTGCTCAGGATTGGTTAAAGCTATAAAGAAACACTTGGATTCATTTTAAAGATGTGAATCTCCTCTTTAAAATTATACCAAGATCACCATGATCGTCCTTACACATCCTGAGCAATTCGCTGGTGAAAACGATGTTCGGCATTGAAATCCCAATGCAGATCTCAATTCCCGACATCGTTTTAACAGTGAATCGCTCCATGTCAATCATGGAGATCTTGGTATCTTTTTAAAGATGAGATTCTCATCTTTAAAATGAATCCAGTTGCATCTTTGTGGCCCTAACAGATCCTTAGAAATGGGGCTCTAAAAGTGTCCCCCCCCCCTCCTGTGTCAGGCAGCATCTTAGAGCTAAGGAAGGAGGGGGAGGGAGGAGCTGCAGAGACAATGATAACTCCTCAATGTCTGTGCATAAGCTGCAGATGACCCCGGGGGGGGGGGGGTAGCAGAGACTTCTGTCCATGTTATCCCCTCTCCTATTAATCACAGAGCATACTATACTTCTGCTCTCTGATAGTCACATAGAGGGATAATGTAATACCCCTCTGAGCCTAGTCACATAACCAGGAAGTTATTGGCGCTGTGACCCAGACATTTACCATCCTCCAGGTCACAGCGCCAGAGGTGTCGCACCAAACACTTACACAACACATGCACAAAGTCACCAATAATGTTTACATTTTTTCACTGTCCCTGTCCTGTCCATACCTGATCTTTATAGAGTAAAATACGCCGCCCGCCTCTCTAGTGATATCTGTTAGACGCTAAAATAATAGCAATAGCAATTATTACTAGTATTATCACCATAATACCGTGTGCAGGGGCCGCTATTTGACATAATACCGTGTGCAGGGGTCGTCAGACTTACAATTATTGACCGGCACTCCGAGTACCTCAACTTTGATTTTTTTAATTGAAATCGGCACGCCGAACAAAAAAGGTTGCCTACCCCTGCTATAGAGTATAGGGACGATTGGGGTTAGTGGGGGGGGGGGCAAAAAATTGACATGGGGTGACATGGGGGGCCAGACAGACAGGTATGGTAGAGGCAGAAGGGAGATGTCGGAGTCATTAGTCAGAGGGATACAAGTCAGGGCAGCAGACACAAAGCTCCACTTACCCCTGGCCCTGGGTCTGTGCCCGATGTCTCCTGATTCTTCTCCCTTTGGTTGCTGATTTTCTGGACGGGCTGGTAATAACAATGGGTGAACTTTCCTCCTCGTAGCTGAGACCATATATTTAGCCCTCCATGTAACAGCTGGCACAGTAATAACACAACATGTCAGTGTAACGTTACATCCTGACATCCAAGACACTTATACACCCAAAAACAGGAAATGAGCCAAAAAAATGAAAATACTTGCAAAGTTTCGATTGTCAGTAATAGAAACAAATTCCCCTTCGTGACACCAAAGGCATGTACAGAGCAGTGGGCCCGCGCCGGAGCCAGCAGCTGCTCAGCAGGAAGGGAGACGTCAAGGGAACAAACACAAATGTGGCTTTGTAGGTTTCTTGTAGAACCGTCACCTCTAGACTGTGATAGTTCATGTTTTTATCTTTTCTTGTGTCTTCTCTTTTTTTGTAATTTTATGAAATTTGTTATATTAAGTGTGAACACAAGGAGGAGCTGGGTCCATGAATAGAGGGTTCCTAAAAATATACAGAAAGTCACTTCAAAGACTTCTCTCTCTAACTGTGGAGGAGCTGCAGAAATCCTCAGGTATAGGGAGAATCTGTCCACAGGACAACTAGAAGTCACTGAGCACCCCACAAATCTGCCAATCTATATGGAAGAGCGGCGAGAAGAAAACCATTGCTGTAAGAAAGACATAAGAAGTGGCGTCTGCAGTTTATGGCCACAAGCCATATAGGGGACACAGCAAACATGTGGGAGAAGGTGCTCTGCTCAGAGGAGACCAAAGGGGAAGACACTCTGCTCATCCCCCTGAACACCCCGACATCCCCACTGTGACACATAGGGGGCAGCATCATGCTGGGGGGACAGAGAAGCTGCTCAGAGGGGATGAGAAGATGGAGGGAGCTAAATACAGAGCAATCCTGGAAGAAAACCTGAGACTGGAGGCTGCAAAAGACTTGAGACTGGGAAGGAGATTCCAGCAAGACAATGACCCTAAACCTCCAGCCCGAGCTCCAGGGGAAGGTTTAGATGACAGAATATTCCGGTGTTAGACCCAGTCACAGTCCAGACCTAAATCCCATTGAGCATCTGTGGCAAGACATGAGAATTACTGATCACAGACGCTCCATCCAATCTGGGGCAGAAATCTCATCTCTAGATGTGCAAAGCTGGAAGAGACCGAGCCCAAAAGACTTGGAGCTGGAATTGTGGCCAAAGGAGGCTCCACAAAGTATTGCTATAGGGGGGCTGAAGACTTTTGTACATCTATAAAGGAGGCTATTAGTGATAAAGGGGACTGTTATTTATAAGGGTAACTATTATTTATGAGAGGTCTATTATTAATAAGGGGGAACTATTTATAAGGGAGCAGTATCATTTTTACTGATAAAGGGGATATTACTGATACAGGTGTAATATTATTTATAAGGAGGCGCTATAATAACTGATGACTGGGTGCAAAAATCTATTAGGTGGTTATTTGAATTGTGTATGGGAAAATGGGGGTTGTTATTACTGTTTTGGGGGCAGATAGGAGGTGTTATTATAGGGGCTGCCACTGGAAGACGATGGTGTTGTTTGTATATCAGCTTTTAATTTTGCCCACGCCACACTTTGTCTAAAAACGGCCCTGTTGTTGTTACAGATCTATGATATCAAAAGTCGGCCTCTCCCCTCCTGACATGGCTGATAACAGATAGTAATAGATTGTATTCCCCTGTCCTACAGTCGGCCTCTCCTGACATGGCTGATAACAGATAGTAATAGATTGTAGTCACCTGTCCTACAGTCGGCCTCTCCCCTCCTGACATGGCTGATAACAGATAGTAATAGATTGTATTCCCCTCTCCTACAGTCGGCCTCTCCCCCCAGACATGACTGATAACAGAGAGTAATAGATTGTATTCCCATGTCCTACAGTCGGCCTCTCCTCTCCTGACATGGCTGATAACAGATAGTAATAGATTGTGTTCCCCTGTCCTACAGTCGGCCTCTCCTCTCCTGACATGGCTGATAACAGATAGTAATAGATTGTATTCCCCTGTCCTACAGTCGGCCTCTCCTCTCCTGACATGGCTGATAACAGATAGTAATAGATTGTATTCCCCTGTCCTACAGTCGGCCTTTGACCTCCTGACGTGGCTGATAACAGATAGTAATAGATTGTATTCCCCTGTCCTACAGTCGGCCTCTCCTCTCCTGACGTGGCTGATAACAGATAGTAATAGATTGTATTCCCCTGTCCTACAGTCGGCCTCTCCCCTCCTGACGTGGCTGATAACAGATAGTAATAGATTGTATTCTCCTGTCCTATAGTCGGCCTCTCCCCTCCTGACGTGGCTGATAACAGATAGTAATAGATTGTATTTCCCTGTCCTACAGTCGGCCTCTCCCCTCCTGACATGGCTGATAACAGATAGTAATAGATTGTATTCCTCTGTCCTACAGTCAGCCTCTCCTCTCCTGACGTGGCTGATAACAGATAGTAATAGATTGTATTCCCCTGTCCTACAGTCGGCCTCTCCTCTCCTGACGTGGCTGATAACAGATAGTAATAGATTGTATTCGCCTGTCCTACAGTCGGCCTCTCCCCTCCTGATATGGCTGATAACAGATAGTAATAGATTGTATTCCCCTGTCCTACAGTCCGCCTCTCCCCTCCTGACATGGCTGATAACAGACAGTAATAGATTGTATTCCCCTGTCCTACAGTCGGCCTCTCCCCTCCTGACATGGCTGATAACAGATAGTAATAGATTGTAGTCACCTGTCCTACAGTTGGCCTCTCTTCTCCTGACATGGCTGATAACAGATAGTAATAGATTGTATTCCCCTGTCCTACAGTCGGCCTCTCCTCTCCTGACATGGCTGATAACAGATAGTAATAGATTGTATTCCCCTGTCCTACAGTCGGCCTCTCCTCTCCTGACATGGCTGATAACAGATAGTAATAGATTATATTCCCCTGTCCTACAGTCGGCCTCTCCCCTCCTGACATGGCTGATAACAGATAGTAGTAGATTGTATTCCTCTGTCCTACAGTCGGCCTCTCCTCTCCTGACATGGCTGATAACAGATAGTAATAGATTGTATTTCCCTGTCCTACAGTCGGCCTCTCCTCTCCTGACATGGCTGATAACAGATAGTAATAGATTGTATTCCTCTGTCCTACAGTCGGCCTCTCCTCTCCTGACGTGGCTGATAACAGATAGTAATAGATTGTATTCTCCTGTCCTACAGTCGGCCTCTCCCCTCCTGACATGGCTGATAACAGATAGTAATAGATTGTATTCCCCTGTCCTACAGTTGGCCTCTCCCCTCCTGACATGGCTGATAACAGATAGTAATAGATTGTATTCCCCTGTCAGAACAGTCGGCCTCTCCCCTCCTGACATGGCTGATAACAGATAGTAATAGATTGTATTCCCCTGTCCTACAGTCGGCCTCTCCTCTCCTGACGTGGCTGATAACAGATAGTAATAGATTGTATTCGCCTGTCCTACAGTCGGCCTCTCCCCTCCTGATATGGCTGATAACAGATAGTAATAGATTGTATTCCCCTGTCCTACAGTCCGCCTCTCCCCTCCTGACATGGCTGATAACAGACAGTAATAGATTGTATTCCCCTGTCCTACAGTCGGCCTCTCCCCTCCTGACATGGCTGATAACAGATAGTAATAGATTGTAGTCACCTGTCCTACAGTCGGCCTCTCCTCTCCTGACATGGCTGATAACAGATAGTAATAGATTGTATTCCCCTGTCCTACAGTCGGCCTCTCCTCTCCTGACATGGCTGATAACAGATAGTAATAGATTATATTCCCCTGTCCTACAGTCGGCCTCTCCCCTCCTGACATGGCTGATAACAGATAGTAGTAGATTGTATTCCTCTGTCCTACAGTCGGCCTCTCCTCTCCTGACATGGCTGATAACAGATAGTAATAGATTGTATTCCCCTGTCCTACAGTCGGCCCCTGCTGACATGGCTGATAACAGATAGTAATAGATTGTATTCTCCTGTCCTACAGTCGGCCTCTCCCCTCCTGACATGGCTGATAACAGATAGTAATAGATTGTAGTCACCTGTCCTACAGTCGGCCTCTCCCCTCCTGACATGGCTGATAACAGATAGTAATAGATTGTATTCCCCTGTCCTACAGTTGGCCTCTCCCCTCCTGACATGGCTGATAACAGATAGTAATAGATTGTATTCCCCTGTCAGAACAGTCGGCCTCTCCCCTCCTGACATGGCTGATAACAGATAGTAATAGATTGTATTCCCCTGTCCTACAGTCGGCCTCTCCTCTCCTAACGTGGCTGATAACAGATAGTAATAGATTGTATTCCCCTGTCCTACAGTCGGCCTCTCCTGACATGGCTGATAACAGATAGTAATAGATTGTATTCCCCTGTCCTACAGTCGGCCTCTCCTCTCCTGACATGGCTGATAACAGATAGTAATAGATTGTATTCCCCTGTCCTACAGTCAGTCTCTCCCCTCCTGACATGGCTGATAACAGATAATAGATTGTATTCCCCTGTCCTACAGTCAGTCTCTCCTCTCCTGACATGGCTGATAACAGATAGTAATAGATTGTATTCCCCTGTCCTACAGTCGGCCTCTCCCCTCCTGACATGGCTGATAACAGATAGTAATAGATTGTATTCCCCTGTCCTACAGTCAGTCTCTCCCCTCCTGACATGGCTGATAACAGATAGTAATAGATTGTATTCCCCTGTCCTACAGTCGGCCTCTCCTCTCCTGACGTGGCTGATAACAGATAGTAATAGATTGTATTCCCCTGTCCTACAGTCGGCCTCTCCCCTCCTGACGTGGCTGATAACAGATAGTAATAAATTGTATTCCTCTGTCCTACAGTCGGCCTCTCCCCCCCTGACATGGCTGATAACAGATAGTAATAGATTGCATTCCCCTGTCCTACAGTCGGCCTCTCCCCCTCCTGACATGGCTGATAACAGATAGTAATAGATTGTAGTCACCTGTCCTACCGTCGGCCTCTCCTCTCCTGACATGGCTGATAACAGATAGTAATAGATTGTATTCCCCTGTCCTATAGTCGGCCTCTCCCCTCCTGACATGGCTGATAACAGATAGTAATAGATTGTATTCCCCTGTCCTACAGTCGGCCTCTCCTGACATGGCTGATAACAGATAGTAATAGATTGTATTCCCCTGTCCTTCAGTCGTCCTCTCCTGACATGGCTGATAACAGATAGTAATAGATTGTATTCCCCAGTCCTACAGTCGGCCTCTCCTCTCCTGACGTGGCTGATAACAGATAGTAATAGATTGTATTCCCCTGTCCTACAGTCGGCCTCTCCCCCTCCTCACATGGCTGATAACAGATAGTAATAGATTGTATTCCCCTGTCCTACAGTCGGCCTCTCCCCTCCTGACGTGGCTGATAACAGATAGTAATAGATTGTAGTCCCCTGTCCTACAGTCGGCCTCTCCCCTCGTGACGTGGCTGATAACAGATAGTAATAGATTGAAGTCACCTGTCCTACAGTCAGTCACTCCCCTCCTGACATGGCTGATAACAGATAGTAATAGATTGTGTTCCCCTGTCCTACAGTCGGCCTTTGACCTCCTGACGTGGCTGATAACAGATAGTAATAGATTGTATTCCCCTGTCTTACAGTCGGCCTCTCCCTTCCTGACATGTCTGATAACAGATAGTAATAGATTGTATTCCCCTGTCCTACAGTCCGCCTCTCCCCTCCTGACATGGCTGATAACAGATAGTAATAGATTGTATTCCCCTGTCCTACAGTCGGCCTCTTCTCTCCTGACATGGCTGATAACAGATAGTAATAGATTGTATTCCCCTGTCCTACAGTCGGCCTCTCCTCTTCTGACATGGCTGATAACAGATAGTAATAGATTGTATTCCCCTGTCCTACAGTCGGCCTCTCCTCTCCTGACATGGCTGATAACAGATAGTAATAGATTGTATTCCCCTGTCCTACAGTCGGCCTCTCCCTCCTGACATGGCTGATAACAGATAGTAATAGATTGTATTCCCCTGTCCTACAGTCGGCCTCTCCTCTCCTGACATGGCTGATAACAGATAGTAATAGATTGTATTCCCCTGTCCTACAGTCGGCCTCTCCCCTCCTGACGTGGCTGATAACAGATAGTAATAGATTGTAGTCCCCTGTCCTACAGTCGGCCTCTCCTCTCCTGACATGGCTGATAACAGATAGTAATAGATTGTAGTCCCCTGTCCTACAGTCGGCCTCTCCTCTCCTGACATGGCTGATAACAGATAGTAATAGATTGTATTCCCCTGTCCTACAGTCGGCCTCTCCCCTCCTGACATGGCTGATAACAGATAGTAATAGATTGTATTCCCCTGTCCTACAGTCGGCCTCTCCCCTCCTGACACGGCTGATAACAGATAGTAATAGATTGTATTCCCCTGTCCTACAGTCGGCCTCTCCCCCCTGACATGGCTGATAACAGATAGTAATAGATTGTATTCCCCTGTCCTCAGGGGCGCACCGCTAATGAGGCGAGGGGCGGGCGCCGCCCGGCGGCACTGTCCGGGAGGCGGCATTTTTACTATTTAATGTAAACCAGCCCAGGACAGGCCGCTTTAATAAAAAAAAAAAAAAAAACCAGAGCTGAGCGCGGCCTGTCCTGGGCTGTTTACAAGCCTTGCATCTACTGTCTCACGCAGCGTCCTCTCCCCCACTTCATGCTAGACACCGGCTCGCGGAAAGGGGGGGAGGCGGCGGCTGCATCAGGCAAGGCTGAGCAGGTGAGTAGTAGCTTTTTTTTACATATCGAAAGAAGGCAACACCGTTGGGTATTCCGGCAGTTCAGGGCAGTTAGGGTCTATTTAACTGTCTGCTTGCCGCGGCCCCCTCTCCCCTTCTGCTATGGGCCGAAAAAGGGAGTGGATGGTATCGCTGTGTAGGTGGCCAAAGGCATCTAAGATGGCCGCGGCAAATACTACTATTTGTATACTCCGGGTCTATTCAGACCCGGAGTCTCCCCTCCTGACATGGCTGATAACAGATAGTAATAGATTGTATTCCCCTGTCCTACAGTCGGCCTCTCCCCTCCTGACATGGCTGATAACAGATAGTAATAGATTGTATTCCCCTGTCCTACAGTCGGCCTGTCCCCTCCTGACATGGCTGATAACAGATAGTAATAGATTGTATTCCCCTGTCCTATAGTCGGCCTAACCCCTCCTGACATGGCTGATAACAGATAGTAATAGATTGTATTCTCCCTGTCCTACAGTCGGCCTCTCCCCTCCTGACATGGCTGATAACAGATAGTAATAGATTGTATTCATGGGTCCTACAGTGGGGCTCTCCCCTCCTGACATGGCTGATAACAGATAGTAATAGATTGTATTCAGGGACCTACAGTCGGCCTCTCCCCTCCTGACATGGCTGATAACAGATAGTAATAGATTGTAGGGGCCACTGTCCTACAGTAATACCTCTCCTCTCCTGACATGGCTGATAACAGATAGTAATAGATTGTATTCCCTACAGGGGCCACTAGACATGGCTGATAACAGAGCCTCCCCTGTCCTACAGTGCAGGGGCCACTACAGAGCTGATAACACCGGGTTCAGGGGTCACTGTCCTAGAGCATAATACCGGGTTGACATGGCTGATAACAGATAGTAATAGATTGTATGCAGGTCCTACAGTCGGCCTCTCCTCTCCTGACATGGCTGATAACAGATAGTAATAGATTGTAGGGGCCTGTCCTACAGTCATAATCTCCCCTCCTGACATGGCTGATAACAGATAGTAATAGATTGTAGGGGCCTGTCCTACAGTCGGCCTCTCCCTCCTGACATGGCTGATAACAGATAGTAATAGATTGTATTCCCCTGTCCTACAGAGGATAATCCCAGTGACATGGCTGATAACAGATAGTAATAGATTGTAGGGGCCTGTCCTACAGTCGGCCTCTCCCCTCCTGACATGGCTGATAACAGATAGTAATAGATTGCAGGGGCCCTGTCCTACAGCATAATACTCCTGCAGGGGCCACTATAGAGCATAATACCGAGTGCAGGGGCCACTATAGAGCATAATACCGAGTGGCTGATAACAGATAGTAATAGATTGTATACAAGTGTCCTACCACTATGGAGCATAATACCAGTGACATGGCTGATAACAGATAGTAATAGATTGTAGTCCAGGGTCCTACAGTGGAGCCTCTCCCTGTGCTGACATGGCTGATAACAGATAGTAATAGATTGTAGGGGCCCTGTCCTACAGTCGGCAAGTCCAGGGGACATGGCTGATAACAGATAGTAATAGATTGTATATGGGTCCTACAACTGTGTGCCCCTCCTGACATGGCTGATAACAGATAGTAATAGATTGTGCAGTGTCCTACAGTCGGCCTCTCCTCTCCTGACATGGCTGATAACAGATAGTAATAGATTGTAGCAGGTGTCCTACAGTCGAGCCTCTCCCCTGACAGGGCTGATAACAGATAGTAATACATTGTGCAGGGGCCCTGTCCTACAGTGTGTAATACCTCTCCTGCAGGGGCTGCTGTGGAACATTATAGTGTGTGTAAATGGGGCTCTATAAACATGGGCTATGGCACCTGTTTATATTATACGCTGTCTGTTTATAGTGACCGTCCCCTGATGACATGGCTGATAACAGATAGTAATAGATTGTAGACATGTCCTACAGTCGGCCTCTCCCCTCCTGACATGGCTGATAACAGATAGTAATAGATTGTATAAACAGTCCTACAGTCGGCCTCTCCCCTCTCTGACATGGCTGATAACAGATAGTAATAGATTGTATCAGTGGGTCCTACAGTCGTTTCTCCCCTCCCCACATGGCTGATAACAGATAGTAATAGATTGTAAAACCTTTGTCCTACAGTTAACACTCTCCTCTCCTGACATGGCTGATAACAGATACACATAGACATTATTCCCCTGTCCTACAGTTGGCCTCTCCTTCATGACATGGCTGATAACAGATATAATATATTATATAATTGTCCTACAGTCAGGATCTCCTCTCCTGTGTGGCTGATAACAGATAGTAATAGGGCTGGATGCCTTGAAAAAGTGAGGAGCCAAAGATGTCTGTGTTGCAAACTTTACAGAGACAAGTCACAGCTGGAAGAAGTGGTCAAGTGGCGGTGCGGAGGGGAAGAGAAGGGGCAGAAGAGATTAATTAAGACGTCACCTGTAAGTCACAGAATGTTACTGCCCTGTATTCTACCTAAAGATAGAGGATAAATACCTGAGTGATGGGGGTCTGTCTGGCTGAGACCCCAATGAGCCTAAGAATTGGGTTTTTTTTTCCCTAATTAGTAATTCAAGCCCTGCCCCAAGCACAGAAATACTGATGGATGGACGAACCCGCGTGGCTCCTCATTCTCTTCAATGGGGAGAGTGCCAAAGATACCCCGAGAAGTCCAGTCCTCACATTCAGTGGGTCCTATTATAGAGAATGGGGCCACGTGGGGCTGCTCCACCATCAAGCAGAAGATGTGTGAAGTTACTTCTTCATTGTTAATGCCGTGTTGATCTGATACTGAAGTAATACAGGAAGAAGAATTACTAAAAACTGTAATTTGGGGGAAATAACTTTTGTATTGTTGTATATTGTGGTTGACGATAACAGTGTGTTAAACTAGTAGCATGGAAACTCAGGTTTTTTTTTGGGGGGGGTGTCTTTCTATAGCTCTCGCCTGCAGGCAGCAAAGAGGCTAGGTTCCACCACTGTCTCTGTCCTACAGTCGGCCTCTCTCTCCTGACATGGCTGATAACAGATAGTAATAGATTGTATTCCCTATCCTACAGTCGGCCTCTCCTCCTGACATGGCTGATAACAGATAGTAATAGATTTATTCCCTTGTCCTACAGTCGGCCTCTCCCCTCCTGACATGGCTGATAACAGATGTAATAGATTGTATTCCCCTGTCCTACAGTCGGCTTCTCACCTCCTGACATGGCTGCTAACAGATAGTAATAGATTGTATTCCCTGTCCTACAGTCGGCCTCTCCTCTCCTGACGTGGCTGATAACAGATAGTAATAGATTGTATTCCCCTGTCCTACAGTCGGCCTCTCCTCACCTGACGTGGCTGGATAACAGATAGTAATAGATTGTATTCCTCTGTCCTACAGTCGGCCTCTCCCCCCTGACATGGCTGATAACAGATAGTAATAGATTGTATTCCCTGTCCTACAGTCGGCCTTTCCCCTCCTGACATGGCTGATAACAGATAGTAATAGATTGTATTCCTCTGTCCTACAGTCGGCCTCTCCCCTCCTGACATGGCTGATAACAGATAGTAGTAGATTGTATTCTCCTGTCCTACAGTCGGCCTCTCCCCTCCTGACATGGCTGATAACAGATAGTAATAGATTGTATTCCCCTGTTCTACAGTCGGCCTCTCCTCTCCTGACATGGCTGATAACAGATAGTAATAGATTGTAGTCACCTGTCCTACAGTCGGCCTCTCCTCTCCTGACATGGCTGATAAAAGATAGTAATAGATTGTATTCCCCTGTCCTACAGTCCGCCTCTCCCCTCCTGACATGGCTGATAACAGATAGTAAAAGATTGTATTCCCCTGTCCTACAGTCGGCCTCTCCTCTCCTGACATGGCTGATAACAGATAGTAATAGATTGTATTCCCCTATCCTACAGTCGGCCTCTCCTCTCCTGACATGGCTGATAACAGATAGTAATAGATTGTATTCTCCTGTCCTACAGTCGGCCTCTCCCCTCCTGACATGGCTGATAACAGATAGTAATAGATTGTATTCCCCTGTTCTACAGTCGGCCTCTCCTCTCCTGACATGGCTGATAACAGATAGTAATAGATTGTATTCCCCTGTCCTACAGTCGGCCTCTCCCCTCCTGACGTGGCTGATAACAGATAGTAATAGATTGTATTCCCCTGTCCTACAGTCGGCCTCTTCTCTCCTGACATGACTGATAACACATAGTAATAGATTGTATTCCCCTTCCTACAGTCGGCCTCTCCTCTCCTGACATGGCTGATAACAGATAGTAATAGATTGTATTCCCCTGTCCTACAGTCGGCCTCTCCCCTCCTGACGTGGCTGATAACAGATAGTAATAGATTATATTCCCCTGTCCTACAGTCGGCCTCTGCTCTCCTGACATGGCTGATAACAGATAGTAATAGATTGTATTCCCCTGTCAGAACAGTCGGCCTCTCCCCTCCGACGTGGCTGATAACAGATAGTAATAGATTGTATTCCCCTGTCCTACAGTGGCCTCTCCTCTCCTGACGTGGCTGATAACAGATAGTAATAGATTGTATTCCCCTGTCCTACAGTCGGCCTCTCCCTCCTGACATGGCTGATAACAGATAGTAATAGATTGTAGTCACCTGTCCTACAGTCGGCCTCTCCTCCTGACATGGCTGATAACAGATAGTAATAGATTGTATTCCCCTGTCCTACAGTCGGCCTCTCCCCTCCTGACATGGCTGATAACAGATGGTAATAGATTGTAGTCACCTGTCCTACAGCGGCCTCTCCCCTCCTGACACAGCTGATAACAGATAGTAATGGATTGTATTCCCCTGTCCTACAGTCGGCCTCTGCTCTCCTGACGTGGCTGATAACAGATAGTAATAGATTGTATTCCCCTGTCCTACAGTCGGCCTCTCCTCTCCTGACATGGCTGATAACAGATAGTAATAGATTGTATTCCCCTGTCCTACAGTCGGCCTCTCCCCTCCTGACATGGCTGATAACAGATAGTAATAGATTGTATTCCCCTGTCCTACAGTCGGCCTCTCCCCTCCTGATGTGGCTGATAACAGATAGTAATAGATTGTATTCCCCTGTTCTACAGTCGGCCTCTCCCTTCCTGACATGGCTGATAACAGATAGTAATAGATTGTATTCATCTGTCCTACAGTCGGCCTCCCTCCCTGACATGGCTGATAACAGATAGTAATAGATTGTATTCCCCTGTCCTACAGTCGGCCTCTCCCCTCCTGACATGGCAGATAACAGATAGTAATAGATTGTATTCCCTGTCCAACAGTCGGCCTCTCCCCACTGACATGGCTGATAACAGATAGTAATAGATTGTATTCCTCAGTCCTACAGTGGGCCTCTCCCCTCCAAATGACATAGCTGATAACAGATAGTAATAGATTGTATTCTCCTGTGCTACAGTCGGCCTCCCTCCTGACATGGCAGATAACAGATAGTAATAGATTGTATTCCCCTGTCCTACAGTCGGCCTCTCCCCCTCCTGACGTGGCTGATAACAGATAGTAATAGATTGTATTCCCCTGTCCTACAGTCGGCCTCTCCTCTCCTGACGTGGCTGATAACAGATAGTAATAGATTGTATTCCCCTGTCCTACAGTCGGCCTCTCCTGACATGGCTGATAACAGATAGTAATAGATTGTATAACCCTGTCCTACAGTCGGCCTCTCCCCTCTGACATGGCTGATAACAGATAGTAATAGATTGTATTCCCCTGTCCTACAGTCGGCCTCTCCTCTCCTGACGTGGCTGATAACAGATAGTAATAGATTGTAGTCACCTGTCCTACAGTCGGCCTCTCCTGACATGACTGATAACAGATAGTAATAGATTGTATTTCCCTGGCTACAGTCGGCCTCTCCCCTCCTGACATGGTTGATGACAGATAGTAATAGATTGTATTACCTGTCCTACAGTCGGCCTCTCCTCTCCTGACATGGCTGAAACAGATAGTAATAGATTGTATTCCCCTGTCCTACAGTCCGCCTCTCCCTGACATGGCTGATAACAGATAGTAATAGATTGTAGTCACCTGTCCTACAGTTGGCCTCTCCCTCGACGTGGCTGAGGGCAGATAGTAATAGATTGTATTCCCTGTCCTACAGTCGGCCTCTCCTCCTGACATGGCTGATAACAGATAGTAATAGATTGTATTCCCCTGGCCTACAGTGGCCTCTCCCCTCCCGACATGGCTGATAACAGATAGTAATAGATTGTATTACCCTGTCCTACAGTCGGCCTGGGGCTCCTGACATGGCTGATAACAGATAGTAATGGATTGTATTCCCCTGTCCTGGCAGTCCCCGCCTCTCCCCTCCGACATGGCTGATAACAGATAGTAATAGATTGTAGTCACCTGTCCTACAGTCGGCCTCTCCTCGACGTGGCTGTAACAGATAGTAATAGATTGTATTCCCGTCCGCTAGTCGGCCTCTCTTCGACTTGGCTGATACAGATAGTAATAGATTGCATTCTCTGTCCTACAGTTGGCCTCTCCCTCCACATGGCTGATAACAGATAGTAATAGATTGTATTCCCCTGAGTCCTACAGTCGGCCTCTCCTTGACATGGCCGATAACAGATAGTAATAGATTGTAGTCACCTGTCCTACAGTGGCCTCTCCCCTCCTGACATGGCCGATAACAGATAGTAATAGATTGTAGTCACCTGTCCTACAGTTGGCCTCTCCTCTCGACGTGGCCGGGAGTAACAGATAGTAATAGATTGTAGTCACCTGTCCTACAGTCGTCTTCTCCTCGACGTGGCTGATAACAGATAGTGGCTAGATTGTATTCACCTGTCCTACAGTCGGCCTCTCCCTCGACGTGGCTGATAAATTTTAGGATAGTAATAGATTGTATTCCCCTGTCCTACAGTCGGCCTCTCCCCTCCGACATGGCTGATAACAGATAGTAATAGATTGTATTCCCCTTGTCCTACAGTCGGCCTCTCCCCCCGAGATGGCTGATAACAGATAGTAATAGATTGTAGTCCCCTCTCCTACAGTCGGCCTCTCCCCCCGACATGGATGATAACAGATAGTAATAGATTGTAGTCACCTGTCCAACAGTCGGCCTCCTCACCCTGACGTGGATGATAACAGATAGTAATAGATTGTAGTCACCTGTCCAAGTCGGCCTCTCCCTCGACGTGGCTGATAACAGATAGTAATAGATTGTATTCCCCTGTCCTGCCAGCCGGCCTCCTCCTGACGTGGCTTATGACAGATAGTAATAGATTGTAAATGTGCCTGGTCCTACAGTCGGCCTCGGGGGCTGACGTGGCTGATGACAGATAGTAATAGATTGTATTCCCTGTCCTACAGTCCGCCTCTCCCTCCGACATGGCTGATGTGAACAGATAGTAATAGATTGTAGTCACCTGTCCTACAGTCGGCCTTGGGCCTCCCGACATGGCTGATAACAGATAGTAATAGATTGTAGTCACCTGTCCTACAGTCGGCCTCTCCTCTCCCCTGACATGGCTGATAACAGATAGTAATAGATTGTATTCCTGGCCCCATAGCCGGCCTCTCCTCTGACATGGCTGATAACATATAGTAATAGAATAGCCCTCTGTCCTACAGTCGCTCTCTTGAATGGCTTTGACACGAGATAGTAATAGATTGGGGGCCTAGGTCCCAAGGCGGTCTCCCTCTGACATGGCTGATAAGCAGAGGAAAATAGATTGTATTCCTCTGTCCTACAGTCACTTTCCTCTGACGTGGCTGATAACAAAATAGTACAGATTGTAGTCAACTGTCCTACAGTCGGCCTCTCTCCTCCTGACACAGGCTGATAACAGATAATAGATTGTATTCCCCTGTCCTACAGTCGGCCTCTCCCCTCTGACATGCCTGATAACAGATAGTATGATTTGTGAGCCTGTCCAAGTGGCCTCTCTTTGACATGGTTGGATACAGATAGTAATAGATTGTATTCCCTGTCCTACAGTCCGTCTCTCTCTCTGACATGGCTGATAACAGATAGTAATAGATTGTATTCCCTTGTCCTACAGTCGGCCTCTCCTCTCTGACATGGCTGATGTCTAGAGTAGTATTAGATTGTATTCTGTCCGTGCGGTGGGCTTCCTTCCGTTCTCCTCCTGACATAGCTGATAACAGATAGTAATAGATTGTATTCCTCTGTCCTAGTCGGCCTCTCCCTGAGTGGCTGATAATAGATAGTAATAGATTGTATTCACCTGTCTGCCAGCCTGCCTCTCCTCTGACGTGGCTATAAAGATAGTAATAGATTGTATTCCCCTGTCCTACAGTCGGCCTCTCCTCCTGACATGGCTGATAATGATAGTAATAGATTAGGATTCTCTAGTCTCACAGTCGGCCTCTCCTCTCTGACATGGCTGATAACAGATAGTAAAAGATTGTAGTCACCTGTCCTACAGTCGGCCTCTCCTCTCCCTGACATGGCTGATAACAGATAGTATTAGATTGTAGCTCACCTGTCCTACAGTGGCCTCTCTCTCTGACATGGCTGATAACAGATAGTAATAGATTTATTCCCTGTCCTATAGCTCAGCCTTCTCCATGGTGATAAATAGATAGTAATAGATTGTATTTTGTCTACAGTGGCTCTCCTTGATGGCTGTAAAGATAGTAATAGATTGTGAGTTCTCTGTCCTATTGCCTGCTCTCTGACGTGGCTGATAACAGATAGTAATAGATTTATTCATCTGTCCCAGTGGCCTCTCGACGTGGCTGATAACAGATAGTAATAGATTGTATTATTCTGTCCACAGGCCTCCTGACAGGCTGATAACAGATAGTAAGAGATTGTATTCCTTGTCCTACAGTGGCCTCTTCCTGACATGGCTGATAACAGTTAGGCATAGATTGTAGTCACCTGGTCCTAGCAGCCGTCTTCCTCTCTGACATGGCTGATAACAGATAGTGGATGAGATTGTGGGTCACCTGTCCTACAGTGGCCTCTCCTCTCCTTATGGCTGATAACAGAGATAGTAAGCTGAGATTGTATTCCCCTGTCCCAGTGGCCTCTCCTCTTGACATGGCTGATAACAGATAGTGGTTGATTGTATTCCCTTGTCCTACAGTCGGCCTCTCCTCTTGACATGGCTGATAACAGATAGTAATAGATTGTATTCACCTGTCCTACAGTGGCCTCTCCTTAATGGCTGTAACAGATAGTAATATCAGAAGTCACCTGTCTATAGTCGGCCTCTCCTTGAATGGCTGTAAAGATAGTAATAGATTGTATTCCCTGTCTACAGTCCGTCTCTCCCACCTGACATGGCTGATAACAGATAGTACACAGATTGTATTCCCCTGTCCTACAGCAGCCTCTCCTCCTGACATGGCTTTATAACAGAGGGTAATAGATTGTATCTTCATCCTGCCCAGTGGCTCCTCCCTTCGACATGGCTGATAACAGAGTAGTAATAGATTGTATTCCCCTGTCCTTGCAGTCGTCCTCTCCTCTCCTGACAAGGCTGATAACAGAGGGTAATAGATTGTATAACCCTGTCCTACAGTCGGCCTCTCCTCTCCTGACATGGCTGATACAGATAGTAATAGATTGGTATTCCCTTGTCCTACAGTCGGCCTCTCCCTCTGACATGAAGCCGATAACAGATAGTAATAGATTGTATTCCCCTGTCCTATAGTCGTTCTCCTTGAAGGCTGATAACAGATAGTAATAGATTGTATTCCCCTGTCCTACAGTCGGCCTCTCCCCCTGACATGGCTGCATAACAGATATAATAGATTGTATTCCCCAGTCCTACAGTCGGCCTCTCCTCTCCTGACATGGCTGATAACAGATAGTAATAGATTGTATTCCTAGGCCATGTCCTATTTAATGTAAACCAGCCCAGGACATGGCTGATAACAGATAAAAATAGATTGTATTCCCTGTCCTACAGTCGGCCTCTCCTGGGACATGGCTGATAACAGATAGTAATAGATTGTATTCCCCTGTCCTACAGTCGGCCTCTCCCCTCCTGACATGGCTGATAACAGATAGTAATAGATTGTATTCAAGAGTCCTACAGTCGGCCTCTCCCCTCCTGACATGGCTGATAACAGATAGTAATAGATTGTATTCCCCTATATACAGTCGGCCTCTCCCTCCTGACATGGCTGATAACAGATAGTAATAGATTGTATTCCCCTGTCCTACAGTCGGCCGTCCCCGCTCCCCTCCTGACATGGCTGATAACAGATAGTAATAGATTGTATTCCCCTGTCCTACAGTCGGCCTCTCCTCTCCTGACATGGCTGATAACAGATAGTAATAGATTGTATTCCCCTGTCCTACAGTCGGCCTCTCCCCTCCTGACATGGCTGATAACAGATAGTAATAGATTGTATTCACCTGTCCTACAGTCGGCCTCTCCCTCCTGACATGGCTGATAACAGATAGTAATAGATTGTATTCCCCTGTCCTACAGTCGGCCTCTCCCCTCCTGACATGGCTGATAACAGATAGTAATAGATTGTATTCCCCTGTCCTACAGTCGGCCTCTCCTCTCCTGACATGGCTGATAACAGATAGTAATAGATTGTATTCCCCTGTCCTACAGTCGGCCTCTCCCCTCCTGACATGGCTGATAACAGATAGTAATAGATTGTATTCCCCTGTCCTACAGTCGGGGCATCCTGACATGGCTGATAACAGATAGTAATAGATTGTATAGCATAATACCCTGTGCAGACCTACAGTCGGCCTCTCCCCTCCCTGACATGGCTGATAACAGATAGTAATAGATTGTATTCCCCTGTCCTACAGTCGGCCTCTCCCCTCCTGACATGGCTGATAACAGATAGTAATAGATTGTATTCCCCATGTCCTGATAACAGATAGGCCACTCCTACAGTCTCCTCTCCCCTCCTGACATGGCTGATAACAGATAGTAATAGATTGTATTCCCCTGTCCTACAGTCGGCCTCTCCCCTCCTGACATGGCTGATAACAGATAGTAATAGATTGTATTCCCTGTCCTACAGTCGGCCTCTCCCCTCCTGACATGGCTGATAACAGATAGTAATAGATTGTATTCACCTGTCCTACAGTCGGCCTCTCCCCTCCTGACATGGCTGATAACAGATAGTAATAGATTGTATTCCCCTGTCCTACAGTCAAGGGCTCCCCTCTCCTGACATGGCTGATAACAGATAGTAATAGATTGTAGCATAATACCTACAGGGGCCTCTCCCCTCTCATACATGGCTGATAACAGATAGTAATAGATTGTATTCCCCTGTCCTACAGTCGGCCTCTCCCCTCCTGACATGGCTGATAACAGATAGTAATAGATTGTATTCCCCTGTCCTACAGTCGGCCTCTCCTCTCCTGACATGGCTGATAACAGATAGTAATAGATTGTATTCCCCTGTCCTACAGTCGGCCTCTCCCTCCTGACATGGCTGATAACAGATAGTAATAGATTGTATTCCCCTGTCCTACAGTCGGCCTCTCCCCTCCTGACATGGCTGATAACAGATAGTAATAGATTGTATTCCCCTGTCCTACAGTCGGCCTCTCCTCTCCTGACATGGCTGATAACAGATAGTAATAGATTGTATTCCCCTGTCCTACAGTCGGCCTCTCCTGCAGGACATGGCTGATAACAGATAGTAATAGATTGTATTCCCCTGTCCTACAGTCGGCCTCTCCCCTCCTGACAGGGCTGATAACAGATATAATAGATTGTAGCAGGTGCCACTATGGAGCCTAATACCCTCTCCTGACATGTGCAGATAGTAATAGATTGGGGCCTCTCCTCTCCTGACAGGCTGATAACAGATAGTAATGTTGTATTCCCCTGTCCTACAGTCGGCCTCTCCTCTCCTGACATGGCTGATAACAGATAGTAATAGATTGTATTCCCCTGTCCTACAGTCGGCCTCTCCCTCCTGACATGGCTGATAACAGATAGTAATAGATTGTATTCCCCTGTCCTACAGTCGGCCTCTCCCCTCCTGACATGGCTGATAACAGATAGTAATAGATTGTATTCAGTGAAGTCCTACAGTCGGCCTCTCCTCTCCTGACATGGCTGATAACAGATAGTAATAGATTGTATTCCCCTGTCCTACAGTCGGCCTCTCCCCTCCTGACATGGCTGATAACAGATAGTAATAGATTGTATTCCCCTGTCCTACAGTCGGCCTCTCCCCTCCTGACATGGCTGATAACAGATAGTAATAGATTGTATTCCCCTGTCCTACAGTCGGCCTGGGGGGACATGGCTATAACAGATAGTAATAGATTGTATTCCCCTGTCCTACAGTCGGCCTCTCCCCTCCTGACATGGCTGATAACAGATAGTAATAGATTGTATTCCCCTGTCCTACAGTCGGCCTCTCCCCTCCTGACATGGCTGATAACAGATAGTAATAGATTGTATTCTTGTCCTACAGTCGGCCTCTCCTCTCCTGACATGGCTGATAACAGATAGTAATAGATTGTATTCAAACTGTCCTACAGACAAGCCTCTCCCCTCCTGACATGGCTGATAACAGATAGTAATAGATTGTATTCCCCTGTCCTACAGTCGGCCTCCCCTCCTGACATGGCTGATAACAGATAGTAATAGATTGTATTCCCCTGTCCTACAGTCGGCCTCTCCCCTCCTGACATGGCTGATAACAGATAGTAATAGATTGTATTCACCTGTCCTACAGTCGGCCTCTCCCATTCTCTTGGCTGATGGGAGATGCCTGATAACCCCTGTCCTAGTCCTCTCCTATCCTGTGGCTGATAACAGATAGTAATAGATTGGGGCCACCTGTCCTACAGTCAGCCTCTCCCCTCTCCTGACATGGCTGATAACAGATAGTAATAGATTGTATTCCCCTATCCTACAGTCGGCCTCTCCCCTCTCCTGACATGGCTGAGAACAGATAGTAATAGATTGTATTCCCCTGTCCTACAGTCGGCCTCTCCCCTCCTGACATGGCTGATAACAGATAGTAATAGATTGTATTCCCCTGTCCTACAGTCGGCCTCTCCCCTCCTGACATGGCTGATAACAGATAGTAATAGATTGTATTCCCCTGTCCTACAGTCGGCCTCTCCCCTCCTGACATGGCTGATAACAGATAGTAATAGATTGTATTCCCCTGTCCTACAGTCGGCCTCTCCCCTCCTGACATGGCTGATAACAGATAGTAATAGATTGTATTCCCCTGTCCTACAGTCGGCCTCTCCCCCCTGACATGGCTGATAACAGATAGTAATAGATTGTATTCCCCTGTCCTACAGTCGGCCTCTCCCCTCCTGACATGGCTGATAACAGATAGTAATAGATTGTATTCCTCTGTCCTACAGTCGGCCTCTCCCCCTCCTGACATGGCTGATAACAGATAGTAATAGATTGTATTCCCTGTCCTACAGTCGGCCTCTCCCCTCCTGACATGGCTGATAACAGATAGTAATAGATTGTATTCCCCTGTCCTACAGTCGGCCTCTCCCCTCCTGACATGGCTGATAACAGATAGTAATAGATTGTATTCCCCTGTCCTACAGTCGGCCTCTCCCCCTCCTGACATGGCTGATAACAGATAGTAATAGATTGTATTCCCCTGTCCTACAGTCGGCCTCTCCCCTCCTGACATGGCTGATAACAGATAGTAATAGATTGTATTCCCCTGTCCTACAGTCGGCCTCTCCCTCTCCTGACATGGCTGATAACAGATAGTAATAGATTGTATTCCCCTGTCCTACAGTCGGCCTCTCCCCTCCTGACATGGCTGATAACAGATAGTAATAGATTGTATTCCCCTGTCCTACAGTCGGCCTCTCCCCTCCTGACATGGCTGATAACAGATAGTAATAGATTGTATTCCCCTGTCCTACAGTCGGCCTCTCCTCTCCTGACATGGCTGATAACAGATAGTAATAGATTGTATTCCCCTGTCCTACAGTCGGCCTCTCCCCTCCTGACGTGGCTGATAACAGATAGTAATAGATTGTATTCCCCTGTCCTACAGTCGGCCTCTCCTCTCCTGACATGGCTGATAACAGATAGTAATAGATTGTATTCCCCTGTCCTACAGTCGGCCTCTCCTCTCCTGACATGGCTGATAACAGATAGTAATAGATTGTATTCCCCTGTCCTACAGTCGGCCTCTCCCCTCCTGACGTGGCTGATAACAGATAGTAATAGATTGTATTCCCCTGTCCTACAGTCGGCCTCTCCCCTCCTGACATGGCTGATAACAGATAGTAATAGATTGTATTCCCCTGTCCTAACAGTCGGCCTCTCCCCTCCTGACGTGGCTGATAACAGATAGTAATAGATTGTATTCCCCTGTCCTACAGTCGGCCTCTCCCCTCCTGACGTGGCTGATAACAGATAGTAATAGATTGTATTCCCCTGTCCTACAGTCGGCCTCTCCCCTCCTGACATGGCTGATAACAGATAGTAATAGATTGTAGTCCCCTGTCCTACAGTCGGCCTCTCCCCTCCTGACATGGCTGATAACAGATAGTAATAGATTGTATTCCCCTGTCCTACAGTCGGCCTCTCCCCTCCTGACATGGCTGATAACAGATGGTAATAGATTGTAGTCCCCTGTCCTACAGCCGGCCTCTCCCCTCCTGACACAGCTGATAACAGATAGTAATGGATTGTATTCCCCTGTCCTACAGTCGGCCTCTCCTCTCCTGACGTGGCTGATAACAGATAGTAATAGATTGTATTCCCCTGTCCTACAGTCGGCCTCTCCTCTCCTGACATGGCTGATAACAGATAGTAATAGATTGTATTCCCCTGTCCTACAGTCGGCCTCTCCCCTCCTGACATGGCTGATAACAGATAGTAATAGATTGTATTCCCCTGTCCTACAGTCGGCCTCTCCCCTCCTGATGTGGCTGATAACAGATAGTAATAGATTGTATTCCCCTGTTCTACAGTCGGCCTCTCCCCTCCTGACATGGCTGATAACAGATAGTAATAGATTGTATTCATCTGTCCTACAGTCGGCCTCTCCCCCCTGACATGGCTGATAACAGATAGTAATAGATTGTATTCCCCTGTCCTACAGTCGGCCTCTCCCCTCCTGACATGGCAGATAACAGATAGTAATAGATTGTATTCCCCTGTCCTACAGTCGGCCTCTCCCCTCATGACATGGCTGATAACAGATAGTAATAGATTGTATTCCCCTGTCCTACAGTCGGCCTCTCCCCTCCTGACATGGCTGATAACAGATAGTAATAGATTGTATTCTCCTGTCCTACAGTCGGCCTCTCCCCCTCCTGACATGGCAGATAACAGATAGTAATAGATTGTATTCCCCTGTCCTACAGTCGGCCTCTCCCCTCCTGACGTGGCTGATAACAGATAGTAATAGATTGTATTCCCCTGTCCTACAGTCGGCCTCTCCTCTCCTGACGTGGCTGATAACAGATAGTAATAGATTGTATTCCCCTGTCCTACAGTCGGCCTCTCCTGACATGGCTGATAACAGATAGTAATAGATTGTATAACCCTGTCCTACAGTCGGCCTCTCCCCCTCCTGACATGGCTGATAACAGATAGTAATAGATTGTATTCCCCTGTCCTACAGTCGGCCTCTCCTCTCCTGACGTGGCTGATAACAGATAGTAATAGATTGTAGTCACCTGTCCTACAGTCGGCCTCTCCTCCCGACATGACTGATAACAGATAGTAATAGATTGTATTCCCCTGGCCTACAGTCGGCCTCTCCCCTCCTGACATGGCTGATAACAGATAGTAATAGATTGTATTCCCCTGTCCTACAGTCGGCCTCTCCTCTCCTGACATGGCTGATAACAGATAGTAATGGATTGTATTCCCCTGTCCTACAGTCCGCCTCTCCCCTCCTGACATGGCTGATAACAGATAGTAATAGATTGTAGTCACCTGTCCTACAGTCGGCCTCTCCCCTCCTGACGTGGCTGATAACAGATAGTAATAGATTGTATTCCCCTGTCCTACAGTCGGCCTCTCCTCTCCTGACTTGGCTGATAACAGATAGTAATAGATTGTATTCCCCTGTCCTACAGTTGGCCTCTCCCCTCCTTACATGGCTGATAACAGATAGTAATAGATTGTATTCCCCTGTCCTACAGTCGGCCTCTCCCCTCCTGACATGGCCGATAACAGATAGTAATAGATTGTAGTCACCTGTCCTACAGTCGGCCTCTCCCCTCCTGACATGGCCGATAACAGATAGTAATAGATTGTAGTCACCTGTCCTACAGTCGGCCTCTCCCTCTCCTGACGTGGCCGATAACAGATAGTAATAGATTGTAGTCACCTGTCCTACAGTCGGCCTCTCCCCTCCTGACATGGCTGATAACAGATAGTAATAGATTGTATTCCCCTGTCCTACAGTCGGCCTCTCCTCTCCTGACATGGCTGATAACAGATAGTAATAGATTGTATTCCCGTGTCCTACAGTCGGCCTCTCCCCTCCTGACATGGCTGATAACAGATAGTAATAGATTGTATTCCCCTGTCCTACAGTCGGCCTCTCCCCTCCTGACGTGGCTGATAACAAATAGTAATAGATTGTAGTCAACTGTCCTACAGTCGGCCTCTCTCCTCCTGACATGGCTGATAACAGATAGTAATAGATTGTATTCCCCTGTCCTACAGTCGGCCTCTCCCCTTCTGACATGCCTGATAACAGATAGTAATAGATTGTATTCCCCTGTCCTACAGTCGGCCTCTCCTCTCCTGACATGGCTGATAACAGATAGTAATAGATTGTATTCCCCTGTCCTACAGTCCGCCTCTCCTCTCCTGACATGGCTGATAACAGATAGTAATAGATTGTATTCCCCTGTCCTACAGTCGGCCTCTCCTCTCCTGACATGGCTGATAACAGATAGTAATAGATTGTATTCCCCTGTCCTACAGTCGGCCTCTCCCCTCCTGACATGGCTGATAACAGATAGTAATAGATTGTATTCCTCTGTCCTACAGTCGGCCTCTCCCCTCCTGACGTGGCTGATAACAGATAGTAATAGATTGTATTCACCTGTCCTACAGTCGGCCTCTCCCCTCCTGACGTGGCTGATAACAGATAGTAATAGATTGTATTCCCCTGTCCTACAGTCGGCCTCTCCCCTCCTGACATGGCTGATAACAGATAGTAATAGATTGTATTCCCCTGTCCTACAGTCGGCCTCTCCTCTCCTGACATGGCTGATAACAGATAGTAAAAGATTGTAGTCACCTGTCCTACAGTCGGCCTCTCCTCTCCTGACATGGCTGATAACAGATAGTAATAGATTGTAGTCACCTGTCCTACAGTCGGCCTCTCCTCTCCTGACATGGCTGATAACAGATAGTAATAGATTGTATTCCCCTGTCCTACAGTCGGCCTCTCCTCTCCTGACATGGCTGATAACAGATAGTAATAGATTGTATTCCCCTGTCCTACAGTCGGCCTCTCCCCTCCTGACATGGCTGATAACAGATAGTAATAGATTGTATTCCTCTGTCCTACAGTCGGCCTCTCCCCTCCTGACGTGGCTGATAACAGATAGTAATAGATTGTATTCACCTGTCCTACAGTCGGCCTCTCCCCTCCTGACGTGGCTGATAACAGATAGTAATAGATTGTATTCCCCTGTCCTACAGTCGGCCTCTCCCCTCCTGACATGGCTGATAACAGATAGTAATAGATTGTATTCCCCTGTCCTACAGTCGGCCTCTCCTCTCCTGACATGGCTGATAACAGATAGTAATAGATTGTAGTCACCTGTCCTACAGTCGGCCTCTCCTCTCCTGACATGGCTGATAACAGATAGTAATAGATTGTATTCCCCTGTCCTACAGTCGGCCTCTCCTCTCCTGACTTGGCTGATAACAGATAGTAATAGATTGTATTCCCCTGTCCTACAGTTGGCCTCTCCCCTCCTTACATGGCTGATAACAGATAGTAATAGATTGTATTCCCCTGTCCTACAGTCGGCCTCTCCCCTCCTGACATGGCCGATAACAGATAGTAATAGATTGTAGTCACCTGTCCTACAGTCGGCCTCTCCCCTCCTGACATGGCCGATAACAGATAGTAATAGATTGTAGTCACCTGTCCTACAGTCGGCCTCTCCTCTCCTGACGTGGCCGATAACAGATAGTAATAGATTGTAGTCACCTGTCCTACAGTCGGCCTCTCCCCTCCTGACATGGCTGATAACAGATAGTAATAGATTGTATTCCCCTGTCCTACAGTCGGCCTCTCCTCTCCTGACATGGCTGATAACAGATAGTAATAGATTGTATTCCCGTGTCCTACAGTCGGCCTCTCCCCTCCTGACATGGCTGATAACAGATAGTAATAGATTGTATTCCCCTGTCCTACAGTCGGCCTCTCCCCTCCTGACGTGGCTGATAACAAATAGTAATAGATTGTAGTCAACTGTCCTACAGTCGGCCTCTCTCCTCCTGACATGGCTGATAACAGATAGTAATAGATTGTATTCCCCTGTCCTACAGTCGGCCTCTCCCCTTCTGACATGCCTGATAACAGATAGTAATAGATTGTATTCCCCTGTCCTACAGTCGGCCTCTCCTCTCCTGACATGGCTGATAACAGATAGTAATAGATTGTATTCCCCTGTCCTACAGTCCGTCTCTCCTCTCCTGACATGGCTGATAACAGATAGTAATAGATTGTATTCCCCTGTCCTACAGTCGGCCTCTCCTCTCCTGACATGGCTGATAACAGATAGTAATAGATTGTATTCCCCTGTCCTACAGTCGGCCTCTCCCCTCCTGACATGGCTGATAACAGATAGTAATAGATTGTATTCCTCTGTCCTACAGTCGGCCTCTCCCCTCCTGACGTGGCTGATAACAGATAGTAATAGATTGTATTCACCTGTCCTACAGTCGGCCTCTCCCCTCCTGACGTGGCTGATAACAGATAGTAATAGATTGTATTCCCCTGTCCTACAGTCGGCCTCTCCCCTCCTGACATGGCTGATAACAGATAGTAATAGATTGTATTCCCCTGTCCTACAGTCGGCCTCTCCTCTCCTGACATGGCTGATAACAGATAGTAAAAGATTGTAGTCACCTGTCCTACAGTCGGCCTCTCCTCTCCTGACATGGCTGATAACAGATAGTAATAGATTGTAGTCACCTGTCCTACAGTCGGCCTCTCCTCTCCTGACATGGCTGATAACAGATAGTAATAGATTGTATTCCCCTGTCCTACAGTCGGCCTCTCCTCTCCTGACATGGCTGATAACAGATAGTAATAGATTGTATTCCCCTGTCCTACAGTCGGCCTCTCCCCTCCTGACATGGCTGATAACAGATAGTAATAGATTGTATTCCTCTGTCCTACAGTCGGCCTCTCCCCTCCTGACGTGGCTGATAACAGATAGTAATAGATTGTATTCACCTGTCCTACAGTCGGCCTCTCCCCTCCTGACGTGGCTGATAACAGATAGTAATAGATTGTATTCCCCTGTCCTACAGTCGGCCTCTCCCCTCCTGACATGGCTGATAACAGATAGTAATAGATTGTATTCCCCTGTCCTACAGTCGGCCTCTCCTCTCCTGACATGGCTGATAACAGATAGTAATAGATTGTAGTCACCTGTCCTACAGTCGGCCTCTCCTCTCCTGACATGGCTGATAACAGATAGTAATAGATTGTAGTCACCTGTCCTACAGTCGGCCTCTCCTCTCCTGACATGGCTGATAACAGATAGTAATAGATTGTATTCCCCTGTCCTACAGTCGGCCTCTCCTCTCCTGACATGGCTGATAACAGATAGTAATAGATTGTATTCCCCTGTCCTACAGTCGGCCTCTCCTCTCCTGACATGGCTGATAACAGATAGTAATAGATTGTATTCACCTGTCCTACAGTCGGCCTCTCCCCTCCTGACATGGCTGATAACAGATAGTAATAGATTGTAGTCACCTGTCCTATAGTCGGCCTCTCCCCTCCTGACATGGCTGATAACAGATAGTAATAGATTGTATTCCCCTGTCCTACAGTCCGTCTCTCTCCCACCTGACATGGCTGATAACAGATAGTAATAGATTGTATTCCCCTGTCCTACAGTCGGCCTCTCCCCTCCTGACATGGCTGATAACAGATAGTAATAGATTGTATTCTCCTATCCTACAGTCGGCCTCTCCCCTCCTGACATGGCTGATAACAGATAGTAATAGATTGTATTCCCCTGTCCTACAGTCGTCCTCTCCTCTCCTGACAAGGCTGATAACAGATAGTAATAGATTGTATAACCCTGTCCTACAGTCGGCCTCTCCTCTCCTGACATGGCTGATAACAGATAGTAATAGATTGTATTCCCCTGTCCTACAGTCGGCCTCTCCCCTCCTGACATGGCTGATAACAGATAGTAATAGATTGTATTCCCCTGTCCTACAGTCGGCCTCTCCCCTCCTGACACGGCTGATAACAGATAGTAATAGATTGTATTCCCCTGTCCTACAGTCGGCCTCTCCCCCCCCTGACATGGCTGATAACAGATAGTAATAGATTGTATTCCCCTGTCCTCAGGGGCGCACCGCTAATGAGGCGAGGTGAGGCGGCCGCCTCGGCCGCGCACTGTCCGGGACCGGGGGGCGTCTTTTTACTATTTAATGTAAACCAGCCCAGGACAGGCCGCTTTAAAAAAAAAAAAAAAAAAAACCAGAGCTGAGCGCGGCCTGTCCTGGGCTGGTTTACAAGACGTCGCATCTCAGCGCAGGCGGCGATACAATGACGTCATCACGCCGCCTACGCTGAGACACAGACGTCGCGGACAAGAGGAGGAGGGCGGCGGCTGCATCAAGGCATTGCAGGTGAGTATAGCTTTTTTTTTATATATAAATAGGCCGTAACCTGTTGGAGTATCCCCGGCAGTTCAGGGCCTATTTATACTTACCTACCCCGCGTCTGCTCGTCGGCCGTCGCTTCCCCTTCTGCTATGGGCCGCAGAAAGGGAAGTCGATGCCGCTGTGAGCGGCCGCGGGCATCGGGGGCCGGGGCCGGCGGGGCCGCAAATACTACTATTATTATACTCCGGGGTCTATTCAGACCCGGAGTATAATAATCGGAGGCCTAGGGTTGGTGAGAGAACATAAAAACCAGTGTTACTCACCTCCTGCGATCCGATGTAACTCCGAGCAGGCTTGAGGCCTGTGGTGACGTCATCAGGTCGCGTCGCCGGCCTGATCACGTGACGTGTGTGCGCAATTAAACAGGGCCGAAAGCTGCAAGGAGTGCACCGGTGTCCAGGATAGGTAAATAACTCTGATTTTTATGTTTGTATTCTCCCCTGGGTCTCCAATCATTATACTCTGGGGTCTGAAAAGACCCCAGAGTATAATAATAATTCATGGGTCGGCCACTATGGGGCATAATATCCTGTGCAGGGACCACTGTAGAGCATAATACCCTGTGCAGGGACCACTGTAGAGCATAATACCCTGTGCAGGGGCCACTCTGGAGCATAATACAACTGCAGGGGCCACTATACAGCGTAATACCGGGTTCAGGGGTCACTATAGAGCATAATACCGGGTGCAGGGGCCACTATGGAGCATAATACCGGGTGCAGGGGCCACTATAGAGCATAATACCGGGTTCAGGGGTCACTATAGAGCATAATACCGGGTTCAGGGGTCACTATGGAGCATAATACCGGGTGCAGGGGCCACTATGGAGCATAATGCAAGTGTAGGGGCCACTATAGAGCATAATACCGAGTGCAGGGGCCACTATACAGCATAATACCGGGTGCAGGGGTCACTATAGAGCATAATACCGGGTGCAGGGGCCACTATAGAGCATAATACCGGATGCAGGGGTCACTATGGAGCATAATACCAGTGCAAGGGCCACTATGGAGGATAATACCAGTGCAGGAGCCACTATGGAGCATAATACCAGTGCAGGGGCCACTATAGAGCATAATACCGGGTTCAGGGGTCACTATGGAGCATAATACCGGGTGCAGGGGCCACTATGGAGCATACATACCGGGTGCAGGGGCCACTATAGAGCATAATACCGAGTGCAGGGGCCACTATAGAGCATAATACCGAGTGCAGGGGCCACTATAGAGCATAATACAAGTGCAGGGGCCACTATGGAGCATAATACCAGTGCAAGGGCCACTATGGAGGATAATACCAGTGCAGGGGCCACTATGGAGCATAATACCCTGTGCAGGGGCCATTCTGGAGCATAATACCAGTGCAGGGGCCACTATGGAGCATAATACAAGTGCAGGGGCCACTATGGAGCATAATACCAGTGCAGGGGCCAATATGGGGCATAAAACTGTGTGCAGGAGTTGCTGTGGAACATAATACCGTGTGCAGTGGCCAATGCGGGGCATAATACCGTGAGCAGGGGCCAATGCGGGGCATAATACCGTGAGCAGGTGCCACTATGGAGCATAATACCGTGTGCAGGGGCCGCTGAGAGGCATAATACAGTGTGCAGGGGCCGCTGCGGGCCCATAACACTGTGTAATACTGTGTGCAGGGGCTGCTGTGGAACATTATAGTGTGTGTAAATGGGGCGCTATAAACATGGGCTATGGCACCTGTTTATATTATACGCTGTCTGTTTATAGTGACCGTGTGATGTAATTGTAGCCTTGTCACATACTGTAGACATGTACAGGACGAGGCTGTAGTTACATTACATGGCCGCTATGAGATGAATTACACTATGTAAACAGTGAAGGCGGTCACGGCGCTTACACAGGTACCATTCAAACAGCTGATCAGTGGGGGGGTCCTGGGTTTTGTGAACCCCACTGATTAGTTTATTAATGACCTGGAAAACCTTTTAATTAGTTAACACCTGGGGCATTATTAATAAGGGGCACTATTTATACCAGGTACACACGGACATTATTAATATAAAGATGCACTTGGGGGTATTATTCATTAGTGGGGGGTTATATCATATATTATATAATTGGGGGTAGCAGCAGGATGGGGGCTTTGTGTAGGTGAGGACAATGTGGGTTGGATGCCTTGAAAAAGTGAGGAGCCAAAGATGTCTGTGTTGCAAACTTTACAGAGACAAGTCACAGCTGGAAGAAGTGGTCATGGCGGTGCGGAGGGAAGAGAAGGGAAATGTGAAGGATTAGTCAGAGACGTCACCTGTAAGTCACAGAATGTTACTGCCCTGTATTCACCTAAATGATAGAGGATAAATACCTGAGTGATGGGGGTCTGTCTGCTGAGACCCCACTGAGCCGCACCATTGGGTTTTTTCCCCCCCTAGGTGGGAATTCAGCCTGACCGCAGCCATATATATAGGTGTCACTTGGTGGATGGACGAACCCCGCGTGGCTCTCATTCTCTTCAATGGGAGTGCCAAAGATACCCGAAGTCCAGTCCTCAGCTATCTGTGGGGGTCCTATTATAGAGAATGGGGGCCACGTGGGCTCGTCCATCCACCAAGCAGAAGATGTGTGAAGTTACTTTCATTGTTAATGCCGTGTTGTTGATCTGATACTGAAGTAATACAGGAAGAAGAATTCTTAAAAACTGTTTTATAACTTTGTGTATTGTGTATATTGTGCGACGATAACAGTGTGTTAAACTAGTAGCATGGAAACTCAGGTTTTTTTGGTTGGGGGGGGGGGGGCGTCTTTCTATAGTCCGCCCTCAGGCAGCAAAGAGGCTAGGTTCACCACTGCCTGTCCTACAGTCGGCCTCTCCTCTCCTGACATGGCTGATAACAGATAGTAATAGATTGTATTACCCTGTCCTACAGTCGGCCTCTCCTCTCCTGACATGGCTGATAACAGATAGTAATGGATTGTATTCCCCTGTCCTACAGTCCGCCTCTCCCCTCCTGACATGGCTGATAACAGATAGTAATAGATTGTAGTCACCTGTCCTACAGTCGGCCTCTCCCCTCCTGACGTGGCTGATAACAGATAGTAATAGATTGTATTCCCCTGTCCTACAGTCGGCCTCTCCTCTCCTGACTTGGCTGATAACAGATAGTAATAGATTGTATTCCCCTGTCCTACAGTTGGCCTCTCCCCTCCTTACATGGCTGATAACAGATAGTAATAGATTGTATTCCCCTGTCCTACAGTCGGCCTCTCCCCTCCTGACATGGCCGATAACAGATAGTAATAGATTGTAGTCACCTGTCCTACAGTCGGCCTCTCCCCTCCTGACATGGCCGATAACAGATAGTAATAGATTGTAGTCACCTGTCCTACAGTCGGCCTCTCCTCTCCTGACGTGGCCGATAACAGATAGTAATAGATTGTAGTCACCTGTCCTACAGTCGGCCTCTCCCCTCCTGACATGGCTGATAACAGATAGTAATAGATTGTAGTCACCTGTCCTACAGTCGGCCTCTCCCCTCCTGACGTGGCTGATAACAGATAGTATTAGATTGTATTCACCTGTCCTACAGTCGGCCTCTCCCCTCCTGACGTGGCTGATAACAGATAGTAATAGATTGTATTCCCCTGTCCTACAGTCGGCCTCTCCCCTCCTGACATGGCTGATAACAGATAGTAATAGATTGTATTCCCCTGTCCTACAGCCGGCCTCTCCCCTCCTGACATGGCTGATAACAGATAGTAATAGATTGTAGTCCCCTCTCCTACAGTCGGCCTCTCCCCTCCTGACATGGATGATAACAGATAGTAATAGATTGTAGTCACCTGTCCTACAGTCGGCCTCTCCCCTCCTGACGTGGATGATAACAGATAGTAATAGATTGTAGTCACCTGTCCTACAGTCGGCCTCTCCCTTCCTGACGTGGCTGATAACAGATAGTAATAGATTGTATTCCCCTGTCCTACAGTCGGCCTCTCCCCTCCTGACGTGGCTTATGACAGATAGTAATAGATTGTAGTCACCTGTCCTACAGTCGGCCTCTCCTCTCCTGACGTGGCTGATGACAGATAGTAATAGATTGTATTCCCCTGTCCTACAGTCCGCCTCTCCCCTCCTGACATGGCTGATAACAGATAGTAATAGATTGTAGTCACCTGTCCTACAGTCGGCCTCTCCTCTCCTGACATGGCTGATAACAGATAGTAATAGATTGTAGTCACCTGTCCTACAGTCGGCCTCTCCTCTCCTGACATGGCTGATAACAGATAGTAATAGATTGTATTCCCCTGTCCTACAGTCGGCCTCTCCCCTCCTGACATGGCTGATAACAGATAGTAATAGATTGTATTCCCCTGTCCTACAGTCGGCCTCTCCTCTCCTGACATGGCTGATAACAGATAGTAATAGATTGTATTCCCCTGTCCTACAGTCGGCCTCTCCCCTCCTGACATGGCTGATAACAGATAGTAATAGATTGTATTCCCGTGTCCTACAGTCGGCCTCTCCCCTCCTGACATGGCTGATAACAGATAGTAATAGATTGTATTCCCCTGTCCTACAGTCGGCCTCTCCCCTCCTGACGTGGCTGATAACAAATAGTAATAGATTGTAGTCAACTGTCCTACAGTCGGCCTCTCTCCTCCTGACATGGCTGATAACAGATAGTAATAGATTGTATTCCCCTGTCCTACAGTCGGCCTCTCCCCTCCTGACATGCCTGATAACAGATAGTAATAGATTGTATTCCCCTGTCCTACAGTCGGCCTCTCCTCTCCTGACATGGCTGATAACAGATAGTAATAGATTGTATTCCCCTGTCCTACAGTCCGTCTCTCCTCTCCTGACATGGCTGATAACAGATAGTAATAGATTGTATTCCCCTGTCCTACAGTCGGCCTCTCCTCTCCTGACATGGCTGATAACAGATAGTAATAGATTGTATTCCCCTGTCCTACAGTCGGCCTCTCCCCTCCTGACATGGCTGATAACAGATAGTAATAGATTGTATTCCTCTGTCCTACAGTCGGCCTCTCCCCCTCCTGACGTGGCTGATAACAGATAGTAATAGATTGTATTCACCTGTCCTACAGTCGGCCTCTCCCCTCCTGACGTGGCTGATAACAGATAGTAATAGATTGTATTCCCCTGTCCTACAGTCGGCCTCTCCCCTCCTGACATGGCTGATAACAGATAGTAATAGATTGTATTCCCCTGTCCTACAGTCGGCCTCTCCTCTCCTGACATGGCTGATAACAGATAGTAATAGATTGTAGTCACCTGTCCTACAGTCGGCCTCTCCTCTCCTGACATGGCTGATAACAGATAGTAATAGATTGTAGTCACCTGTCCTACAGTCGGCCTCTCCTCTCCTGACATGGCTGATAACAGATAGTAATAGATTGTATTCCCCTGTCCTACAGTCGGCCTCTCCTCTCCTGACATGGCTGATAACAGATAGTAATAGATTGTATTCCCCTGTCCTACAGTCGGCCTCTCCCCTCCTGACATGGCTGATAACAGATAGTAATAGATTGTATTCCTCTGTCCTACAGTCGGCCTCTCCCCTCCTGACGTGGCTGATAACAGATAGTAATAGATTGTATTCACCTGTCCTACAGTCGGCCTCTCCCCTCCTGACGTGGCTGATAACAGATAGTAATAGATTGTATTCCCCTGTCCTACAGTCGGCCTCTCCCCTCCTGACATGGCTGATAACAGATAGTAATAGATTGTATTCCCCTGTCCTACAGTCGGCCTCTCCTCTCCTGACATGGCTGATAACAGATAGTAATAGATTGTAGTCACCTGTCCTACAGTCGGCCTCTCCTCTCCTGACATGGCTGATAACAGATAGTAATAGATTGTAGTCACCTGTCCTACAGTCGGCCTCTCCTCTCCTGACATGGCTGATAACAGATAGTAATAGATTGTATTCCCCTGTCCTACAGTCGGCCTCTCCTCTCCTGACATGGCTGATAACAGATAGTAATAGATTGTATTCCCCTGTCCTACAGTCGGCCTCTCCTCTCCTGACATGGCTGATAACAGATAGTAATAGATTGTATTCACCTGTCCTACAGTCGGCCTCTCCCCTCCTGACATGGCTGATAACAGATAGTAATAGATTGTATTCCCGTGTCCTACAGTCGGCCTCTCCCCTCCTGACATGGCTGATAACAGATAGTAATAGATTGTATTCCCCTGTCCTACAGTCGGCCTCTCCCCTCCTGACGTGGCTGATAACAAATAGTAATAGATTGTAGTCAACTGTCCTACAGTCGGCCTCTCTCCTCCTGACATGGCTGATAACAGATAGTAATAGATTGTATTCCCCTGTCCTACAGTCGGCCTCTCCCCTCCTGACATGCCTGATAACAGATAGTAATAGATTGTATTCCCCTGTCCTACAGTCGGCCTCTCCTCTCCTGACATGGCTGATAACAGATAGTAATAGATTGTATTTCCCTGTCCTACAGTCCGTCTCTCCTCTCCTGACATGGCTGATAACAGATAGTAATAGATTGTATTCCCCTGTCCTACAGTCGGCCTCTCCTCTCCTGACATGGCTGATAACAGATAGTAATAGATTGTATTCCCCTGTCCTACAGTCGGCCTCTCCCCTCCTGACATGGCTGATAACAGATAGTAATAGATTGTATTCCTCTGTCCTACAGTCGGCCTCTCCCCTCCTGACGTGGCTGATAACAGATAGTAATAGATTGTATTCACCTGTCCTACAGTCGGCCTCTCCCCTCCTGACGTGGCTGATAACAGATAGTAATAGATTGTATTCCCCTGTCCTACAGTCGGCCTCTCCCCTCCTGACATGGCTGATAACAGATAGTAATAGATTGTATTCCCCTGTCCTACAGTCGGCCTCTCCTCTCCTGACATGGCTGATAACAGATAGTAATAGATTGTAGTCACCTGTCCTACAGTCGGCCTCTCCTCTCCTGACATGGCTGATAACAGATAGTAATAGATTGTAGTCACCTGTCCTACAGTCGGCCTCTCCTCTCCTGACATGGCTGATAACAGATAGTAATAGATTGTATTCCCCTGTCCTACAGTCGGCCTCTCCTCTCCTGACATGGCTGATAACAGATAGTAATAGATTGTATTCCCCTGTCCTACAGTCGGCCTCTCCCCTCCTGACATGGCTGATAACAGATAGTAATAGATTGTATTCCTCTGTCCTACAGTCGGCCTCTCCCCTCCTGACGTGGCTGATAACAGATAGTAATAGATTGTATTCACCTGTCCTACAGTCGGCCTCTCCCCTCCTGACGTGGCTGATAACAGATAGTAATAGATTGTATTCCCCTGTCCTACAGTCGGCCTCTCCCCTCCTGACATGGCTGATAACAGATAGTAATAGATTGTATTCCCCTGTCCTACAGTCGGCCTCTCCTCTCCTGACATGGCTGATAACAGATAGTAATAGATTGTAGTCACCTGTCCTACAGTCGGCCTCTCCTCTCCTGACATGGCTGATAACAGATAGTAATAGATTGTAGTCACCTGTCCTACAGTCGGCCTCTCCTCTCCTGACATGGCTGATAACAGATAGTAATAGATTGTATTCCCCTGTCCTACAGTCGGCCTCTCCTCTCCTGACATGGCTGATAACAGATAGTAATAGATTGTATTCCCCTGTCCTACAGTCGGCCTCTCCTCTCCTGACATGGCTGATAACAGATAGTAATAGATTGTATTCACCTGTCCTACAGTCGGCCTCTCCCCTCCTGACATGGCTGATAACAGATAGTAATAGATTGTAGTCACCTGTCCTATAGTCGGCCTCTCCCCTCCTGACATGGCTGATAACAGATAGTAATAGATTGTATTCCCCTGTCCTACAGTCCGTCTCTCCTCTCCTGACATGGCTGATAACAGATAGTAATAGATTGTATTCCCCTGTCCTACAGTCGGCCTCTCCCCTCCTGACATGGCTGATAACAGATAGTAATAGATTGTATTCTCCTATCCTACAGTCGGCCTCTCCCCTCCTGACATGGCTGATAACAGATAGTAATAGATTGTATTCCCCTGTCCTACAGTCGTCCTCTCCTCTCCTGACAAGGCTGATAACAGATAGTAATAGATTGTATAACCCTGTCCTACAGTCGGCCTCTCCTCTCCTGACATGGCTGATAACAGATAGTAATAGATTGTATTCCCCTGTCCTACAGTCAGCCTCTCCCCTCCTGACATGGCTGATAACAGATAGTAATAGATTGTATTCCCCTGTCCTACAGTCGGCCTCTCCACCCCTGACATGGCTGATAACAGATAGTAATAGATTGTATTCACCTGTCCTACAGTCGGCCTCTCCACCCCTGACATGGCTAATAACAGATAGTAATAGATTGTATTCACCTGTCCTACAGTCGGCCTCTCCCCTCCTGACATGGCTGATAACAGATAGTAATAGATTGTATTCACCTGTCCTACAGTCGGCCTCTCCCCTCCTGACATGGCTGATAACAGATAGTAATAGATTGTATTCACCTGTCCTACAGTCGGCCTCTTCCCTCCTGACATGGCTGATAACAGATAGTAATAGATTGTATTCCCCTGTCCTACAGTCCGCCTCTCCTCTCCTGACATGGCTGATAACAGATAGTAATAGATTGTATTCCCCTGTCCTACAGTCGGCCTCTCCCCTCCTGACATGGCTGATAACAGATAGTAATAGATTGTATTCCCCTGTCCTACAGTCGGCCTCTCCCCTCCTGACATGGCTGATAACAGATAGTAATAGATTGTATTCCCCTGTCCTACAGTCGGCCTCTCCCCTCCTGACGTGGCTGATAACAGATAGTAATAGATTGTATTCCCCTGTCCTACAGTCGGCCTCTCCCCTCCTGACATGGCTCATAACAGATAGTAATAGATTGTATTCCCCTGTCCTACAGTCGGCCTCTCCCCTCCTGACGTGGCTGATAACAGATAGTAATAGATTGTATTCCCCTGTCCTACAGTCGGCCTCTCCCCTCCTGACGTGGCTGATAACAGATAGTAATAGACTGTATTCCCCTGTCCTACAGTCGGCCTCTCCCCTCCTGACGTGGCTGATAACAGATAGTAATAGATTGTATTCCCCTGTCCTACAGTCGGCCTCTCCCCTCCTGACATGGCTGATAACAGATAGTAATAGATTGTAGTCACCTGTCCTACAGTCGGCCTCTCCTCTCCTGACATGGCTGATAACAGATAGTAATAGATTGTATTCCCCTGTCCTACAGTCGGCCTCTCCTCTCCTGACGTGGCTGATAACAGATAGTAATAGATTGTATTCCCCTGTCCTACAGTCGGCCTCTCCCCTCCTGACACGGCTGATAACAGATAGTAGTAGATTGTATTCCCCTGTCCTACAGTCGGCCTCTCCCCTCCTGACATGGCTGATAACAGATAGTAATAGATTGTATTCCCCTGTCCTACAGTCGGCCTCTCCCCTCCTGACATGGCTGATAACAGATAGTAATAGATTGTATTCCCCCCGTCCTACAGTCGGCCTCTCCCCTCCTGACATGGCTGATAACAGATAGTAATAGATTGTATTCCCCTGTCCTACAGTCGGCCTCTCCTCTCCTGACATGGCTGATAACAGATAGTAATAGATTGTATTCCCCTGTCCTACAGTCGGCCTCTCCCCTCCTGACATGGCTGATAACAGATAGTAATAGATTGTATTCCCCTGTCCTACAGTCGGCCTCTCCTCTCCTGACATGGCTGATAACAGATAGTAATAGATTGTATTCCCCTGTCCTACAGTCGGCCTCTCCCCTCCTGACGTGGCTGATAACAGATAGTAATAGATTGTAGTCACCTGTCCTACAGTCGGCCTCTCCTGACATGGCTGATAACAGATAGTAATAGATTGTATTCCTCTGTCCTACAGTCGGCCTCTCCCCTCCTGACATGGCTGATAACAGATAGTAATAGATTGTATTCCCCTGTCCTACAGTCGGCCTCTCCCCTCCTGACATGGCTGATAACAGATAGTAATAGATTGTATTCCCCTGTCCTACAGTCGGCCTCTCCTCTCCTGACATGGCTGATAACAGATAGTAATAGATTGTATTCCCCTGTCCTACAGTCGGCCTCTCCCCTCCTGACATGGCTGATAACATATAGTAATAGATTGTATTCCCCTGTCCTACAGTCGGCCTCTCCTGACATGGCTGATAACAGATAGTAATAGATTGTATTCCCCTGTCCTACAGTCGGCCTCTCCTCTCCTGACATGGCTGATAACAGATAGTAATAGATTGTAGTCACCTGTCCTACAGTCAGCCTCTCCTCTCCTGACATGGCTGATAACAGATAGTAATAGATTGTATTCCCCTGTCCTACAGTCGGCCTCTCCCCTCCTGACGTGGCTGATAACAGATAGTAATAGATTGTAGTCACCTGTCCTACAGTCGGCCTCTCCTCTCCTGACATGGCTGATAACAGATAGTAATAGATTGTATTCCCCTGTCCTACAGTCGGCCTCTCCTGACATGGCTGATAACAGATAGTAATAGATTGTATTCCCCTGTCCTACAGTCAGCCTCTCCCCTCCTGACGTGACTGATAACAGATAGTAATAGATTGTATTCCCCTGTCCTACAGTCGGCCTCTCCCCTCCTGACATGGCTGATAACAGATAGTAATAGATTGTATTCCCCTGTCCTACAGTCGGCCTCTCCCCTCCTGACATGGCTGATAACAGATAGTAATAGATTGTAGTCCTCTGTCCTACAGTCGGCCTCTCCTCCTGACATGGCTGATAACAGATAGTAATAGACTGTATTCCCCTGTCCTACAGTCGGCCTCTCCCCTCCTGACATGGCTGATAACAGATAGTAATAGATTGTATTCCCCTGTCCTTCAGTCGGCCTCTCCCCTCCTGACATGGCTGATAACAGATAGTAATAGATTGTATTCCCCTGTCCTACAGTCGGCCTCTCCCCTCCTGACGTGGCTGATAACAGATAGTAATAGATTGTATTCCCCTGTCCTACAGTCGGCCTCTCCTGACATGGCTGATAACAGAGGACAATAGATGATTCTGCTCTCTTCCTGCATGTCAGTCGGTAGGTACAGTAGGTAAGTTCATTCCTTACATCAGCCATGTCTGTGTATTGTGCATGTTGCTTGGTGTCAGGATCGGTTGCCTGGCTCAGTGAGTTGTCAGGGGATTTGGGTGTCAGGGGACTTGTGTGTTTTCTTGCACTGGTTTCGGCTCAGGCTCCCGCGCTGTCTCTGAGCAGTGATCACACCCCCTGATAGACGGGTTTCATAACAGTGTTGTGGGTGTGATGGGGAGAAGAGGAAGTCATCAGAGGTTGTATTTTCCGTAATTCACTGACTTGCAGATCAGGACAGAGGGCGATGAGGTAAGTGATCCTTATATCACTACATATGTATGATATGGGGCATGGAGAGAGTGCAGAGCACGGACCGCACCTGCTGAGATGGGGACAAGACCTGACTCTAGACTGGCTCCCCACTACGGCACTCTATGATGGAGGCATTCAGGGCAGGAACTTGCAGGGTCTTAATGGGATCTTTAAGGGGTATCAGGTAAAGGATCAGGTATATTGAACTGTCCTTTTTGGAAGATGATCCATGGCTAGAAGGGTCTGGAGTCTGTAAGGAGGGTGCAGAGAAGTCTTTGGGGGATGGAGGGGACAGAGAAGACAGAGGAGTCTGGTGATAGAAAAATGGCAGAGCTTGAGACTCTCAAAAAGACCAGGATCGACGCCTCTCCAAAAGAATGGCCTGTGCCTGTTATTCTATTACATAAGGTTCCACACAGGGAGCTCTACATCTGATTATTTATTAGAGGAGCCTGAAGGAGACATAGATTGATGGGACAGAGGAGTCTGAAGGAGATGGAGAAGACTGAGGAGTCTGAAGGGGATGGAGAAGACTGAGGAGTCTAAAAGTGTTAGAGGGTACAGAGAAGTCTGGAGGAGACACACATTGAGGGGACAGAGAAGTCTAGAACAGATGGAGAAGACAGAGGAGTCTGAAGGGGATGGAGGAGACAAACATTGGACAGGAAAAAGGGAATCTAATAATAATAATAATAGTCCTTTAATAGTCCCACAATGGGGAAATTCAGTGTGTTACAGCAGCAAAGATAAGCAGATACAAATACAAATACAACATGTACAGGAATGTTCCAAGGTAAGAGGCATTACTTTGATAGCCGACAGACAGATAGGAAGTAGCGGGGGGGGGGGGGATTTAACAGGCAGAGAGATATTTCAGTTCTCTGTGTGTAATGATCTCCGCTTAGGTCGGTGTTGGTTGTACAGCCTAACCGCGGTGGGGAGGAAAGACTTCCGATAGCGCTCCTTCTCACACCTAGGGTGGAGCAGTCGGTCACTGACAGTACTGCTCAGCGCGATCACAGTCTCATGCATGGGATGGGACTTCTTCTTCTGCATGGAGCTCACCACGGACAGTATCCTTCTGTCACCCACCACCTGCACTGGGTCCAGTGGGCTCCCCAGGACAGAGCTGGCCCTTCTAATCAGCTTGTCAAGTTTATTTCTGTCCCTGGTTGATATACTGCTCCCCCAGCAGGCCACTCCAAAGAAGATGGCTGATGCCACTACCGAGTTGAAGAAAGTCCTAAGAAGTGCCCCCCGGATTACAAAGGCTCTCAGCTTCCTAAGCAGGTAGAGCCTGCTGTGGCCCTTCCTGTACAGGGCCTCCATATGATCTGCCCAGTCCAGCTTATTATTAAGGAGCAAACTCAGGTACTTATAGGTGTTCACAATCTCGATGCCCGTCCCCAGGATGTCCACTGGTTTAGGAGGGCATCTGCCTTTATGGAAGTCCACCACCATCTCCTTGGTCTTCCCCGCGTTAATCTTCAGGTGGTTCCGCTGGCACAGTCCACAAAATCCCGGTTCAGTTCTCTGTACTCCCTGTCATCATCGTCTGTGATGAGGCCTACTATTGCAGAGTCGTCAGAATACTTCTGTAGGTAGCAGCTGGATGAGTTGCACCTAAAATCTGCAGTCACGGTATCTGACACACAGTCTTGGGCTCTCACATACTGAGGTCGGTTTGTGAGGTAGTCTAGGATCCAGTTGGAGAGGTGATGGTCCACTCCAGCAAGGCCCAGCTTGTCCCTCAATAACCTGGGCTGTATGATGTTAAAAGCACTGGAGAAATCAAAGAACATTATTCTCACTGTGCTCCCTGGTTTCTCCAGGTGAGACAGAGCCCTGTGCAGAAGGTGGATGATGGCATCATCTACCCCAATGCCCGGTCGATAAGCAAACTGGAGAGGGTCCATAGCGGGGCTCACTAGAGGGCGGAGATGTGTGAGAACCAATCTCTCTAAGATCTTCATCAAGTGGGATGTCAGTGCTACAGGTCTGTAGTCGTTGAGGTCCATAGGGTGAGGTTTCTTTGGAACTGGTACCACACAAGAAGATTTCCATAATTCAGGGACTATTTCCTGCCTCAGGCTCATATTATACATATATGTAATTATACCACACAGCTGGTTCCCACAAGTCTTAATTAGCCTTGCACTGATGTCATCTGGCCCTGCGGCTTTCCTCACCTTGATCTTTTTCATCTCCTTCCTCACCTGGGCCCGTGTGAAGGTCAGACTGTGGTCAGATATAGACGGATTTCTGGATTTTCTGTTTACTGTTGGGAAGTAGCCGCATGGGGTGAAGTCATTGTGGTGGGGGGAACTGAAGGCCAAGCTGGGGTGGGAGGAGCTGGTGTGTGATCAAATCTGTTGAAGAATAGGTTTAGTTCATTAAGCCAATCTGAATCTGAAGGGGATGGAGGGGACAGACTTTGAGGGGACAGAGGAGCTGCTCACGGACTCCACCAATATTATCCTCATTGTACATTTCTGCACTGTAATGCTGGTTGTTATTTACATCCTGTTCTGTATTTTCCCCATTTAGGTGTGACCGTGGCTGCTCTAGTGTAGATTTGATCATCTCATGACATGAAAATGTTTCCCAGTAACCTACATGTTTGTGGTTCTTCTCAATATCTGTGTACTCATAGATACTCCTAGCATGATGACATCTCCATAAAGACCTGCACTGATGGGAATATCTCAGCATAGCAGAACAACAATGGAACTCTACACAAATATGGCAGACGCTTCTCAGAATATTCCACCTGAAAAGCCTGAACTTTTTGGTTACTACATTCAGATCCCAGAAAAAGCAGAAGTGAGAAGAGTCCCAATCTCCATGTTGTCTTCTTCAGTTCAGAAGAGAATAATGCGCCTGGGCGGCTACATGGACTGCAGCAAAGCTCCTTATGTCATAGTTGTGTCACCAATTACTATGGAAAAATTACCGAATAGCCACAAAGCAAGGACGACAATGGCTGAAAGAGCGGCTGAACATACTCTGGTGACCTTCAGTGACACAAGTCAATCATCTGGTGGAAGGTCATCTACAGGAACAGCAGACAAATGGACAATGAAAGACCATGGGACTTACATAGTTCCTGTTAAATGTTCCAAAGACACTGCGCGGACCATATTACAGATGTCCCAAACAAACAACGAAGAGAAGTTGAGTCTTAAGGATGAATTACAAACCTTACGGGACTCTTTCGTCCTTAACCTACAGGTGATTAATATGAAAGCCACCGCTCTGGGCATGTACGAAAATGTGATGTATTTACTGCCTGAAAGCAACAAAACAAACATAAGTGATGACAAAAGTGAAGAACGGGAAAAAGTTGAGCGATCAGAAGTTGCTGATCCCCAACCAGAGGTCAGAGACTGCAAAGCTGAAGAAATGGAACAAAAAGTCTGCCCAAAAACATCACAGTCAAATGATGAACATAATGGCATGAATTGTGTACCACCGCGCAGATCCTCATCTCTGCAACAAAGTCACAAATTAGAGGTTGGTGCAACATTTGTGAATCCGTGGAATGAAGACATATGGGATCTGCCAGCAGAAAGGAATTCCACCAATGGCAGTCCATCTTCAAGACCTTCGACTGAAAACAATGTAAAGGTAAATCGCCCAATCCCCATCACAGTACTGCCTAGTCACATCCTAATATGTTGTGCCACTTCCCACAAGGACTTGAGAAACCACTGCACTCTAGTTATCTTTATGGCATACTTGCCAACTCTCCTAGAATGTCCTGGAGGCTCCCGAATAAAGAGGTGACCTCCCAGACTTCCGGAAGAGCAGGCAAATCTCTCCCTCTCATCCTCTAGCTGTGCCTGTAAAAACACATCCCCATCCACATCCAACTTTTCCTCTTCTTCAAGTTCTAGCTCTTCATCCTCTTTCACTTCTCTTGCATGTGACATTTTCTATACAGGTCGCCAAAAGTCTCAGAACTGAGCAAGATGAGGAAACTGCTGTTCCTCCACCAGTTACAGTAATATGTGTTTTCTCCTATATAAATATTGGAGGATGACATTGTTGCTACTCTGTTGTCCCCACTCACAAATCTGATGGCCTCTTCAAAGGGCCTGAGTAGAAGACGAATGTTCCTGCCTGATCTCAAAACTACACATTGTCCCTGTGGTCTGGTGCAGGATGTAATCATTGACTGCTTTTTTCAGCATATATGTAAGGTAGAATTCCAGCAAGGTAAATCAGGGTGTGCAAAGGCAGACCGTTGTGTCGCTGCAAGTCCAGGAAGGCGTTCTTAGCCAGATAGGTAAAACTGAAATGTGCAGATGCTCTCCTGGATATGCAAGCCACAATCATTTTTGTGAGAAATGTTGCACTACCGAATTTATGTGTACAAGCCACAATATTCTTGCCATTGTCACTCACTATGTTGCCCAGTTTTAGCTTGTGCAGACAGATTTGGCAGGAATTTTGCTGTGGCTTCTCTCACCCAGGCTCATCAGGTGTATGACATCAGGGCAGTGCTTCAGCTCAAACATATGAGAGGTGGGAGGGGAAGTGGAAGCAACATACGGCCCTGTTGGTGTTGAGGATGGGAAGATGTCTATTGTGGAGAATGTAGATGAGTGTCACTCGGTCTTGGGACTAGACCCGCACAGTCGTGAAGATGTCACCTAGCTTTGTTGTGGTGGTGCATAGCTGCCACTGCCAAGAAAAACATTGACCCAATCGGTCATCAAGTACCGTCCTTGTGACATGCACTTTGCCACACTATATACATACAAATAGAATTTGTTTCAGGGTTCTATCCCCACATCAGTACACCGCTGCGATGTTATGGGGTTTATATAGGGGGCCACAAAAAGGATTGTATTAAATGTTATTGTGTGTCTTTTATATCTGTAGCTCCATCTGATGTCTCATTCAGAACAACAAAGGAAAAGAAAATTCTCTTCTGGGGAGAGCTCGGAAAGTTTTATAAAGAAAGTTCACCTAATTGGTTGTGGCCCAAAACAAGATACCACAGAAGAAAAGAATGACTTTACCCATTCTCCTGTCCAGCCTCCCTTATCTTCAGGTTCTCCTTCTCCATTTGGTCCTCAAGAGACAACACCTTCACGTTCTCCATCAACATCCTCTCTAGACATAGAAAATGTAGATCTTGAAGGACTCTCTCCTTTTTCTTTTTCTTCGTCATCTTCATCGTACAATATTTCTCTACGTGCAGCTCCTGCTCCCCAGGAACCAGACCCAACTTGTGAAGATAATATGAGTCCTTCCTATCTCAAAGTCAAGTCCAGTCCGTCCTTGTCAGAATACACCACAAGTCCTGAAAGTGAAAATTCTCTGATATTTCAGAGGAAATTCTCTTCTAGAAGCAGCAAGGAAACTTTTATAAAGAAAATTGGTTCTGATTCAAAACAAGATTCAACTGTAGTAAGGAATGACTTTACCCATTCTCCTGTCCAGCCTCACTTATCTTCAGGTGCTCCTTCTCCACTTGGTCCTCAAGAGTCACCACCTTCACTTTCTCCAGCCACATCCCCTCTAGACAGAAAGATAGCAGATCTTGAAGAACTTTCTCCTCCTCCTTCTTCCAGCCTATTGTGCAATATTCCTCTATGTGCAGCTCCTGCTCACCTGGGATCAGACCCAACTTGTGAAGATAACATGAGTCCTTCCAATCTCAAGTCCAGTCCGTCCTTGTCAGAATACAACACAGGTTCTGAAAGTGGCCATGAGCCGGATGAAATGGCACCCTCTAGTGAAAATTCTCAGATAGTTCACCATTTAAGGTCTGAGGATGCTTCATTTCTTGACATAGACGACACGACCAGAGATGAGAAGACTCAAAGACTTCTTGACCGCGTGAGAGAACTTGACAAAATAGTTGAGAATTTACGTCAAAGGGAAAAGCTGAGTTAACCTCTGTTCACATCTTCATTGAAGGCTCCATCCAGTGCAGAATCCTTCTAAAATTGCGGGCAAAAACTCGGAAAGCACAACTTTTTCATCTGGCAAAGTCACGGAGAATAGTCAGTGGAGTCCCTGAGGATCTGTTGTGATCGTGACAAAAAAAAAAACAAATATATTTTTGTACCTACTGCATAAAAAGAACCTCTCGCCACCAAGTCCAGCTCCTTGCATCATTGCTCCACTGATTCTGTTGGGATTTTTCTCGAGCCCCCAACGTTCCTCAGCAATAAGTGCTCTGTTAGTGCCTGATATGCTATTTTAGCTCTCTACTGTCAAGTGGGCGGTGTCAAGCAAGGCAGGAGCAAGCAAGGGGTGTGATTCTGAGTTCTGGCACTGTCCACCTCTGATTTCAGCTCTGAATCACCCCCCTTGTCTGCTCCTGCCTGATCCCGCCCTCCTGACAGTACAGAGACTAAATAACATCTAAGGCACCAAAACTAACAGCACTGATTGCTCAAGAATGGTGGGAACTAGAGGAAAAACCCAACTGTGCTGGAATCAGTGGAGCAGCAGCTATTAACAAATGGTAAGAACTGGAGTAGATCCAGGAGGTAAGAAAATTAAAATAGCCATTTTTACATATCCCAAAATACACACCAAAAAACCAAAAACATGACCTCACGCAGCAAGTTATGGCTCTTAGTATGCGTTCAAAACCAAGATTAGCAACATCCTTAAAGTGAGTCTACTCCCACCCCCCACCCTCCCCGCAACTATTACCACCACATTACAGGGACAAACATCGTACCCCAGTTATATAGGTCACTTCTGTAAATATGGAGAAAAAAAAAGTTGAAGTCTTATGCAAATGAGGCAGTTGGTGCACTGGGGGCGGGCCTTCATCCCTGGGGCCACTGCTCTTGCTACCCCAGTAGGATGAGTGATGTCATATCAGTGGGAGGTTCAGCTCCCACTGCATGGGGTGGCGCAGACATGTTGGTAGGGGTCTGAGTGGGACAATAAACCACTGGTGAAGAAGGACATGCCAGTGGTTTACCTGCTGAAAGGATCCCTTTAAGGGGTTAATAAATGCTATATTTAGTAAGAATCACCCATGTTGGAAATTCCTTGTGGCCCAATTCAATAGATATACAGTGGCTTTCATGGACAGCGGCATTGAGCTAACTACAGACTGGACCCCCTCGTGGTGGGAGAGGTCGGCACAACATGGTTGCTACATACGAGGACAGGGCGACTTCTAGTCACAAAAATACTACACAGATATAACAGAGGTCAGGGCACACTAGGGGTCACAATGCGACTCCAGTTACCTTAGTGAAGGAGTCACGGGGTAACCTGGTGATTTTTTGTCACGTATCGGGAGTCGCCCTGTAGTCCTGGCCTTAAACAAAGCACCAACGGCTCCCTCCACATACTGGGCCAGGGCCACTTTAACCATAGGGCCAATGGTGCACTTACACTGGGCCCTATGGTACTGAGCACATTGTATACTGTGGGGCAACTGGATGGGGACATTATACTGTGGGGGCAAAATGTCTGGGGGGAGGCTCTTGAGGGGACAGGTTAATGTCTGAGGAGCAACTGAGGAGGAATGGTAACTATGTGATAGACCATTATATTATATGGGGCCACTGCAGGGGCATTATATGTTATGGAGCTACTAGGGAGGCATTATACTATGCGGGGACCACAGAGAGGGACATTATAATTTGGGCGGGTCAGGTCTAAGTGGCGGTGGTGATGGGGGGCTATTTATGAAACCTTTGCACTGGGCCCACCAATGTGCTGGGCTTTACCGCCGGTGTTTTCAATTACTCGCCATGCGGTTTCGGAGGTCAACCTGCAAACTGCACCGCTTACATGGGCCGAATATAGGTGTACAACCAACCCTGATCAACAACGTACCAGGTCGATCAATGATTGTTTAGCTTCATTTAGCACCATCATTAGTGTAATCGTTCATACATTATTGTATTATAGCTTAGGAGTCCAGTGGGCGGGCATCCCAATGATTGACAGCGTTCCCTGCAGTTAGTCAATGAGAAGGACCGCCCACTGGACTCCTAAGTGACATAAAAATAAACTATAAATCACTATTAGTCATGAGTCATATTGAGAATATTCATGAGGTTTTGGTTCGGGCTCTTGTGGCCTATTTCGCGTCTTCTCCATGTGTCCCAGGTCACTACGATTGGGCCATGGGGTGCGCCAACATCATGACCCATGAGTCAAAGCGTCATGACATCGGCATGCCCCACATGACCACTGAAGCCCAATAATGGGCACATGTCATTGGAGAAAACATCCGAAAAGACCACAAGAGCTGCGGGTGAAGCCCGGACACCCAGGAGAGGCGAAGAACGCTTCATATCAGTGTTTTTTTATTTAGACTGCACCTCCTCCGGGGTATCTGCTTTTTATGGTCTGAGGAGACCTCAGGCTATAATAATGATTCATGGGTGGTGAACCCCAAAAAATTTTGGGTTAGGACTAATTCAAATTTTTGTTAAATTTGTAAAGAACCCTGCTCGTTCCGATCCAGTCCCCTCTTCAGCTTTTACAGTGGTATCCATTGTAGGAATATTGGGAAATCCTCCAGATGTACGCCTCAACCTCCCCTAATGAAGCTGTCACAAAGTCTTATGTCATTAAAGGGATGTCTTTGTGAGATAGTCCCTTTAATTGCATCAAGATGGACGTCTTGTATAATTCTAGTGCTCTCACCCCTGCACCCTTCAAGGCAAACCCAGCTTCTTACACTTATCCTCCGAGAACAGGGGAGCGTTACGGTATACAGACACTATGGGGGCTCTTCCCGCTCTGCGCAGGGTCGAGTTGGGTTACGGGTTATGACCTGTACAAACGTTTGCTAAATCTTTTTCTATAATGGTAAAGTCAAAAATGTAATAAAATTTATTACAAAAGCTTGAGGCCTGATTTGTAGTTCTTCTACAGGAGCTGTTTTTGTGTCAGTGGCCCTTTAAGAATATCACACCACGTAGGCTGTATATGCAGGACAAAGTAATCAGCTGTGCCCCGTCATTTACCGTCATTCACCTTACACACAATAGGCATTGTCTGAGAGATCAGCAGACGCCTGGAGAGGGTGTGATAGGCTGAGTGCTGCCCTCTGTTGTTCCTCGTGTGTATGCACACCCGGCTGTGCTGTACTGAGGTGTGTGCTCAGCAGGTATCAGTATTTGGGCAGCCCCTCATTCTCGGCCCCACCATGTCTCAGAGAAGAAGCGACTACTACACCATCGTAGACACAATTTACAGGAGGTGTTGTGGGCAGAAGGCCTCAAGTCTGGTAACTCCCCGCTACAGACCAGTGACATGCAGCCATTTCATAACCATGCCTGGCTTATACTACGAAGTCTCCCTTTTACTTCTCAGGGGTGCGATGCTCAGCCCTTAAGGACGTGACAATCGTCGCCATGTTTTGTTTTCTCCACGTACCCACGTGCGGGTTCGTCATGAGTGACGTCATTCAAGGCCGCCATTTTGGGGTACATGTAATTTACTGATTAAGGGACTGTTCACACAGAGGATTTTGGGGCTGATTTGAGAATTGCCCATTATTAACATTTCTATTGTTTTTTTTATGTTTTAAAGGGGTTTTCCAGGGACAGTTTAAAGACTTCCTTCATTCAGGGCTCAATTTTGGCCTAAACTCCTAGGCTGGTTTTCGACCTTGGGTCACACAATCGGAACCAGCAGCCAAACCTTCCCGCCGCCCCTTGTGTGTACACAGGCACGACGGGGCGAGAAGTATAGATTAATGGAATAGTCCTCGGATAACCCCTCTCCACAGGACAGCTGATCAGTGGGGTCCGACACCCAGACCCCACACAGAACAGCTATTACAGCATCCTCTGGGTGTCAGAAGCTGCTGCAGTGGTCGGGGAGCAGGTGGAGAAGCGGCACAGCAGCCCCACCCTCTGCATAGTGGTGGCTCCAGGGAATTGCAGCTGCGCTCCTATTACTACACACACTCCCCATCCTATAGTAACCGAAGTCTGCTACCACAGCTGATCTGTGTGGGGTCCGGGTGTCAGACCCTCCAGAATCACATCCTGTGAATAGGTCATCAGTATGAAAAAATGGATTTGGGGCCAGAAAACCTCTTTAAGTGTGGCCTTAGGTCATCAATAAAAGATTAGCGGTCTCCGACACCCGGGACCCCAAGGGATCAGCGATTTAAAGGGGCCAGGACACTCTTCCCTTTAATTACTAGTATTCTATTCACATTGCCGCATATGTCGGGGAACCCTCCAGTGTACAGGGTGGACATTAGCCCCAGCGTATGCCATGGTACGATTAGGAGACGTATATATCAGGTCTATAGGACGTTACGCGTACGTTCACGAGCTTCTTTGTCGTACATGTTGCACCTGCACCATACACACAGTCAGGACATGGCGGCGCGAGCTATAATAATAAATCGTGTAATAACCCCACATTACTACATTAATTTTTGTGTGGACAACACAGTACCCACAAAAGTGGTGAGGTGTTTCTCCAATAACAAACCATGGATTAACTCTGATATAAAAACACTACTTAAGGAGAAAAAGATGGCATTCAGGACAAGAGATAAGGAGGGGTTGAGGGAAGTACAAAAGGAGCTGAGGCATCAAATCAGGCAGGGAAAAGCCAGTTATAAGAAAAAAATGGAAAAGCAAATGGAAAGAAAAGACATAAGGGGGGTCTGGGAGGGGCTTAAGTCAATTTCGGGTCATAAACAGTCGGTCTGCCAGATTGAGGCAGATGTTAATTGGCTTAATGAACTAAACCTATTCTTCAACAGATTTGATCACACACCAGCTCCTCCCACCCCAGCTTGTCCTTCAGCTCCCCCCACCACAATGACTTCTCCCCATGCGGCCACTTCCCAACAGACCAGTAAATCCAGAAATCCGTCTTTATCTGGCCACAGTCTGACCTTCACACGGGCCCAGGTGAGGAAGGAGATGAAAAAGATCAAGGTGAGGAAAGCCGCAGGGCCAGATGACATCAGTGCAAGGCTAATTAAGACTTGTGGGGACCAGCTGTGTGTTATAATTACATATATGTATAATATGAGCCTGAGGCAGGAAATAGTCCCTGAATTATGGAAATCTTCTTGTGTGGTACCAGTTCCAAAGAAACCCCACCCTATGGACCTCAACGACTACAGACCTGTAGCACTGACATCCCACCTGATGAAGATCTTGGAGAGATTGGTTCTCACACATCTCCGCCCTCTAGTGAACCCCGCTATGGACCCACTCCAGTTTGCTTATCGGCCGGGCATTGGGGTAGATGATGCCATCATCCATCTTCTGCACAGGGCTCTGTCTCACCTGGAGAAACCAGGGAACACAGTGAGAATAATGTTCTTTGACTTCTCCAGTGCTTTTAACACCATACAGCCCAGGTTATTGAGGGACAAGCTGGACCTTTCTGGAGTGGACCACCACCTCTCCAACTGGATCCTAGACTACCTCACAAATCGACCTCAATACGTGAGAGCCCAAGACTGTGTGTCAGGTACCGTGATCTGTAATACGGGGGCACCTCAGGGTACGGTTCTCGCCCCTTTCCTCTTCACACTGTACACTGCAGATTTTAGGTGCAACTCATCCAGCTGCTACCTACAGAAGTATTCTGACGACTCTGCAATAGTGGGCCTCATCACAGATGATGATGACAGGGAGTACAGAGAACTGAACCAGGATTTTGTGGACTGGTGCCACCGGAACCACCTGAAGATTAACGCGGGGAAGACCAAGGAGATGGTGGTGGACTTCCGCAAAGGCAGAAGCCCTCCTAAACCAGTGGACATCCTGGGGACGGGCATCGAGATTGTGAACACCTATAAGTACCTGGGTCTGCTCCTTAATAATAAGCTGGACTGGGCAGATCATATGGAGGCCCTGTACAGGAAGGGCCACAGCAGGCTCTACCTGCTTAGGAAACTGAGAGCCTTTGGAATCCGGGGGGCACGTCTTAGAACTTTCTTCAACTCGGTAGTGGCATAAGCCATCTTCTTTGGAGTGGCCTGCTGGGGGAGCAGTATATCAACCAGGGACAGAAATAAACTTGACAAGCTGATTAGAAGGGCCAGCTCTGTCCTGGGGAGCCCACTGGACCCAGTGCAGGTGGTGGGTGACAGAAGGATACTGTCCGTGGTGAGCTCCATGCAGAAGAAGAAGTCCCATCCCATGCATGAGACTGTGATCGCGCTGAGCAGTACTGTCAGTGACCGACTGCTCCACCCTAGGTGTGAGAAGGAGCGCTATCGGAAGTCTTTCCTCCCCACCGCGGTTAGGCTGTACAACCAACACCGACCTAAGCGGAGATCATTACACACAAAGAACTGAAATATCTCTCTGCCTGTTATATACCCCCCCCCCCCCCTCTGCTACGTCCTATCTGTCTGTCTGCTATTAATGTAATGCCTCTCACCTTGGAACATTCCTGTACATGTTGTATTTGTATTTGTATCTGCTTATCTTATCTTATCTTTGCTGCTGTAACACACTGAATTTCCCCATTGTGGGACTATTAAAGGACTATTATTATTATTATTATTATTCTCCTCACATAATACACTACACTGTAGCTTTAAAAAAACAAATTAGCAGATAAGGCCCCGCCCACACCCACTAAATTACCCGGAAGTCCAGTGCACCGGAAGTCTATGCCTATTGGTGTAAAGATCACGCGGCTGCAGTCATTCGGCCAATGGCTATCCAGTGGGCGGGGCGTCGATCTCTAGGAACTTCCTGTAAGTCGTTCCGGAGTCTTTGTGACTGGGCTGCGCCGTACTGTGTGTGCCGGGTGGGCGGGAGTAAGGACGGGCTGTTGTTGTCGTCTGTGAGTCGGCCACAGGACGGAAGAGGGCGCTGTTTACTCAGGAGGCGACTCCGCCATGACAGAGGCTGCTGAGGGAGAAGGCCCGGAGCGCGGCGCGGTATAGGCGGAGCATCGCACAGCAGAACCGCCCCATGTCTAACCTGGCGAGGCTGCCCCAGACCCCGGTGCAGACAGCGGCCTCCAACCAGTGGTGAGTACTGGGGCCGGGGGATGGAGTGAGGGGAGGGGGGCCGGGCTCACAGCAGCACAGAGGATGGACGGGCTCACAGCAGCACGGAGGGGGGAGGGACGGGCTCACAGCAGCAGAGAGGATGGACGGGCTCACAGCAGCACGGAGGGGGGAGGGACGGGCTCACAGCAGCACGGAGGGGGGAGGACGGGCTCACAGCAGCACGGAGGGGGGAGGACGGGCTCACAGCAGCACGGAGGGGGGAGGACGGGCTCACAGCAGCACGGAGGGGGGAGGACGGGCTCACAGCAGCAGAGAGGATGGACGGGCTCACAGCAGCACGGAGGGGGGAGGACGGGCTCACAGCAGCACGGAGGGGGGAGGACGGGCTCACAGCAGCACGGAGGGGGGGAGGACGGGCTCACAGCAGCAGAGAGGATGGACGGGCTCACAGCAGCACAGAGGGGGGAGGACGGGCTCACAGCAGCACAGAGGGGGGAGGACGGGCTCACAGCAGCACGGAGGATGGACGGGCTCACAGCAGCACAGAGGGGGGAGGGACGGGCTCACAGCAGCACAGAGGATGGACGGGCTCACAGCAGCACAGAGAATGGACGGGCTCACAGCAGCACAGAGGGGGGGAGGACGGGCTCACAGCAGCACGGAGGATGGACGGGCTCACAGCAGCACGGAGGGGGGAGGGACGGGCTCACAGCAGCACGGAGGGGGGAGGACGGGCTCACAGCAGCACAGAGGGGGGAGGACGGGCTCACAGCAGCACGGAGGATGGACGGGCTCACAGCAGCACAGAGGGGGGAGGACGGGCTCACAGCAGCACAGAGGATGGACGGGCTCACAGCAGCACAGAGGATGGACGGGCTCACAGCAGCACAGAGGGGGAGGACGGGCTCACAGCAGCACAGAGGGGGGAGGACGGGCTCACAGCAGCACGGAGGGGGGAGGGACGGGCTCACAGCAGCACGGAGGGGGGGAGGTCGGGCTCACAGCAGCACGGAGGGGGGGAGGACGGGCTCACAGCAGCACGGAGGGGGGAGGACGGGCTCACAGCAGCACGGAGGGGGGAGGACGGGCTCACAGCAGCACGGAGAGGGGAGGACGGGCTCACAGCAGCACGGAGGGGGGAGGACGGGCTCACAGCAGCACGGAGGGGGGAGGACGGGCTCACAGCAGCACGGAGGGGGGAGGACGGGCTCACAGCAGCACGGAGGGGGGAGGACGGGCTCACAGCAGCACGGAGGGGGGAGGACGGGCTCACAGCAGCACGGAGGGGGGGAGGACGGGCTCACAGCAGCACGGAGGGGGGAGGGACGGGCTCACAGCAGCACGGAGGGGGGAGGACGGGCTCACAGCAGCACGGAGGGGGGAGGACGGGCTCACAGCAGCACGGAGGGGGGGAGGGACGGGCTCACAGCAGCACGGAGGGGGACGGGCGTTGTTTGTAGTCTGTAACCATGGAGACATATAGCTCTGCACAGGAGCTGGGTACACAAAACAAGAGGTTTAGAATTGAGGCTCTTTGCAAAATTGCTTTATTATATGATATTAGAACTGTAAATTAATCCTCCCTGAGCCTCTTCCGGGGTGGGGGGGTCATTATGGGACTGGGGATACAGAAAAAAATGTCCAGGACCGGCTGCACCATATCCAGGAAAAGCATAGAATAAGTGTCAGATTGCTGGGGGTCTGACTAATGGGACCCCCAGCGATCAGGAGATTGGGGGACTTGCAAGTCTGACGCTCCATTCACAGGGAGGCTCACTGAGACTTTCGAGCCCCCGTTCTGATCACCATCCTGTAGATGGTGGATAACTGTCTGCGGTAGCACAACCCCTTTAAAGGGATTAAATAAAGTAAAGCCAGCCCTTATAGCTGTGAGATCAGGGGAGGAGGGAGCAGAAAGGTCCGGGGTCCGGGGCTGGTTCCGAACACTTGACCCGAGAGTTAGAACCAGGCAGGGACCTTGAGGCCCATCATCAAGAATCTGCTGAATCTATTAAGATAATCTTACTCTTAAAGGGGATGTCTGCACAGCACAGTGCATTACAGACTTGCTATATGGGTTTGGGGTGTGTCATATTGCTCAGAAGACCACTTGGGCCCCCAGCGATCACGAAAACACCGATCTGCGACTTCCCCAAGTGCTGGTGCCATAGAAAGTAATAGCGATGTCTGAGAGCCCCATTCTGGAGGTGCTGGCACCCACACATGCCTATTGTGTGACAGCACTCCATATATAATGCCCCCTGTAACCTGCTATAGTCTGTATATAATGTCCCCCATAATCCACTATACTCTGCATACAATGCCCCCTATAATCTGCTATACTGTGTATACAGTGCCCCCTATAATCCACTATACTGTGTATACAGTGCCCCCTATAATCCGCTATACTGTGTATACAGTGCCCCCTATAATCCGCTATACTGTTTATACAGTGCCCCCTATAATCCGCTATACTGTGTATACAGTGCCCCCTATAATCTGCTATACTGTGTATACAGTGCCCCCTATAATCCACTATACTGTGTATACAGTGCCCCCTATAATCCGCTATACTGTGTATACAGTGCCCCCTATAATCCGCTATACTGTGTATACAGTGCCCCCTATAATCTGCTATACTGTGTATACAGTGCCCCCTATAATCCGCTATACTGTGTATACAGTGCCCCCTATAATCCACTATACTGTGTATACAGTGCCCCCTATAATCCGCTATACTGTGTATACAGTGCCCCCTATAATCTGCTATACTGTGTATACAGTGCCCCCTATAATCCACTATACTGTGTATACAGTGCCCCCTATAATCTGCTATACTGTGTATACAATGCCCCCTATAATCTGCTATACTGTGTATACAGTGCCCCCTATAATCCGCTATACTGTGTATACAGTGCCCCCTATAATCCGCTATACTGTGTATACAGTGCCCCCTATAATCTGCTATACTGTGTATACAGTGCCCCCTATAATCCGCTATACTGTGTATACAGTGCCCCCTATAATCCGCTATACTGTGTATACAGTGCCCCCTATAATCCGCTATACTCTGCCTACAATGCCCCCCTATAACCCGCTATACTCTGCATACAGTGCCCCCTATAACCCGCTATACTCTGCATACAATGCCCCCTATAACCCGCTATACTCTGCCTACAATGCCCCCTATAACCCGCTATACTCTGCCTACAATGCCCCCTATAACCTGCTATACTCTGCCTACAGTGCCCCCTATAATCCGCTATACTCTGCATACAATGCCCATTATAACCCGCTATACTCTGCATACAGTGCCCCCTATAACCTGCTATACTCTGCATACAGTGCCCCCTATAACCCGCTATACTCTGCATACAATGCCCCCTATAACCTGCTATACTCTGCCTACAGTGCCCCCTATAATCCGCTATACTCTGCCTACAGTGCCCCCTATAAGCTGCTATACTCTGCCTACAGTGCCCCCTATAATCCGCTATACTCTGCCTACAATGCCCCCCATAACCCGCTATACTCTGCATACAATGCCCCCTAGAACCCGCTATACTCTGCCTACAGTGCCCCCTATAACCCGCTATACTCTGCCTACAGTGCCCTCTAGAACTCGCTATACTCTGCCTACAGTGCCCCCTATAACCCGCTATACTCTGCCTACAGTGCCCCCTATAATCCGCTATACTCTGCCTACAGTGCTCCCTAGAACCCGCTATACTCTGCCTACAGTGCCCCCTAGAACCCGCTATACTCTGCCTACAGTGCCCCCTAGAACCCGCTATACTCTGCCTACAGTGCCCCCTAGAACCCGCTATACTCTGCCTACAGTGCCCCCTAGAACCCGCTATACTCTGCCTACAGTGCCCCCTAGAACCCGCTATACTCTGCCTACAGTGCCCCCTAGAACCCGCTATACTCTGCCTACAGTGCCCCCTAGAACCCGCTATACTCTGCCTACAGTGCCCCCTAGAACCCGCTATACTCTGCCTACAGTGCCCCCTAGAACCCGCTATACTCTGCCTACAGTGCCCCCTAGAACCCGCTATACTCTGCCTACAGTGCCCCCTAGAACCCGCTATACTCTGCCTACAGTGCCCCCTAGAACCCGCTATACTCTGCCTACAGTGCCCCCTAGAACCTGCTATACTCTGCCTACAGTGCCCCCTAGAACCCGCTATACTCTGCCTACAGTGCCCCCTAGAACCCGCTATACTCTGCCTACAGTGCCCCCTAGAACCCGCTATACTCTGCCTACAGTGCCCCCTAGAACCCGCTATACTCTGCCTACAGTGCCCCCTAGAACCCGCTATACTCTGCCTACAGTGCCCCCTAGAACCCGCTATACTCTGCCTACAGTGCCCCCTAGAACCCGCTATACTCTGCCTATAGTGCCCCCTAGAACCCGCTATACTCTGCCTATAGTGCCCCCTATAATCCGCTATACTCTGCCTACAGTGCCCTCTATAACCCGCTATACTCTGCCTACAGTGCCCCCTATAATCCGCTATACTCTGCCTACAGTGCTCCCTATAACCCGCTATACTCTGCCTACAGTGCCCTCTATAACCCGCTATACTCTGCCTACAGTGCCCCCTATAACCCGCTATACTCTGCATACAGTGCTCCCTATAACCCGCTATACTCTGCCTACAGTGCCCTCTATAACCCGCTATACTCTGCCTACAGTGCCCCCTATAACCCGCTATACTCTGCCTACAGTGCTCCCTATAACCCGCTATACTCTGCCTACAGTGCCCCCTAGAACCCGCTATACTCTGCCTACAGTGCCCCCTAGAACCCGCTATACTCTGCCTACAGTGCCCCCTAGAACCCGCTATACTCTGCCTACAGTGCCCCCTAGAACCCGCTATACTCTGCCTACAGTGCCCCCTAGAACCCGCTATACTCTGCCTACAGTGCCCCCTAGAACCCGCTATACTCTGCCTACAGTGCCCCCTAGAACCCGCTATACTCTGCCTATAGTGCCCCCTAGAACCCGCTATACTCTGCCTATAGTGCCCCCTAGAACCCGCTATACTCTGCCTATAGTGCCCCCTATAATCCGCTATACTCTGCCTACAGTGCCCTCTATAACCCGCTATACTCTGCCTACAGTGCCCCCTATAATCCGCTATACTCTGCCTACAGTGCTCCCTATAACCCGCTATACTCTGCCTACAGTGCCCTCTATAACCCGCTATACTCTGCCTACAGTGCCCCCTATAACCCGCTATACTCTGCATACAGTGCTCCCTATAACCCGCTATACTCTGCCTACAGTGCCCTCTATAACCCGCTATACTCTGCCTACAGTGCCCCCTATAACCCGCTATACTCTGCCTACAGTGCTCCCTATAACCCGCTATACTCTGCCTACAATACCCCCTATAACCCGCTATACTCTGCATACAATGCCCCCTATAATCCGTCCTCCTTGTCTCTCTTAGTCTTACAGGCTGCTTATATCAGGTCATTCAGACAACAGGACTACAAGGGTCAAACGTTCTGAAGCTCCTCCCGATATTGAAATCGAAGGATAACCCATTTCCTGTGGTGCCCTCTCCAGTAACGCCCAGCGCGCCATCTCTAAATGTACCTCAGGCAGTTATATCCTCACCACCACCACCACCTCCAGTCTCCATCTTATCGAGACCCAGCCCTGTGAGCGTCCCGCTGGTACAGACGCCCGCCTTGGGGAATTATATTATCGCAGCGCAGAACAATCTCCCAAACGCGCTCCATGTTGAAAATCCCTTTGCGCTTTCTCAGGAAACCACGTTATTCTTGGATAGCGCACAGCTGACTCTCCCAGCAAATTCTGTGCTAGGAAACCCAAGGCTCATCATGATGAATACAAAAACATCCAATGCCATGAAGCCCACGCCCATGTTACCCTCTGGACATTCCCTTCAAATTCCTGCCCATGCCGAAGTCATCTCTGTTCCAGTTTCTTCTCTGCCCTTCTCCATCCAGCAAAAAATTCTGCCCCAGGCCAGCGGCACAGATGTCAGTAAGATCCCCTCGGTCATCTACGTCTCACCCGTCAATACGATAAAGGCCAATAACAACCAGAGCGCCCAGCCATATGTCAGCCCAAATACCTCAAGCCTAGCCTGTGGAGCAAAGTCCCCGCCTCAGCAGAAGCTTGCCCCCAGCAGGGCCGAAATTCCTAAAGGGCCTATGAAATGGGTCGTCCAGGAGAGCCAGGAATCTGCCGCTTGTCTGGTGCCCGTGAAGTCCTCCAATGATACAGCTTCAAAAATTCTACAAATGTTGTCAAAAACCAATATGGAAGAAGTGAACCTGACCAATTCAGATCGCTCCAAAGTGGTGCAGATCAAGGACAATGCCCTCGTCATGTGCAACAATAAGATATTCTTCTTAACCAAAAAAGGGACGGAACTCAACGACGCCGGAAGTAAAAACCTAGAACTGCCACCGGGCAAACCTGCGGCAGCGGTGGAACCAGAAAGACCTGCCCAAGACTTGTCCAATAAAGTGGTGCAAGTGGTGCTTTCCAAAAATAAGTCACCCCCTCCGAGTGCGGAAGAGGCGGTTCAGTCCAATGTTGTCAGTACGGCAAAACCCAAAAGGAAGAGTTTTACCCCCCAGGCTGTGAGAGGTGACCCGAGTGTCATCTATATCGCTGATGATGAGGACGACCGCTGCAGTAAAGTCTCCGTGAAGCCTCGCGACGCCGCGTGTAGTCTGCCGAATCCCGCCAGCACCTCCGTAGTAAACACTACAAATAACAGGGACTCTGTGAAGACAAAGGATCAGGTGGGTGCCAAGTTCTGGAGGTTGATTTGCTAACAGTATGAAAATGTCGCCCACTAATGGTTGTGGTTTTTGGCATGTGTTATTTTTTTTTTAACACTTTGGGGGCCATGTGCCACTTCTTTATTACTTAAAGGGAACCTGTCTGGTCGATTTTTGGACACTAAATCGCCAGTTCATAGAGACCTGTTGGTGGTTTAGAGTCCCAGATCGACCTGACAGGTTCCCTTTAAGCCACCCGGTAGTGTATGGAGTTTGCTCAGGAGTGTACAGGCTTAGTGCACCATGCAGAAGTGTGTACATTAAGAGGCAGGGTATTGTCCGAGGGATCACAAAGAAAATAAACTAATATTAAAAACCCCAAAGCCTTTTCCTATTTATTGCATTAAAGAATGTGAACATGAACAAAGCACCAAAGTATCTGGAAATGTGGGAACTTATTAAAACATTGTGTTATTTATTGTGGTGCTGAAAAAAAATTATATTTTTGGCCACTTTCTTTCCCAAAAAACTGTACCAGTATAAACTACAGCTTTTCCTGCAAAAAATAGGCCTCATTACCGCTCATTGAATGTACTAAAAATGAATCCCAAAAATCAGAAGACGTTATGGTACTTCAAAGGTGAACATGAAAAACATTAAAAAAAATTAAGAATTGGTTGCAGCTCCAAGGGGTTAATATAAGAAATGTTTTGTTTTTATCCAATAATTTTTATGCATAGTCCAGGCCTGGACTATTCAGATTTACAGTGTATACTAAGACAAAGTCCGGATCTTATGTCAGCACTTTCATGTAGATTAGGACAGAATCTGCAGAGGATCTAATGTCAGCTTTACTGTGTAGACTAGGACAGGATCTGCAGAGGATCTAATGTCAGCTTCACTGTGTAGACTAGGACAGGATCTGCAGAGGATCTAATGTCAGCTTCACTGTGTAGACTAGGACAGAATCTGCAGAGGATCTAATGTCAGCTTCACTGTGTAGACTAGGACAGGATCTGCAGAGGATCTAATGTCAGCTTTACTGGGTAGACTAGGACAGAATCTGCAGAGGATCTAATGTCAGCTCTACAGGTATTGTTTGGATTAGTAGAAGAGTGAAGAAATCAGGTGATACCTTTTAGGGGCTAACTGAGTATATTTGATAGTAAGCAAGAGAGTGCTAGCTCTCTTATTCAGACATGGTGTAATGCCATGTGTGGATTAGGACAGAATCTGCAGAGAATCTGTCATCTTTATCATGCAGACTAGGACAGAGTCTGCAGAGGATCTACTGTCAGCTTTACCTTGTAGACTAGGACAGAATCTGCAGAGGATCTAATGTCAGCTTTACCTTGTAGACTAGGACAGAATCTGCAGAGGATCTAATGTCAGCTTTATCATGCAGACTAGGACAGAGTCTGCAGAGGATCTAATGTCAGCTTTACCTTGTAGACTAGGACAGAGTCTGCAGAGGATCTAATGTCAGCTTTACCTTGTACACTAGGACAGAGTCTGCAGAGGATCTAATGTCAGCTTTATCATGCAGACTAGAATAGAGTACCTGTTGTCTGTTCAAGGGGCAAAACACCTTCACTTCCTGGAGGCCATAAGAATTGATGGCCTATTTCTTTGTTATAGCGGGTTGTGCCACACTCCACATGTTATCCCTTATCCACAGGTTATGGGTCAGTTAGTTATACATTGGTGGTGGTTTGACTCCTGGGATCTCCACATTGTGAGAACAGGGATCTCTTGTACTTACGTGTGAACAGAGCTTTGCTAGTGCAGGTGCGCTGCTGCTCCCTTCACCCCTGTAGCACTGCTGTAGGTAGCTGTGCGCTTGTACATTCCTTCTCTTCACTGTCCCATAGAAGTCTATGGAGCAACGGCTCCATTCATATGATCTGTGGGGGTTCCAGGGTCCTCACTGCCCCCCGACCAATCTACAACTTGTGTCCTATTCTGTGGGAAGGGGATAACTTGTAAATTTGTCGCAACCTTTTTGATTCCTTTTCTTTGTTACTGCCATAAAGCATACACGCCCCGCTGCACTGACTTCAAAATTAAACAAAAATATATAGAGAATATATATATATATATATATATATATATATATATATATATATATAAATTTTATTTTTCTCTTCTACTAATTTACCTTCAATGAATGAAACTTAAAGGGATTGTCCCGTTACCGATACTTATCCCCTAACGATAGGGTAGGGGATAAGTGTCACAATGCTGGGGGTCTGACCGCTCGGTCACACAGGCGTACTGGCGCTTCATTTACATGGGGGACTCTTAGTCCCCTGTTCTCTTGATCGTGGGCTTAACCCCTTTAAATATCCACAGTTCCTTCTGTGCTGGTTTTGGAGCTTGTGTGCTTTGTTGTTTTGGTGGGGTTACATTGCAGATATTTCACTTCACTTAGTTCTGTTTTTTCAGCTTATTCCCAAGTCACAAGACACAGAAATCCCAATTGCTGTGAAGGCCCCCGAGGTGAATGTGATGGATGACAGAGGCTGGAGGAAGAAGTATGGCTTAGTGAAGAAGGAAAAGATAATCCTGAAGAGGGTTCCTCTGGTCCGGCCGCAGGGGACATCACAGTCTACCTCATATCCTCCGGTAGACTCCGCGTCTCCTGTCAGGCAGGACGTGACGGTGAGTGATGGCGGTACTTTTACTGCCTCATTTGTAGATGCTTCTTGCCTGTACAAAGTCCTTCAGGTCAAGCTTAAAGGGATATTCTCATCTCTGGCGCAATTGATGCTGGACATGTAGGCCAGCTTTGAGCAGACGCACAACCAGGCGGAGATCACACATTAGTTATTCCCGTGTCCGAAAATGCCCGAACTAGAAACTTGTATAATCACTTTTAACCCATGCTACAGTGTTCGCAATATGGGACAAATAGTTTTAGAAGAGTTGAAGCACTGTTTCAGTACCCCCCAAAAAATTGAATAAAAAGCAATGAAAACCTCACACGTTCCACCAAATTATATAAATAAAAAGCACATCTGACCCCGCAAACAGCCCCATATACAGAAAGTTACAGGCGTCAGAGCGTAGCAACTCACATTTTTGGATTTATATAAATTTGGTATCTCCATCATGATAACGACCCACAGAATACAGGTGACGTCATCTTTGCACCGTGAACGCCATAAAAAAAAAGACTGCAAGAAATTCTCACAAATACAATTTTTCCCCCATTTTGAATTATTCATATGGAATATTAAATGGCACCATTACAAAGTATAGGTTGTCCCGCAAAAATTAAACCCTAAATGGCTCTGTGAAGAGAAGAATGAAAACGATATGACTTTTGGAAGGTGGGAACTCCAAAACAAAAGTCCATAAATGGCTGGGGCAGGAAGGGGTTAATCACTATTAGAGGTGAGCGAAGTATTCAAAAATTCGATTCGGCAACTTCGCCGAATCTTGCGATACGATTCTATTCGATCCGAATTAAACTGCAGCAAATTGCGTAACAAAAACAGCTATTTATTGGCTGCGATAGCCGGGGTGGGCGGCAAAACGGCGTAACCCCTTGGATGCTGCAGTCATGTTTGACCGCTGCATCCAAGGTGTTAAAACCCCCCGATCGGGGGTTAGCTGTCAGTTACAGCTAACACCCTGCTCCATAACCAATCGAGGGATTTAACACCTTGAATGCAGCGGTCAAACATGCCGTTGGCGCTCGCGAAGGGGTTAAAGGGCTGTGACATCACAGGGCTGGCTGCTGATTGGCTGCACGCATGTCGTGGTGGGGGATCCCGCGTTCCCTGTGTCCTAACATGTACAGCAGCCATTTTGAAACAGCTGTTGCTGTTTCTTGTTTATGTGCCGTGTCATTCGCGATGTCTACAATATTGTGGTGTTTTGTTTTTTTTTTCCCCCCTATAGGACGCAGAAGAAGAAACCATACCGCACCAATGGAAACGCAAGTCATCCAGCAGAGAGACACTAAAAGCTCCAAAGAAGCAGAAGAGCGCAGAGGACGGCGATCTGACCCCTAACCCCCTACATCTGGGCATGTCTGCTGACCCTCCATCCCCTTCACCTGTGTCCGAGAACTATTCCGTACCTGGGGGAAGAAGCCCATCTCCTAAAACCACCGAGAGATCGAGCTCCACCTGGTCACCGACTTACCACGACGGGGAGGCTTCTTACCCCCCAGACATTGCAGATTTCCAGGTCAGTCAGGATATCGCAGGACACTTCAGTGAGGTGTCGCTGCCAAGTCAGAGGTTTCACATTGACTCTATGTATCCTGATGAGACCACCAAGGACGAGAAAATCCAGAGGCTGAAGGAAGTGTTAAAGGAGCGCGAGAAGGCCCTGGAAGCACTGCGCCGCCAGAAGAAGACCTAGGTGTGCGGGCTGTATATTATTACGTGTCCGAGGATTCTGACATCAGCATCTGGTTTGACACCCACAGCATGGGAGCAAACTCAGGGGCGACCGGGGAGAAAGGAAAATGGAGGAGACGCTCGCCTATTCCTGAGGCTTCTTTGTACAGTCCCGGCCCCCTTTCTCTCCCGTGCTGAGAATTACACAGGCTCATGTGACCACTGACACCAGTCCCCGGGTGGTCGCGTCCAAGGCTTCTGACACTTGATTAGATCACTGTGTAGGATGGGGGTTATACTCCTTACTGTGGTCTTTATGGTGGCCTGACTGTGAATAGATCTGTAAAAAGAAATCCTTGTATCTCCATCTTTTACTGGGAGTCACAGCCCATCCATCATGATGTTCTGCCATTTTCTGATGTCCTTAGATCTTTCTGCCAGTGAATGGGAGTGTTCTAGCATGTCCGTAGGCCCAAATCGTTTATAGGGATGGGGGTTGTCCATGTTGTAGCACACCTTAGATACCTGTAGGGTACGTCCACATGGTAGCACACCTTAGATACCTGTAGGGTACGTCCACATGGTAGCACACCTTAGATACCTGTAGGGTACGTCCACATGGTAGCACACCTTAGATACCTGTAGGGTACGTCCACATGGTAGCACACCTTAGATACCTGTAGGGTACGTCCACATGGTAGCACACCTTAGATACCTGTAGGATACGTCCACATGGTAGAACGCCTTAGACACCTTTAGGGTATGTTCATATGGGAAGAAAGTATCCGTGGCAAAATCTGTGTGCTTTACAGGGCTGAAATCCTTGTAAAATCTGTCAAAAAAAACCAAAAAGTAGGACATGTCCGATTTCTGTCCAGTTTTCACAGGTTCCTCGTAGACTCAAGTGTATGAGGGATCCATGAAAATGAGTGTCTAACAGCTGTGAAAAACAGACCATTTCATCCATTTTTCATGGGGTTGTTTTTTTGTTTTTGTTTGTGGTAATAAATCACTCCCACATCTGAGGTCGGGTGCTGCTGTGATGTTTCATTTGCTGGCTGAACTGTACACAGGGAGGGGTAGTGAGCTGCTATTGAAACGTCACAGCTGAGGTCAATGACCTGAAATAAATCAGATAAATGGTGCTGAAGTTAAAGGGGATATATATTAGGAAGTGTTTTGTGTTGATGCCGCTTATTATTTGGCACTTATTTTTTTAAAAACTGGAGCACCCCCTTAAAGTCACTGGGTCTATTTTTAACAGCCGTCAACACGGATTTGTATCCGAGTGATGACTGGCTAAGTGGATCAGATGGTTGGGGTAAAAAAAAAAAAAAAATTAATATTTTTATTTGGTTTAATGGTCTGTTTAAAAAGTGATGCTAAACAGATGACACTCACCAGAAACGGACACAGAACGTATAAGTGTTGTAAGTGAACCTTTCATTCGTTTTTTCACAGCCAAGAAATGGACACGGTCTTGTGAATAAGGGCTTAATAAAGCCGAATACTTCACTGCTGACGGTTTCCCCAGTCTAGTGTATGTAGTGTGGACAGTCCTCTAGGAGCTAGAAAAATCTCTGATATTCTGGATGGGTACAATTGTAGCAAACCCTCAGCCCTGAAGCATTAGATCTGTACACGCATTCATTATGGGGATGCTAATAATATTTCCCTTTACTGACAGAGAGCAGATCATGGCGACGGAGTAGGATGTTGTGGAGTTCATTGTTACGTTGAGGTGACTGTAATGAAGACTTAAATTATACTTGTAGTGGGATGGGGGCGCCGTCTCCTCATCTGGATTCTATTTATTTTACGTTACAAGTGACCAGACCAGTGCAGTTTAGTCACGGTCGGGGCTTCTGGCCTTATGACTAAGGGGGGAAGCAAGGGGCCATACCTCGCCCCCCATTGAGCTTTCTTAATCTGTGGGCGTTGCGGGTGCCCCATAGATTTATAAGATGCAGACAAGGTCTTTAGGATAGTTGAGGCTTAGTAGTCGTCAGTCACAGTTCACACTGCATTTTAGCTTTACTTTCTTGAGGTCATGCTTTCCTAATTTTAAGGGGTTGTACAAGATTTTCTTTTTTTTTTTATAGAATGGGAATATTTAGGGAATGAGGTGAAATACTTGTTACCTAGTAAATCCCCCTCTGCTTCAGCTCTGCCCTTTAGGCCCCAGGTACACGACCGAGTAGGTGCTGATATTTATTTTATAGGACGGCACTTGGATCGCACTCACGTGTCAGCCGTGTGCCTTCCAACTTCACTGAACAGAATAGGAATTATCGGAACGGAGCGTCATAGCCGTCCCTTGGACGGCACACTTGGTCGTGTGCATGAAGCCTTAGCTGGTCCCGCCCGTCTTTGTTAGGGTGATGTTGTGTCAGCTACTCACGCGTGAGCGATACACCCAAGCAGTCATGGAAGCCTGGTTGGCAGCGTTCCCCTCTAAGTCTTGGTCGCTGGAAATACTCGGAAACTTTAAGAAAATGGGTTTGGGGAGGTTAATAAAATCAGTTAAATATTTTTACAGGCCACGACTCTGTACCCCCTTTATGCAACACTATAAATCCCCCCCACGCTGTATACTGCCCTCTGCTACCCCTGATCCGTATCATGTCTCCACATCGTGGCACTCGATCAGATCAGAGGACAGAAATTGGTTGCGTAGTCGTGTGCGGGTAGTCATCCCTACGGGGCTGGTAACAAGGGCCGCTGGGACCACAGAAGTGCGGCATTTACTAGGTGGCTAGTGGGTGTTTTATCTTATCCCTCTGATTTTTTTTATTTTTTTTTTTTTAAAGTCCTGGATCCCCCTTTGTAAGACCTTATTGATGAAAACGTTTTTAAGAGGAGCCTGGGGCCTGCCCACTACGGAGATGGCAAATGTTTTTTTTTTTTTTATAACTTTTTCTGGATTATTGATCACATGTAAATAATTCAAGGTTCATCAGAAGTGAAGTGTTCACCGAGTGTAGTGTTCAGACACGGCTGCTCTTCCTCCATTTGGGACCATTGTAGGGTTACTGGTTGGTCACCCTCCAGAGACTTGTGTGCTTAGGTAAGGAGTCGTCTGTGGCGTTTTTAAGGCTGTGTTCACACATCGATAAGAGGCTCCATTTTGCACCTCCACTGGCAGACGTGATAGACACTTCTATTGGGATCAGTCATGTCCGTGGGGTCCGTTGGCCACCAATGGTATCCATTGTACCACTGATACTCCTAATGCATGCTCCATCCCAGTATTATCCCCCAGGGACTATATTGTATATAGGGGAGGGGGGGTGTACATTATAAAGTTGTAGCACTGCCGCATTATACCCCTTAATTCATTCTGGAAGGTTTGTAACCATCTGTCACTTCTTACATTTTCAGCAGCAGAAATTTGAGAACTTCAGAACGCAGTTTATTGGTAGTCAGTGGTAAAGACGGCCTGGCCCGTGCGTTACCAAGCTTGACACTCCATGGGGCGTAAATACATCCCCCTTCTTTCATGACCTCCCCGTGTTAGGTGTACGAGGCTGTTCAGTCACCAAGAAACTTAACGCACGTGCCAATGACCCAAAGCTTCTGGCACCAAATGTGGAGAGGAGGAAAGGGGTTCAGGCTCCTTTTTGGTGTGAAGGAGGGGTTAGGGCTGTGCGGATGATAAAGGGTCGACAAAATAAAAACCTTCCTCGGCACCCTCAGTATTAGATCAGCATTGTGTTGCCATCTCCCCTACGATGTGATCCTACAGGGGGCAGTATTGTCACTTTGTGTTATGTTCTTCACCGCTGTGCCACTTCCCGTTATCGTATTGTGACTTGCCCCTTTCCTTCTACAGTGTATCATGACCAAAGCCCAGACGACCCATTAAATCTGTTTACTTCTACATGTTGGTATCCCTTCTTTGGTCTTATGTCTTTATCTATGATGGTCCACCATAGGCGTCATTTAGGTGATATGAATCCTGAGTACGGTGTCACTAGGGCCACGGAGAGCTCGGAGGTGGTGGACCTACCTAGACGGACACTCCGAGGGAACATTAAAACCACCTGCCTAGGGGACCAACTTCCTGCATCCGGGACGGAGCTCGAGCTTACAGACCCTTTCACCTGTTTGCACTGGAGTAATGTAAAATGTCTTCTATGGGATTGTCTGTAAGTTGTGACCAAGGTCTGACGTGGGCACCATGGGATCCGTGTACTGCTGGATCTTCTGTCTTGCGTACTCAACAAGAAATAGAGGAAGACGAGGCTCATAAATTAAAAAAAAAAAAAAATCCTGCACATCCCCTTTAAGGATATACACTTTTCCATTGTTCAAATGAAGCATGCCCATCGCCGCTCTGTTTCGTTATCTCATTTATACTAACATCTCAACCGTTCTTTGCTCCCCCCCAATACTTGTGGACCCCGTCTCCCTGTCCAAAAAATACATGTAGTATATGGTCCCCAGATAAGTGGTGTATCAGATAGTAAACTCATCAGAACTTGCCCTCCCCTTTAAGTGACATCATCATTACCCATAAGTCATTGTGTGTTTTATTAGTCCAAAAAAATATATAGCGTTGTGTAATACATCTGTTCTCTCATAGGCGTGACGCCTTGGCCGACATTCACATGGATGTCATAATCGTCCAATCGTGCGGCTGCATTAAAATCCATTCATGTAATTGGGGCTATTCACATGACCAATTTTTTTGACAATTTGTCTTCTTGGACTATCAAAAAAAAGGTCATGTTCTATTTTTGTCCATTTTCACAGAGCAAATGTATGAGGGATCGGGCATGCAAAACGTACATTTTTCACAGCGGTCGCGCACAATGTTTGTGTGAATTCGGCCTAATTCTGTACTCCTATATAGTTACCCAGTAGGACGGCCATTTGTATTCTATTATCACCTATCCACAGGAAAGGGGTTGCTGGAGATCCAACCACTCGGACGCCCAGTCATGACCAGAATGGTAGTACTGTCGCGCCTCATGAATGGCGCAGTAGCATGCTCAGACAGTGCCCTTTTTTGGTACTTCTAGCGGTCTTCTTCAGCCCTCTAGCCGGCATGCACACCACTGATCCTTGGGGACCCCTTTTATTTATGATCACCGATGGTCAGATCCCTAGTGATCGGACGCTTCGCCCCCTATCCTTATTAGTGGAGAAGCCCTTTTAACTTTCCTTCCCTAGTTACTTGTTGCTCCATTGATTCCTTAGTCCTATGGGTGCAATTTTTATTTTGTATATTTATTATGGTCTTCAATGTCACCCAGGTGGCTTAAAGCTACAGTAACTTAGAATATATTATTAGAAACATTTACTGCAGGTCTGTGCTCCGATGGTCATGGTTGGCCTGCGCTCCGATGGTCATGGTTGGCCTGCGCTCCGATGGTCATGGTTGGCCTGCACAAGCTATCTCCTTGTATTCCCATTTAACCCCTGATCTTCTGAAGCAGACAGTAGATCACCGTAGGGGTCGATGGGGCCCTAAGTTTGGTCCAGTAGAACCACCAGGTGACTGGGTATTACAGGTATTAGGTTACACTCAGGTGATACTTGGCCTCTTAGGGTTTTTGTTTGTCGTTACACCACATTTTTTGGGTTTATTGACCAGTCTAGTGTCTAAGTCTTCTGTTGCTGTACTGGAATAAGATGTGACCGCTTTCGGCTGCTCCTCTTATAACACCGCTATACTGTAATAAGTGTGACTCTCCTCTTACTGTAACTTACCACCTCAGTCCCTATAGTCCAGGGGAAAACACAGTAGTCCCCTCACTCCAGACACATTAAAGCTAATTTCATAGGACGCTGATTGAAAAGTGTTTGAGTTTGAGGAGGAAACCAGAGCTATGAAGAAAATCACCGACTGGGGGAACGTACAAGCTACATGCAGAGGTTGGCTTCTTCCCACCAATGACCCCATCTCACCCCCATTCTAGTAATCTTTGGTGTTACAAGTGTATAATTATATTATATGGATTATCGAGGCATTTCACATGTCCTCTCCAGCTTCTGAATTGTTCCCAACTTGATCTAGGTCATCTGCGAAGGGCACATCTTGGTACGGGGGGCAGTCATCCTCCGGGAGAATGTTCTTAAAGCTATCTTGGTGAACAGTGACTTCTGAAGAATCCTTCCCGGAGCTGAGCGATTCCTGGTCATAACTCTGGAAACTGTTCTTGACTTTCATTATGTAGCGGCTCAAGACGTTTTCGTTTTCTTTAGGAGTGATGGGTGCCCCGGTGTCCGCCAAGGAACGTCTCAGGTGCTTCACTTCTGACTGAAGACGGAGGACGTTCTTGTTTAGTTCTGTGATACGGTTCCCAAGATCTGTGGAGTCAAAAACAGGTTCAGGATGATGTGGAGGTGAACAGAGTTACGCTGCATGAAAATCTCACTCTACTGCGTCCTGTACTGTATCCAGAATGGGGACACTAGAGGTCATGCAGGAAGTCTACATTTTTTTTTAGCGCTGCAGCGAGTATTGATCATATGTGTGGCAGCAAAAATTCAGCATGAGTTGTCTTCAGCTGGCCATACACTTTAAATGTGAACAACGGCTATCTCGCCCAACTCCATACACCTGCATTCTCGACTTGGCTAGATTTTTACATCTGCTATGCGGGAGAGATAAGCCCCCTACACATTAGATGGTTAGCCATTCCCCTTGAAATTGACCGATTCATCGATACACAATCGAGCTTTATTTTTGATGGAATGGAAGGACGTGGAATGAGAAGGCCTGAAGACACATAACCTGGACTGAAGTAGAGCCAAACATTGGATGCAGGAGGGAATGGTTGACTGTCTTAAGTCTATACAGATGTGCTGACTTTCCCGACATGATGTAGGAAAGAAGGATAGGGCTTGTTGAAATTCACCGACAGAGACTCGCTTCCCCTCTACCCATTGGGAGCACATGCACACTCACTTGAGTCCAACATGCATATGTGTAGAAGGTTGGGCAAACTAATAGTTGTCTGGATGAGAGTTTGGCTGACAGCTATAGAAGATATAGGGGCAGCTAAAGCATGAGTGTCCAAGTAGAGACATCTACAAATCGGAGAACCTGGTTTTGAAGTAGAAGGGATATGTTGGGCTTTCACCTGTCTTTACCATACATGTGGTCAATGGTTTCTCCAGCTCTAGTTTTTTTTTTTGATTTATTAAGATGTTGATCCAGAAGAAACAAAAACAAGCAACAAAGCTTAGCTTTTCCTCATTCTACAACTTGTATATAAGATCTAGATCAACAATCTAATCTTTTGTTACCTTTACGTTTGGATTCTTCAAATTCTCTTCTGGCCGTGTCAATGTATCTCTGGACCAGAGCCTTGATCACCTGCAGGCGGTACGACGTACGACTCTCTCCAAATGACTCTCCGCCAGCTCCCCTATTGGACTGCACCAATGTATAGACAATGTCACATTCAGTAGAAACGTAAACAGAAGGAAATGAAATGAAACAGTCAATCGAGCTAAAATGGGAGAGGACCAGGACACTTACGATTGTAGCAATCGGAGGATAGTCTTGTTTCTTCTTGGGTTTATAGCAGCAAATTAATCTGAGCATCCATCTGCAAGTGTAAAGATTTTGCTTTTAGAAGTCATGATCTACAATATTGTGTTTTGGCATTCAGGCAAGGTGGTAGAGTTACAACTTTCCATGAATATTGGAGGAATCCAGAATCAGCCAGTTGTAGTAACCAACCATAGTTATTTGTCGGCAGTGGGTACCCAGATGTCAACATCGTAGCCAATAATCGATCTACACCAAAGAATAAAACTAAAGACCAACCTTGGAGATTCTGTCTAAACAAAATAGGCTTTGGGGAGACCGAACGACCATCACAAAACGTATTTCACTACTCACCAGATCAGAGAGGTGGAATCCATACCTGACTATGTAGAAGAGCGCTTTTGGAGTAGGGATGATATTAAATGGGACAGGCAGGGTCAATCCCTCTCGGAAATAAGAAAGATACAGTTTGGAACGAGCAAATTTCCATTCAACATCAGCATCATCCTGTAGAGACAACATCAAAGAACCTACATTGAGAGGACATATATATATAATTTCTACTCTGATGTTTAAAATAATCACCCTGTAATAGTATATAACATGAGAATGAATAAGAGATGGTCATGATTCCACCCCTTCGCTAACCTCACTAAGAGATCCACACACCTTACTCTACAGTGACATTCATCTGTTCCTCTATTACTACTGACAACCAGCTGTATATATCATGTCTGAGAGGTTGTCACAGCCCCGCCCCCTGTTACTGACATCACTGATATAATATAATGACATGTGATCAGACATGAGATCCGCACACCTTATACTACAGTACAGCTATTCATCTATTACTACTGACACCCAGCTGTATATATCATGTCTGAGAGGTTGTCACAGCCCCGCCCCCTGTTACTGACATCACTGATATAATGACATGTGATCAGACATGAGATCCGCACACCTTATACTACAGTACAGCTATTCATCTATTACTACTGACAACCAGCTGTATATATCATGTCTGAGAGGTTGTCACAGCCCCGCCCCCTGTTACTGACATCACTGATATAATGACATGTGATCAGACATGAGATCCGCACACCTTATACTACAGTACAGCTATTCATCTATTACTACTGACACCCAGCTGTATATATCATGTCTGAGAGGTTGTCACAGCCCCGCCCCCTGTTACTGACATCACTGATATAATGACGTGATCAGACATGAGATCCGCACACCTTATACTACAGTACAGCTATATATCTATTACTACTGACACCCAGCTGTATATATCATGTCTGAGAGGTTGTCACAGTCCCGCCCCCTGTTACTGACATCACTGATATAATGACATGTGATCAGACATGAGATCCGCACACCTTATACTACAGTACAGCTATTCATCTATTACTACTGACACCCAGCTGTATATATCATGTCTGAGAGGTTGTCACAGCCCCGCCCCCTGTTACTGACATCACTGATATAATATAATGACATGTGATCAGACATGAGATCCGCACACCTTATACTACAGTACAGCTATTCATCTATTACTACTGACACCCAGCTGTATATATCATGTCTGAGAGGTTGTCACAGCCCCGCCCCCTGTTACTGACATCACTGATATAATGACATGTGATCAGACATGAGATCCGCACACCTTATACTACAGTACAGCTATTCATCTATTACTACTGACACCCAGCTGTATATATCATGTCTGAGAGGTTGTCACAGCCCCGCCCCCTGTTACTGACATCACTGATATAATATAATGACATGTGATCAGACATGAGATCCGCACACCTTATACTACAGTACAGCTATTCATCTATTACTACTGACAACCAGCTGTATATATCATGTCTGAGAGGTTGTCACAGCCCCGCCCCCTGTTACTGACATCACTGATATAATGACATGTGATCAGACATGAGATCCGCACACCTTATACTACAGTACAGCTATTCATCTATTACTACTGACACCCAGCTGTGTATATCATGTCTGAGAGGTTGTCACAGCCCTGCCCCCTGTTACTGACATCACTGATATAATATAATGACATGTGATCAGACATGAGATCTGCACACCTTATACTACAGTACAGCTATTCATCTATTACTACTGACAACCAGCTGTATATATCATGTGTGAGAGGTTGTCACAGCCCCGCCCCCTGTTACTGACATCACTGATATAATGACATGTGATCAGACATGAGATCCGCGCACCTTATACTACAGTACAGCTATTCATCTATTACTACTGACAACCAGCTGTATATATCACGTCTGAGAGGTTGTCACAGCCCCGCCCCCTGTTACTGACATCACTGATATAATGACATGTGATCAGACATGAGATCCGCACACCTTATACTACAGTACAGCTATTCATCTATTACTACTGACAACCAGCTGTATATATCATGTGTGAGAGGTTGTCACAGCCCCGCCCCCTGTTACTGACATCACTGATATAATGACATGTGATCAGACATGAGATCCGCACACCTTATACTACAGTACAGCTATTCATCTATTACTACTGACAACCAGCTGTATATATCACGTCTGAGAGGTTGTCACAGCCCCGCCCCCTGTTACTGACATCACTGATATAATATAATGACATGTGATCAGACATGAGATCTGCACACCTTATACTACAGTACAGCTATTCATCTATTACTACTGACAACCAGCTGTATATATCATGTGTGAGAGGTTGTCACAGCCCCGCCCCCTGTTACTGACATCACTGATATAATGACATGTGATCAGACATGAGATCCGCACACCTTATACTACAGTACAGCTATTCATCTATTACTACTGACAACCAGCTGTATATATCATGTCTGAGAGGTTGTCACAGCCCCGCCCCCTGTTACTGACATCACTGATATAATATAATGACATGTGATCAGACATGAGATCCGCACACCTTATACTACAGTACAGCTATTCATCTATTACTACTGACACCCAGCTGTACATATCATGTCTGAGAGGTTGTCACAGTCCCGCCCCCTGTTACTGACATCACTGATATAATGACATGTGATCAGACATGAGATCCGCACACCTTATACTACAGTACAGCTATTCATCTATTACTACTGACAACCAGCTGTATATATCATGTCTGATGGGTTGTCACAGCCCCGCCCCCCATGTCACTGAACTGTAATAATAATATTATGTAATAAGCTTTTTATCTGTGTAAAATTGAAAAGCAAATCCACTCCAAATGTATGTAAATTGTCTCTGCCATGAGCAGGATCTCACCTCGATCTTCTGGAATGAGTTGGTGATCATAGCAATGAGCATATTGAGCAGGACAATGACCATGACAATAGTGAAGAGACCATACAAGGCCCGACCAACAAACTCTGCCACCGCATAGTGATTCATGTCCACAGACGTCCGCTCCACCATCTGAAACATGGTCCAGAAAAGGAACTGGAAGGTCTCATTAAAGCTGGAAGATGGCAAAAGATACAACGCAACGTGTGAGTCAGTGTGTTCAGATGTAATAACCAGATATTAGTAATACTTCTCCGAATGTAACTGATATGATGGATCCTCCACCATTGCACTGGTCGGGGATCACTACACAGTCATGTGCTCCCATAAGTTATATCAATACTCTTAAGAATCTTTGCTGTATCCGTGTTGTGATGGATCAGAGATCACTCATATCAGATTACCCATATCTATTGAAGTCTATGGAGGAGGGAGTGAGCAGAAGTTGAGGGTGACAGAAGTAAAAATAGAAGTCTAGGCTGATGCTGGCACTAAATATGAAGTTACTATCTCTGCCCAAGTACTTTGTTCACATCAGTACATGTCAGTACTTCTCTCTATATATCCTGCATAATCCTGGGGCTGTTTTTAAATTGTAGAGGGGGTTATGGAGCAAATTTTCCCCTTTTTTCTGTGAGCAGTGTATGGCAGCATTTATAAAAGGGTTATTTTTTTTTATCCCATTTCAGTTCTAGCCTTGTTTGCTAGACTTTTTGGCTACTCTGTCTGATACAAAGGTGCAAAGTCACATTGGAAAGTTGTAAATATTAAGGAGGGGGCTCGAAGGGTATAAAGGATACTAGCCAGCCTATTTGAAATAGATGTCTACTACTATCTTTGAATTGCCTGTATATCTTGGGGTGTTGACGTGCACGACATATAGGTTCCCTTAAACAACAGTAAGTGATTACTTATACTCTTACTTATTGTTTTTAACTTGCCTGATTGTCTCCCTACACTGGTTAAGCTTTATTACTAATATACACCCTAGTCCGCTTCACCCAATTCATTACTTTGTGGAGGGCAGCGGGGGAGGCTGGTATTCTTTTTCCGCTATCTCCCCTGCACCCGCTCCAACTCTCCGTCACATGACTGACCCTATTCTACAGAATGGGGCTCCAACCCAAGTTGCTAAGAAGTCAGTGAAATAAATCCAAGGTGGTGGAAAGAAGACAAAGAAACAAGAGATCTGGTCTCCCCTGCAGCCCTCCACAAAATTAATAAATGGGATTCTGGGGGTGTATATTAGTAATATAGGTTAGGCAGTGCAGTGAATGGACTAGTAAGTTTTCTGACTACCTAGAAAACCCCTTTAAATTACTGGTGTCTGGCATCTAGGTTTTCGCTATTCGTAAAACTCACCGTAAAACAGGCAGCTAGTCTCCAACCACCAGCTGAGGGAGAACTACAGATCTGCTAAATAAGGGGAAATCTGCTAAATATTGCAGAATATATATCATATAATGGCCCAAAATAGCATCTACTCCTCATGTACACCTGGCAGCTTATCCTGACATGATAGGAACACGTTAATCACCATGGCTAGATGGATTCTTCTGTATTACCTGCCATTGTCACCCTATTAGGTCTCTAGCATGACAGTACAAAGGAGCCTCTAGCTGGTATTACCCATAGTACAATGGTAGGAGGAGCAGATACATACTTCCCCAGTTTATCGGAATCACTGTAGTTGACATAGATGTTGTTGAGGCCACAGAGGAAGGCAGTGAGGATGATCATCAGGATAAACATGAACCTGGACAGAGGAGACATGGTCATATTAGTCGTCGTACTAACCCAGATGTACCAAATAATTATGCTATCAAGTTACCATGGTAGCTGAATACATCAAAGTAGTCATAGGAGATGGGCGATTTGGTTCGTACCAAGCCGGGTTTGACCCGAATATTCTAAATTGTTCGGTTTTTACGAAACCGAAAAAATGGAAATTCATCTTGGCCAAACTAAAATGGCCACCATATTGTACTCTAGGGTCTCTTCAGACCCCAGAGTATAAAAGCAGAGGTCCACAGGAAGTGAAAAAAAATAAAAAAAAGATTCATACTCACCTACCCTTACCTCTCTTGGGCCTCAGCGTTGAGCCCTCTGATTGTGCGTACCGATATAACCGCTGGTGGCCCATTCACAGGTCTCAGACCTTTGGGCCGATGTGCCGGATGTCACCAGGAGAGCGCCGCACTCCACATGGAGGCCCAAAGAGGTAATGGAAGGTGAGTATGAATGTTTTTTTTATTTTTTTACATCTCCCCTGGGCCTTCACCTATTATACTTTGCGGTCTGGAGAAAAAGTATAACAATGTCACTTTTCACTCTGACGTAGCTTCCGCTGTGTTTGCCTTAGATATTGGATAGATAGTTTCCTAGGAGCGCTAAGAATATTCTACACTATGTTTTATAGATATACAATCCTAGGAGCCCTGACAGTGTCATACGCTATGTATTATAGATATATAGTCCTAGGAGTCCTGACAGTGTCATACACTATGTATTATAGATATATAGTCCTAGGAGCCCTGACAGTGTCATACACATGTTTTATAGATATATAGTCCTAGGATTCCTGACAGTGTCATACACTATGTATTATAGATATATAGTCCTAGGAGCCCTGACAGTGTCATACACTATGTATTATAGATATATAGTCCTAGGAGCCCTGACAGTGTCATACACATGTTTTATAGATATATAGTCCTAGGATTCCTGACAGTGTCATACACTATGTATTATAGATATATAGTCCTAGGAGCCCTGACAGTGTCATACACTATGTATTATAGATATATAGTCCTAGGAGTCCTGACAGTGTCATACGCTATGTATTATAGATATATAGTCCTAGGAGTCCTGACAGTGTCATACGCTATGTATTATAGATATATAGCCCTAGGAGTCCTGACAGTGTCATACGCTATGTATTATAGATATATAGTCCTAGTAGTCCTGACAGTGTCATACGCTATGTATTATAGATATATAGTCCTAGGAGCCCTGACAGTGTCATACACTATGTATTATAGATATATAGTCCTAGGAGCCCTGACAGTGTCATACACTATGTATTATAGATATATAGTCCTAGGAGCCCTGACAGTGTCATACGCTATGTATTATAGATATATAGTCCTAGGAGTCCTGACAAATAATTCCCCTTTAAAGAGGAGAACCTCAGTAGTAAAAATATTCATGACCCGATGATGATGGACTAGAGGGGGAAGTGGACACAAAAAGACTCCCATAATTTCCCACTGATTGACACATATGTCTTCGGTTTTATAAGGCATCTTAACCAATCAGCACAGTCGGGAGAGGTCATATGGCATACTACCCTGTAGCTTTAAGGTAGGGTCATGACTGTCTCCTGACTGGCTCTGTAGAGGACCATGTAGGCAATGCATGGCCACCTACAACCTTAAACCTCATATGTTTGACCACTCATGGTGACCTGTTGTCCTGAAGGACCTCATTTGGGTGGAGTTCCTCACCTTATCATGTCATCAATCATCTTGCCTATAGATATCTGTAGGGTTCCAAGGGTCTCATGGGCAGGCAGAATATAAGCCAGTCGGGTGAAGCTCAGCATACTGGTCACAGCAAACAAGACCTCAGCAACGAACTGCGGGTCCTCCGTGTTCCAGTCCGAACGTTCTATAAAATAGTTCAAGTACTGGAATTATTACTAATTCTAGATTCATGATAAGATTCCCCAAGCTAAGGAGAAACAGAAAGCATCACAGGTCATTGGACTAATAATCCCGAAATCTCACCTAGTCAGAAATATCCAACAAGCACCCGATGGGTCCAGGGGAGGAACAAGAGAGGAGAACCTCCACCAACCTCTACCATGTAGGGTTACATGGTATAACTCCTCCCCAACCCCCTGGAACCTGTATATAACAATATCTGGGTCTTACCTGCTTTAGTGTAATAGATACAAATGTCCGACTCCGGATCATCATTACAGGCGAGGTAACCCTTCACATAGACCAGGATCCGTAGAGAGAAGGACGCCAGGTACATACTGATAGTGACAATGTCCAGAAAGTTCCACCAGTCCAGGAAATAACTTCTCAGTCCTTCAATCCAGACCTCCTTACACTCATGCCACAAGAAACCTGCAGACACATTATAGTATTCATCATCCTGCTACTAGGGGGCAGTATTATAGTAGTTATATTCTTGTACATAGGAGGTAGTATTATAGTAGTTATATTCTTGTACATAGGGAGTAGTATTATAGTAGTTATATTCTTGTACATAGGGAGTAGTATTATAGTAGTTATATTCTTGTATATAGGAGCAGTATTATAGTAGTTATATTCTTGTACATAGGGAGTAGTATTATAGTAGTTATATTCCTGTACATAGGAGTAGTATTATAGTAGTTATATTCTTGTACATAGGAGCAGTATTATAGTAGTTATATTCTTGTACATAGGGGGTAGTATTATAGTAGTTATATTCTTGTACATAGGAGTAGTATTATAGTAGTTATATTCTTGTACATAGGGGGCAGTATTATAGTAGTTATATTCTTGTACATAGGAGCAGTATTATAGTAGTTATATTCTTGTACATAGGGGCAGTATTATAGTAGTTATACTCTTGCACATAGGAGCAGTATTATAGTAGTTATATTCTTGTACATAGGGGCAGTATTATAGTAGTTATATTCTTGTACATAGGAGCAGGATTATAGTAGTTATATTCTTGTAGATAGGGGGCAGTATTATAGTAGTTATATTCTTGTACATAGGAGCAGTATTATAGTAGTTATATTCTTGTACATAGGAGCAGTATTATAGTAGTTATATTCTTATACATAGGAGCAGTATTATAGTAGTTATATTCTTATACATAGGAGCAGTATTATAGTAGTTATATTCTTGTACATAGGAGCAGTATTATAGTAGTTATATTCTTGTACATAGGAACAGTATTAAAGTAGTTATATTCTTGTACATAGGAGGTAGTATTATAGTAGTTATATTCTTGTACATTGGAGCAGTATTATAGTAGTTATATTCTTGTACATAGGAGTAGTATTATAGTAGTTCTATTCTTGTACATAGGAGTAGTATTATAGTAGTTATATTCTTGTACGTAGGGGGCAGTATTATAGTAGTTATATTCTTGTACATAGGAGCAGTATTATAGTAGATATATTCTTGTACATAGGAGCAGTATTATAGTAGTTATATTCTTGTACATAGGAGACAGTATTATAGTAGTTATATTCTTGTACATAGGGGCAGTATTATAGTAGTTATATTCTTGTACATGGGAGCAGTATTATAGTAGTTATATTCTTGTACATAGCAGTATTATAGTAGTTATATTCTTGTACATAGGAGTAGTATTATAGTAGTTATATTCTTGTACATAGGAGTAGTATTATAGTAGTTATATTCTTGTACATAGGAGCAGTATTATAGTAGTTATATTCTTGTACATAGGGGCAGTATTATAGTAGTTATATTCTTGTACATGGGAGCAGTATTATAGTAGTTATATTCTTGTACATAGCAGTATTATAGTAGTTATATTCTTGTACATAGGAGTAGTATTATAGTAGTTATATTCTTGTACATAGGGGGCAGTATTATAGTAGTTATATTCTTGTACATAGGAGCAGTATTATAGTAGTTATATTCTTGTACATAGGAGCAGTATTATAGTAGTTATATTCTTGTACATAGGAGCAGTATTATAGTAGTTATATTCTTGTACATAGGAGCAGTATTATAGTAGTTATATTCTTGTACATAGGAGGTAGTATTATAGTAGTTATATTCTTGTACATAGGAGCAGTATTATAGTAGTTATATTCTTGTACATAGGAGCACTATTATAGTAGTTATATTCTTGTACATAGGAGCAGTATTATAGTAGTTATATTCTTGTACATAGGGGTAGTATTATAGTAGTTATATTCTTGTACATAGGAGTAGTATTATAGTAGTTATATTCTTGTACATAGGGGGCAGTATTATAGTAGTTATATTCTTGTACATAGGAGCAGTATTATAGTAGTTATATTCTTGTACATAGGGGGCAGTATTATAGTAGTTATATTCTTGTACATAGGGGGCAGTATTATAGTAGTTATATTCTTGTACATAGGAGCAGTATTATAGTAGTTATATTCTTGTACATAGGGGCAGTACTATAGTAGTTATACTCTTGCACATAGGAGCAGTATTATAGTAGTTATATTCTTGTACATAGGGACAGTATTATAGTAGTTATATTCTTGTACATAGGAGCAGTATTATAGTAGTTATATTCTTGTACATAGGAGGTAGTATTATAGTAGTTATATTCTTGTACATAGGAGCAGTATTATAGTAGTTATAGTCTTGTACATAGGAGTAGTATTATAGTAGTTATATTCTTGTACATAGGAGGTAGTATTATAGTAGTTATATTCTTGTACATAGGAGTAGTATTATAGTAGTTATATTCTTGTACATAGGGGGCAGTATTATAGTAGTTATATTCTTGTACATAGGAGCAGTATTATAGTAGTTATATTCTTGTACATAGGGGCAGTATTATAGTAGTTATACTCTTGCACATAGGAGCAGTATTATAGTAGTTATATTCTTGTACATAGGGGCAGTATTATAGTAGTTATATTCTTGTACATAGGAGCAGGATTATAGTAGTTATATTCTTGTAGATAGGGGGCAGTATTATAGTAGTTATATTCTTGTACATAGGAGCAGTATTATAGTAGTTATATTCTTGTACATAGGAGCAGTATTATAGTAGTTATATTCTTGTACATAGGAACAGTATTAAAGTAGTTATATTCTTGTATATAGGAGGTAGTATTATAGTAGTTATATTCTTGTACATTGGAGCAGTATTATAGTAGTTATATTCTTGTACATAGGAGTAGTATTATAGTAGTTCTATTCTTGTACATAGGAGTAGTATTATAGTAGTTATATTCTTGTACGTAGGGGGCAGTATTATAGTAGTTATATTCTTGTACATAGGAGCAGTATTATAGTAGATATATTCTTGTACATAGGAGCAGTATTATAGTAGTTATATTCTTGTACATAGGAGACAGTATTATAATAGTTATATTCTTGTACATAGGGGCAGTATTATAGTAGTTATATTCTTGTACATGGGAGCAGTATTATAGTAGTTATATTCTTGTACATAGCAGTATTATAGTAGTTATATTCTTGTACATAGGAGTAGTATTATAGTAGTTATATTCTTGTACATAGGAGTAGTATTATAGTAGTTATATTCTTGTACATAGGAGCAGTATTATAGTAGTTATATTCTTGTACATAGGGGCAGTATTATAGTAGTTATATTCTTATACATAGGAGACAGTATTATAGTAGTTATATTGTTGTACATAGGAGCAGTATTATAGTAGTTATATTCTTGTACATAGGAGCAGTATTATAGTAGTTATATTCTTGTACATAGGAGCAGTATTATAGTAGTTATATTCTTATACATAGGAGCAGTATTATAGTAGTTATATTCTTATACATAGGAGCAGTATTATAGTAGTTATATTCTTGTACATAGGAGCAGTATTATAGTAGTTATATTCTTGTACATAGGAACAGTATTAAAGTAGTTATATTCTTGTATATAGGAGGTAGTATTATAGTAGTTATATTCTTGTACATTGGAGCAGTATTATAGTAGTTATATTCTTGTACATAGGAGTAGTATTATAGTAGTTCTATTCTTGTACATAGGAGTAGTATTATAGTAGTTATATTCTTGTACGTAGGGGGCAGTATTATAGTAGTTATATTCTTGTACATAGGAGCAGTATTATAGTAGATATATTCTTGTACATAGGAGCAGTATTATAGTAGTTATATTCTTGTACATAGGAGACAGTATTATAATAGTTATATTCTTGTACATAGGGGCAGTATTATAGTAGTTATATTCTTGTACATGGGAGCAGTATTATAGTAGTTATATTCTTGTACATAGCAGTATTATAGTAGTTATATTCTTGTACATAGGAGTAGTATTATAGTAGTTATATTCTTGTACATAGGAGTAGTATTATAGTAGTTATATTCTTGTACATAGGAGCAGTATTATAGTAGTTATATTCTTGTACATAGGGGCAGTATTATAGTAGTTATATTCTTGTACATGGGAGCAGTATTATAGTAGTTATATTCTTGTACATAGCAGTATTATAGTAGTTATATTCTTGTACATAGGAGTAGTATTATAGTAGTTATATTCTTGTACATAGGAGTAGTATTATAGTAGTTATATTCTTGTACATAGGAGCAGTATTATAGTAGTTATATTCTTGTACATAGGGGGCAGTATTATAGTAGTTATATTCTTGTACATAGGAGGTAGTATTATAGTAGTTATATTCTTGTACATAGGAGGTAGTATTATAGTAGTTATATTCTTGTACATAGGAGTAGTATTATAGTAGTTATATTCTTGTACATAGGAGGTAGTATTATAGTAGTTATATTCTTGTACATAGGGGCAGTATTATAGTAGTTATATTCTTGTACATAGGGGGCAGTATTATAGTAGTTATATTCTTGTACATAGGAGCAGTATTATAGTAGTTATATTCTTGTACATAGGAGCAGTATTATAGTAGTTATATTCTTGTACATAGGAGTAGTATTATAGTAGTTATATTCTTGTACATAGGAGCAGTATTATAGTAGTTCTATTCTTGTACATAGGAGGCAATTTTTATTAAAGTAAAAACAAAACATAAATACAATTAAACAAAAATTCTTCCAGTAATTTCAGACATTTTGTGTGTACAAGGAAGGATCAAACAAGAAAAATAATTAACGCAAAATCAACTTAAAGAGTCCACACCTGTTAGAGAAGAAAATGTAAAGAACATACGGTAAAAGTAAATAGATCAGACTTAAAACTAGATCCACTTTCCTCCATCACAGATCTGAATCAGAGCTCTCCCGGTGACCTGCTGTTTCCATGTCTGATTCAGACTGCACCTCAGCTCGGCGGGGTCTCCTTTTAGTAGGAGGATCACCCTCTTCCTCATCGTACTCTGCCATCATTTGTTGGATCTTCCTGTCTAGTTCCTCTTCTCCGTCTGACTCTGATAAGATATAGAATCTATTTGCCGTTGCTGTGACATCACCCGTGCTACCTATTCTCATCTTAGTTGGTTTTTGGACAGTGGACCACTCACCCTCAGGCTTACGGCTGGATCTGTCTTTCTTCCTTCTCTTAGTACTGGTGGGTGTTGGGGTAGGAGAAGAGATGGCCACTGAGGGTTGTACAACCTGATCGACAACCTCCATGGTCGCCTCAATGGGTCCTGACTGGGCTTGGCCCTGGGTGGTATCACCTGTATCTGTTTGGGGCTCTGACTCAGTGACTACTGACCCTGACAACAGCGCCTCCTCCTCCTCCTGTATGTCATCAGCCGCTGCCAGCAAGTCCTCATCAGGGATATCCCTATGGATGTTGTGCCAAGCATCAGGACAGTCCCTGTGGGGGTGACCCATCTTACCACACAGGTTACACCTAATGTTTGGCAGGTAGCGCTCACGTGGCCCATTTCATTACACAAGTTGCACTTTACCATGGTGCACACACTCGCTATATGACCGGACTTCCCACACCTAAAGCATCTGCGTGGCTGACCCGCATAGAAGCAGACGCCTTTCTCTCGGCCAATAAAGAATGAGTTTGGCAGATGTTGGGTTACGTTGTTGTTCTGACGCAACTTAACCAGGACCTTCCACCCACCAGTCCAGATCCCGTCTTCGTCCCTGTTCTTAGTCAGATCGGACATTAGGTCGCAGTGTCTCCTGAGCCAGATGACAATGTCCTGAGGGGGAACGGCCTCATTCCAGAATACAATGGTGACACTTGCCGTATCTGGCCTAGAGATGGGGATGAAGCTGAACTTATTCCAACCCTCAGTATCTCTGAACCTGGTGACATTAGCCCAGAAACGGTCCAGATCAGACATCAGCTTAAAGCTGACATCATACCCCTGGCGGTCAGGAAGGTTTATCACTGCCAGGATGTCAGTCGGCAGGAAGCCCATCTGGGTACAGAGGAGCCCTCTGACCACAAACCTTCTATCAGGCAGATCTTCCTTGGCACCTCTGTGCCTAAACCTGACTACATTCCTCCTCTTGAAAGCCTGGCCTGTATAGTTCGTGCTCGATGTAAAAGAAGGAGCACCGCGGCTCCAGGCATTCCCAGAGGAGGTATGGCCAGATCCGCCATCTTGGCGTGCCTGTGGGCGCTGTGTGGGCTGCTGAGCACCTGCACTACGAGGTTCTGTTACTACATTAGTAACTAGAGGGGGAAAGTCCTGTACATTGGACTGTGCTGTGTCCGCCCCACCATCAACCTCTATGTCTGTGATATCAGCAGAGTCCAGAGACTGGACTGTAGAGGGGTCTGACGCCATAGATGGTGAAGGATCCCCCCAGAAAGAGAAACACTTTCCCCTGCTGCACCATTATCACATACAGGATTATCTATAATATCAGACACATTAGACAGACAGACAGTGGCAGCAGAGTCCTGCACAGCAGAGTCCACAGTGTTATTATAGTCACTATTGGTGACTTGCACAGCAGAGTCCAGACTGTCCCACACACTCACAACCTGAGACCCTGAATGTGCTACTACCCCAGTACCTTCAGGTAACAGTCCACAGTCCTGCTGAGATGACCTGCCTCCTGGGACTTGTGGTGTCTGCACAGATGCTACTTCAGGCAGGGGTCCATGATCTTGCTGTAAAGTGCTGCTTGCTGGGACTTGTGGTGCCTTGCCAGGAACTGCTGCAGGTCTTTGCTGTGGCCCGGCATTAGCTGCTCCTTCCCCATACAAATTCCCTTCCTTAAAAGGGAAACTCAATGGCTGCAGAATAGGCTTTGCATGGGACTGCTGGCCGCCATCTTGAGAGGGTTCAGACCTAGAGCGAGATGATGGTGACTTCCGGTATTCCTCGAATCGCTGCTGGTTTCTGTAGGATTCTCCCACCGGTCCCATTTGCTCCAGTACAGTTTCTGTCTCCTGTACGTTATAGGCGAGCTCTTTCGCCAGTGCGCTCAGCTTCTTGTACACTATTGCCTCTACCTCAGGTCTAGCAGCCCTTATTTTATAGGCGCAGTCAATCTGTCTCTGCAGATATATTTTACCCGCCTTTAATGTCTCCAGTCTCCTGACCAGTGCTGGGATCTCGTCTGCCAGGCGCAGTTCAGGTGCACGCTCCGCCATTGTAACACTCTGTGCATTACTGGGGAGTTTGGCAGGCTGGTTACTCACAGTATGGCTTCTGGTCGGTGTAACCTGTGACTTCTGGCCTGCTGCGGCTGTTGTCACTGCCATGGGGCCACAATCTGCAGGTTGGGGACTATGTCCCAGTTTGTTCCCAGTGACCGCACTACTGGTACCATGAAGCCTCCCTGCTGGTCTCACTTTGGTCTCATCCACAGACTTCACTACAGTTTTGCAGTTTCCACTACCAGATCTTGTCCGCTCAGACCGCACCAGTACAGGCCGCCGCATGTTCTCCAGCATGGTCTGTTTCTCCAGGGACGTTCTCCTCTGTCTGCAGGAGGGTGGAGTGGACGGGACACCTGTAACCTGTAATGGCGTCTGCACAGGCTGCACGGCTTGCTTCTTCTTACATTCAGGTATTCTGTCTGGATGCTGCACAATTACTTTGGTAGGTTGTTGCACCGTACCTCTGCTTGCTTCTGCTACTGCTTTCCTTGCAATCACTTTCTTCCCATCTTGACTTGCACTGGGACTGCTGACACTCTGGACATTACTTCCATTCCTGGAGACTTTGGGATTTTCATCCACTTTCTCAGTTGTCTGGGAGTTGTTTCCCAGAGTAGGCCTTGGAGCCTGGGGCTTGCTAGGGGAGCTGCCCCACCCAGGGTGGCCCCGCCCTGGGCTTTCTCCAGACATCAGGAGCCTCAGGAGAGCTACAGAAACACAACCTCACAGCTAGGAGGCAGTATTATAGTAGTTATATTCTTGTACATAGGAGCAGTATTATAGTAGTTATATTCTTGTACATAGGAGGCAGTATTATAGCAGTTATATTCTTGTACATAGGAGCAGTATTATAGTAGTTATATTCTTGTACATAGGAGCAGTATTATAGTAGTTATATTCTTGTACATAGGAGCAGTATTATAGTAGTTATATTCTTGTACATAGGAGCAGTATTATAGTAGTTATATTCTTGTACATAGGAGCAGTATTATAGTAGTTATATTCTTGTACATAGGAGGTAGTATTATAGTAGTTATATTCTTGTACATAGGAGTAGTATTATAGTAGTTATATTCTTGTACATAGGAGGCAGTATTATAGCAGTTATATTCTTGTACATAGGAGCAGTATTATAGTAGTTATATTCTTGTACATAGGAGCAGTATTATAGTAGTTATATTCTTGTACATAGGAGCAGTATTATAGTAGTTATATTCTTGTACATAGGAGCAGTATTATAGTAGTTATATTCTTGTACATAGGAGCAGTATTATAGTAGTTATATTCTTGTACATAGGAGGTAGTATTATAGTAGTTATATTCTTGTACATAGGAGTAGTATTATAGTAGTTATATTCTTGTACATAGGAGCAGTATTATAGTAGTTATATTCTTGTACATAGGAGCAGTATTATAGTAGTTATATTCTTGTACATAGGGGCAGTATTATAGGAGTTATATTCTTGTACATAGGAGTAGTATTATAGTAGTTATATTCTTGTACATAGGGGCAGTATTATAGTAGTTATATTCTTGTACATAGGAGCAGTATTATAGTAGTTATATTCTTGTACATAGGAGCAGTATTATAGTAGTTATATTCTTGTACATAGGGGCAGTATTATAGGAGTTATATTCTTGTACATAGGAGTAGTATTATAGTAGTTATATTCTTGTACATAGGGGCAGTATTATAGTAGTTATATTCTTGTACATAGGAGCAGTATTATAGTAGTTATATTCTTGTACATAGGGGCAGTATTATAGTAGTTATATTCTTGTACATAGGAGCAGTATTATAGTAGTTATATTCTTGTACATAGGGGGTAGTATTATAGTAGTTATATTCTTGTACATAGGAGCAGTATTATAGTAGTTATATTCTTGTACATAGGAGCAGTATTATAGTAGTTATATTCTTGTACATAGGAGCAGTATTATAGTAGTTATATTCTTGTACATAGGAGCAGTATTATAGTAGTTATATTCTCGTACATAGGAGCAGTATTATAGTAGTTATATTCTTGTACATAGGAGCAGTATTATAGTAGTTATATTCTTGTACATAGGGGGCAGTATTATAGTAGTTATATTCTTGTACATAGGGGCAGTATTATAGTAGTTATATTCTTGTACATAGGAGGTAGTATTATAGTAGTTATATTCTTGTACATAGGAGCAGTATTATAGTAGTTATATTCTTGTACATAGGAGCAGTATTATAGTAGTTATATTCTTGTACATAGGAGGCAGTATTATAGTAGTTATATTCTTGTACATAGGGGGCAGTATTATAGTAGTTATATTCTTGTACATAGGAGCAGTATTATAGTAGTTATATTCTTGTACATAGGAGTAGTATTATAGTAGTTATATTCTTGTACATAGGAGGTAGTATTATAGTAGTTATATTCTTGTACATAGGAGTAGTATTATAGTAGTTATATTCTTGTACATAGGAGCAGTATTATAGTAGTTATATTCTTGTACATAGGGGGCAGTATTATAATAGTTATATTCTTGTACATAGGAGCAGTATTATAGTAGTTATATTCTTGTACATAGGAGGTAGTATTATAGTAGTTATATTCTTGTACATGGGAGCAGTATTATAGTAGTTATATTCTTGTACATAGGCAGTATTATAGTAGTTATATTCTTGTACATAGGAGCAGTATTATAGTAGTTATATTCTTGTACATAGGAGCAGTATTATAGTAGATATATTCTTGTACATAGGAGCAGTATTATAGTAGTTATATTCTTGTACATAGGAGACAGTATTATAGTAGTTATATTCTTGTACATAGGGGCAGTATTATAGTAGTTATATTCTTGTACATGGGAGCAGTATTATAGTAGTTATATTCTTGTACATAGGCAGTATTATAGTAGTTATATTCTTGTACATAGGAGGTAGTATTATAGTAGTTATATTCTTGTACATAGGAGTAGTATTATAGTAGTTATATTCTTGTACATAGGAGTAGTATTATAGTAGTTATATTCTTGTACATAGGAGCAGTATTATAGTAGTTATATTCTTGTACATAGGGGCAGTATTATAGTAGTTATATTCTTGTACATAGGGGGCAGTATTATAGTAGTTATATTCTTGTACATAGGAGCAGTATTATAGTAGTTATATTCTTGTACATAGGAGCAGTATTATAGTAGTTATATTCTTGTACATAGGAGCAGTATTATAGTAGTTATATTCTTGTACATAGGAGCAGTATTATAGTAGTTATATTCTTGTACATAGGAGGTAGTATTATAGTAGTTATATTCTTGTACATAGGAGTAGTATTATAGTAGTTATATTCTTGTACATAGGAGCAGTATTATAGTAGTTCTATTCTTGTACATAGGAGGCAATTTTTATTAAAGTAAAAACAAAACATAAATACAATTAAACAAAAATTCTTCCAGTAATTTCAGACATTTTGTGTGTACAAGGAAGGATCAAACAAGAAAAATAATTAACGCAAAATCAACCTAAAGAGTCCACACCTGTTGGAGAAGAAAATGTAAAGAACATACGGTAAAAGTAAATAGATCAGACTGAAAACTAGATCCACTTTCCTCCATCACAGATCTGAATCAGAGCTCTCCCGGTGACCTGCTGTTTCCATGTCTGATTCAGACTGTACCTCAGCTCGGTGGGGTCTCCTTTTAGTAGGAGGATCACCCTCTTCCTCATCGTACTCTGCCATCATTTGTTGGATCTTCCTGTCTAGTTCCTCTTCTCCGTCTGACTCTGATAAGATATAGAATCTATTTGCCGTTGCTGTGACATCACCCGTGCTACCTATTCTCATCTTAGTTGGTTTTTGGACAGTGGACCACTCACCCTCAGGCTTACGGCTGGATCTGTCTTTCTTCCTTCTCTTAGTACTGGTGGGTGTTGGGGTAGGAGAAGAGATGGCCACTGAGGGTTGTACAACCTGATCGACAACCTCCATGGTCGCCTCAATGGGTCCTGACTGGGCTTGGCCCTGGGTGGTATCACCTGTATCTGTTTGGGGCTCTGACTCAGTGACTACTGACCCTGACAACAGCGCCTCCTCCTCCTCCTGTATGTCATCAGCCGCTGCCAGCAAGTCCTCATCAGGGATATCCCTACGGAGGTTATGCCAGGCATCAGGACAGTCCCTGTGGGGGTGACCCATCTTACCACACAGATTACACCTAATGTTTTTGCAGGTAGCGCTCACGTGGCCCATTTCATTACACAAGTTGCACTTTACCATGGTGCACACACTCGCTATATGACCGGACTTCCCACACCTAAAGCATCTGCGTGGCTGACCCGCATAGAAGCAGACGCCTTTCTCTCGGCCAATAAAGAATGAGTTTGGCAGATGTTGGGTTACGTTGTTGTTCTGACGCAACTTAACCAGGACCTTCCACCCACCAGTCCAGATCCCGTCTTCGTCCCTGTTCTTAGTTAGATCGGACATGAGGTCGCAGTGTCTCCTGAGCCAGATGACAATGTCCTGAGGGGGAACGGCCTCATTCCAGAATACAATGGTGACACTTGCCGTATCTGGCCTAGATATGGGGATGAAGCTGAACTTATTCCAACCCTCAGTATCTCTAAACCTGGTGAGATTATCCCAGAAACGGTCCAGATCAGACATCAGCTTAAAGCTGACATCATACTCCTGGCGGTCAGGAAGGTTTATCACTGCCAGGATGTCAGTCGGCAGGAAGCCCATCTGGGTACATAGGAGCCCTCTGACCACAAACCTTCTATCAGGCAGATCTTCCTTGGCACCTCTGTGCCTAAACCTGACTACACTCCTCCTCTTGAAAGCCTGGCCTGTATAGTTCGTGCTTGATGTAAAAGAAGGAGCACCGCGGCTCCAGGCATTCCCAGAGGAGGTATGGCCAGATCCGCCATCTTGGCGTGTCTGTGGGCGCTGTGTGGGCTGCTAAGCACCTGCACTACGAGGTTCTGTTACTACATTAGTAACTAGAGGGGGAAAGTCCTGTACATTGGACTGCGCTGTGTCCGCCCCACCATCAACCTCTATGTCTATGATATCACCAGACTCCAGAGACTGGACTGTAGAGGGGTCTAATGTCATAGATGGTGAAGGATCCCCCCCAGAATGAGAAACACTTTCCCCTGCTGCACCATTATCACATACAGGATTATCTATAATCTCAGACATATTAGTCAGACAGTCAGTGGCAGCAGAGTCCTGCACAGCAGAGTCCACAGTGTTATTATAGTCACTATTGGTGACTTGCACAGCAGAGTCCAGACTGTCCCACACACTAACAACCTGAGACCCCAAATGTGCTGCTACCCCAGTACCTTCAGGTAACAGTCCACAGTCCTGCTGAGATGACCTGCCTCCTGGGACTTGTGGTGTCTGCACAGATGCTACTTCAGGCAGGGGTCCATGATCTTGCTGTAAAGTGCTGCTTGCTGGGACTTGTGGTGCCTTGCCAGGAACTGCTGCAGGTCTTTGCTGTGGCCCGGCATTAGCTGCTCCTTCCCCATACAAATTCCCTTCCTTAAAAGGGAAACTCAATGGCTGCAGAATAGGCTTTGCATGGGACTGCTGGCCGCCATCTTGAGAGGGTTCAGACCTAGAGCGAGATGATGGTGACTTCCGGTATTCCTCGAATTGCTGCTGGTTTCTGTAGGATTCTCCCACCGGTCCCATTTGCTCCAGTACAGTTTCTGTCTCCTGTACGTTATAGGCGAGCTCTTTCGCCAGTGCGCTCAGCTTCTTGTACACTATTGCCTCTACCTCAGGTCTAGCAGCCCTTATTTTGTAGGCACAGTCAATCTGTCTCTGCAGATATATTTTACCCGCCTTTAATGTCTCCAGTCTCCTGACCAGTGCTGGGATCTCGTCTGTCAGGCGCAGTTCAGGTGCACGCTCCGCCATTGTAACACTCTGTGCATTACTGGGGAGTTTGGCAGGCTGGTTACTCACAGTATGGCTTCTGGTCGGTGTAGCCTGTGACTTCTGGCCTGCTGCGGCTGTTGTCACTGCCATGGGGCCACAATCTGCAGGTTGGGGACTATGTCCCGGTTTGTTCCCAGTGACCGCACTACTGGTACCATGAAGCCTTCCTGCTGGTCTCACTTTGGTCTCATCCACAGACTTCACTACAGTTTTGCAGTTTCCACTACCAGATCTTGTCCGCTCAGACCGCACCAGTACAGGCCGCTGCATGTTCTCCAGCATGGTCTGTTTCTCCAGGGACGTTCTCCTCTGTCTGCAGGAGGGTGGAGTGGACGGGACACCTGTAACCTGTAATGGCGTCTGCACAGGCTGCACGGCTTGCTTCTTCTTACATTCAGGTATTCTGTCTGGATGCTGCACAATTACTTTGGTAGGTTGTTGCACCGTACCTCTGCTTGCTTCTGTTACTGCTTTCCTTGCAATCACTTTCTTCCCATCTTGACTTGCACTGGGACTGCTGACACTCTGGACATTACTTCCATTCCTAGAAACTTTGGGATTTTCATCCACTTTCTCAGTTGTCTGGGAGTTGTTTCCCAGAGTAGGCCTTGGAGCCTGGGGCTTGCTAGGGGAGCTGCCCCACCCAGGGTGGCCCCGCCCTGGGCTTTCTCCAGACATCAGGAGCCTCAGGAGAGCTACAGAAACACAACCTCACAGCTAGGAGGCAGTATTATAGTAGTTATATTCTTGTACATAGGAGCAGTATTATAGTAGTTATATTCTTGTACATAGGAGTAGTATTATAGTAGTTATATTCTTGTACATAGGAGCAGTATTATAGTAGTTATATTCTTGTACATAGGAGGTAGTATTATAGTAGTTATATTCTTGTACATAGGAGGTAGTATTATAGTAGTTATATTCTTGTACATAGGAGTAGTATTATAGTAGTTATATTCTTGTACATAGGAGCAGTATTATAGTAGTTATATTCTTGTACATAGGAGGTAGTATTATAGTAGTTATATTCTTGTACATAGGAGGTAGTATTATAGTAGTTATATTCTTGTACATAGGAGCAGTATTATAGTAGTTATATTCTTGTACATAGGAGGCAGTATTATAGTAGTTATATTCTTGTACATAGGAGCAGTATTATAGTAGTTATATTCTTGTACATAGGGGCAGTATTATAGTAGTTATATTCTTGTACATAGGAGCAGTATTATAGTAGTTATATTCTTGTACATAGGAGCAGTATTATAGTAGTTATATTCTTGTACATAGGGGCAGTATTATAGTAGTTATATTCTTGTACATAGGAGGTAGTATTATAGTAGTTATATTCTTGTACATAGGGGGTAGTATTATAGTAGTTATATTCTTGTACATAGGAGCAGTATTATAGTAGTTATATTCTTGTACATAGGAGGTAGTATTATAGTAGTTATATTCTTGTACATAGGAGTAGTATTATAGTAGTTATATTCTTGTACATAGGGGCAGTATTATAGTAGTTATATTCTTGTACATAGGAGCAGTATTATAGTAGTTATATTCTTGTACATAGGAGCAGTATTATAGTAGTTATATTCTTGTACATAGGGGCAGTATTATAGTAGTTATATTCTTGTACATAGGAGGTAGTATTATAGTAGTTATATTCTTGTACATAGGGGGTAGTATTATAGTAGTTATATTCTTGTACATAGGAGGTAGTATTATAGTAGTTATATTCTTGTACATAGGAGCAGTATTATAGTAGTTATATTCTTGTACATAGGAGCAGTATTATAGTAGTTATATTCTTGTACACAGGGGCAGTATTATAGTAGTTATATTCTTGTACATAGGAGGTAGTATTATAGTAGTTATATTCTTGTACATAGGGGGTAGTATTATAGTAGTTATACTCTTGTACATAGGAGCAGTATTATAGTAGTTATATTCTTGTACATAGGAGCAGTATTATAGTAGTTATATTCTTGTACATAGGAGCAGTATTATAGTAGTTATATTCTTGTACATAGGGACAGTATTATAGTAGTTATATTCTTGTACATAGGAGCAGTATTATAGTAGTTATATTCTTGTACATAGGAGGCAGTATTATAGTAGTTATATTCTTGTACATAGGAGCAGTATTATAGTAGTTATATTCTCGTACATAGGAGCAGTATTATAGTAGTTATATTCTCGTACATAGGAGCAGTATTATAGTAGTTATATTCTTGTACATAGGAGCAGTATTATAGTAGTTATATTCTTGTACATAGGGGGCAGTATTATAGTAGTTATATTCTTGTACATAGGGGGCAGTATTATAGTAGTTATATTCTTGTACATAGGAGGTAGTATTATAGTAGTTATATTCTTGTACATAGGAGCAGTATTATAGTAGTTATATTCTTGTACATAGGGGCACTATTATAGTAGTTATATTCTTGTACATGGGAGCAGTATTATAGTAGTTATATTCTTGTACATAGCAGTATTATAGTAGTTATATTCTTGTACATAGGAGCAGTATTATAGTAGTTATATTCTTGTACATAGGAGACAGTATTATAGTAGTTATATTCTTGTACATAGGGGCAGTATTATAGTAGTTATATTCTTGTACATAGCAGTATTATAGTAGTTATATTCTTGTACATAGGGGGTAGTATTATAGTAGTTATATTCTTGTACATAGGAGGTAGTATTACAGTAGTTATATTCTTGTACATAGGAGCAGTATTATAGTAGTTATATTCTTGTACATAGGAGGCAGTATTATAGTAGTTATATTCTTGTACATAGGAGGCAGTATTATAGTAGTTATATTCTTGTACATAGGAGCAGTATTATAGTAGTTATATTCTTGTACATAGGAGGTAGTATTATAGTAGTTATATTCTTGTACATAGGGGCAGTATTATAGTAGTTATATTCTTGTACACAGGAGCAGTATTATAGTAGTTATATTCTTGTACATAGGAGCAGTATTATAGTAGTTATATTCTTGTACATAGGAGTAGTATTATAGTAGTTATATTCTTGTACATAGGGGGTAGTATTATAGTAGTTATATTCTTGTACATAGGAGGCAGTATTATAGTAGTTATATTCTTGTACATAGGGAGCAGTATTATAGTAGTTATATTCTTGTACATAGGAGCAGTATTACAGTAGTTATATTCTTGTACATAGGGGCAGTATTATAGTAGTTATATTCTTGTACATAGGAGTAGTATTATAGTAGTTATATTCTTGTACATAGGGGCAGTATTATAATAGTTATATTCTTGTACATAGGAGCAGTATTATAGTAGTTATATTCTTGTACATAAGAGGCAGTATTATACTGGTTATATTCTTGTACATAGGATCAGTATTATAGTAGTTATATTCTTGTACATAGGGGCAGTATTATAGTAGTTATATTCTTGTACATAGGAGCAGTATTATAGTAGTTCTATTCTTGTACATAGGAGGCAATTTTTATTAAAGTAAAAACAAAACATAGATGCAATTAAACAAAAATTCTTCCAGTAATTTCAGACATTTTGTATGTACAAGGAAGGATCAAACAAGAAAATAATTAACGCAAAATCAACTTAAAGAGTCCACACCTGTTGGAGAAGAAAATGTAAAGAACATACGGTAAAAGTAAATAGATCAGACTGAAAACTAGATCCACTTTCCTCCATCACAGATCAGAGTCAGAGCTCTCCCGGTGACCTGCTGTTTCCATGTCTGATTCAGACTGTACCTCAGCTCGGCGGGGTCTCCTTTTAGTAGGAGGATCACCCTCTTCCTCATCATATTCTGCCATCATTTGTTGAATCTTCCTGTCTAGTTCCTCTTACCCGTCTGACTCTGATAGGATATAGAATCTATTTACCGTTGCTGTGACATCACCCGTGCTACCTATTCTCATCTTAGTTGGTTTTTGGACAGTGGTCCACTCACCCTCAGGCTTACGGCTGGATCTGTCTTTTTTCCTTCTCTTAGTACTGGTGGGTGTTGGGGTAGGAGAAGAGATGGCCACTGAGGGTTGTACAACCTGATCGACAACCTCCATGGTCGCCTCAATGGGTCCTGACTGGGCTTGGTCTTGGGTGGTATCACCTGTATCTGTTTGGGGCTCTGACTCAGTGACTACTGACCCTGACAACAGCGCCTCCTCCTCCTCCTGTATGTCATCAGCCGCTGCCAGCAAGTCCTCATCAGGGATATCCCTATGGATGTTGTGCCAAGCATCAGGACAGTCCCTGTGAGGGTGACCCATCTTACCACACAGGTTACACCTAATGTTTGGCAGGTAGCGCTCACGTGGCCCATTTCATTACACAAGTTGCATTTTACCATGGTGCACACACTCGCTATATATCCGGCCTTCCCACACTTAAAGCATCTGCGCGGATGACCCGCATAGAAGCAGATGCCTTTCTCTCGGCCAATAAAAAATTAGTTTGGCAGATGTTGGGTTACGTTGTTGTTCTGACGCAACTTAACCAGGACCTTCCACCCACCAGTCCAGATCCCGTCTTCATCTCTGTTCTTAGTTAGGTCAGACATGAGGTCGCAGTGTCTCCTGAGCCAGATGACAATGTCCTGAGGGGGAACGGCCTCATTCCAGAATACAATGGTGACACTTGCCGTATCTGGCCTAGAGATGGGGATGAAGCTGAACTTATTCCAACCCTCAGTATCTCTGAACCTGGTGACATTAGCCCAGAAACGGTCCAGATCAGACATCAGCTTAAAGCTGACATCATACCCCTGGCGGTCAGGAGGATTTATCACTGCCAGGATGTCAGTCGGCAGGAAGCCCATCTGGGTACAGAGGAGCCCTCTGACCACAAACCTTCTATCAGGCAGATCTTCCTTGGCACCTCTGTGCCTAAACCTGACTACATTCCTCCTCCTGAAAGCCTGGCCTGTATAGTTCGTGCTTGATGTAAAAGAAGGAGCACTGCGGCTCCAGGCATTCCCAGAGGAGGTATGGCCAGATCCGCCATCTTGGCGTGTCTGTGGGCGCTGTGTGGGCTGCTGAGCACCTGCACTACGAGGTTCTGTTACTACATTAGTAACTAGAGCGGGAAAGTCCTGTACATTGGACTGTGCTGTGTCCGCCCAACCATCATCCTCTATGTCTGTGATATCAGCAGACTCCAGAGACTGGACTGTAGAGGGGTCTAATGTCATAGATGGTGAAGGATCCCCCCCAGAATGAGAAACACTTTCCCCTGCTGCACCATTATCACATACAGGATTATCTACAATCTCAGACACATTAGACAGACAGTCAGTGGCAGCAGAGTCCTGCACAGCAGAGTCCACAGTGTTATTATAGTCACTATTGGTGACTTGCACAGCAGAGTCCAGACTGTCCCACACACTCACAACCTGAGACCCCAAATGTGCTGCTACACCAGTACCTTCAGGTAAGAGTCCACAGTCCTGCTGAGATGACCTGCCTCCTGGGACTTGTGGTGTCTGCACAGATGCTACTTCAGGTAGGGGTCCATGATCTTGCTGTAAAGTGCTGCTTGCTGGGACTTGTGGTGCCTTGCCAGGAACTGCTGCAGGTCTTTGCTGTGGCCCGGCATTAGCTGCTCCTTCCCCATACAAATTCCCTTCCTTAAAAGGGAAACTTGCCGGCTGCAGAATAGGCTTTGCATGGGACTGCTGGCCGCCATCTTGAGAGGGTTCAGACCTAGAGCGAGATGATGGTGACTTCTGGTATTCCTCGAATCGCTGCTGGTTTCTGTAGGATTCTCCCACCGGTCCCATTTGCTCCAGTACAGTCTCGGTCTCCTGTACGTTATCGGCGAGCTCTTTCGCCAGTGCGCTCAGCTTCTTGTCCACTCCTTCCTCTAACCAAGGTTTAGCAGCCCTTATTTTATAGGCGCAGTCAATCTGTCTCTGCAGATATATTTTACCCGCCTTTAATGTCTCCAGTCTCCTGACCAGTGCTGGGATCTCATCTGCCAGGCGCAGTTCAGGTGCACGCTCCGCCATTGTAACACTCTGTGCATTACTGGGGAGTTTTGCAGGCTGGTTACTCACAGTATGGCTTCTGGTCGGTGTAGCCTGTGACTTCTGGCCTGCTGCGGCTGTTGTCACTGCCATGGGGCCACAATCTGCAGGTTGGGGACTATGTCCCAGTTTGTTCCCAGTGACCGCACTACTGGTACCATGAAGCCTCCCTGCTGGTCTCACTTTGGTCTCATCCACAGACTTCACTACAGTTTTGCAGTTTCCACTACCAGATCTTGTCCGCTCAGACCGCACCAGTACAGGCCGCTGCATGTTCTCCAGCATGGTCTGTTTCTCCAGGGACGTTCTCCTCTGTCTGCAGGAGGGTGGAGTGGATGGGACACCTGTAACCTGTAATGGCGTCTGCACAGGCTGCACGGCTTGCTTCTTCTTACAATCAGGCATTCTGTCTGGATGCTGCACAATTACTTTGGTAGGTTGTTGCACCGTACCTCTGCTTGCTTCTGCTACTGCTTTCCTTGCAATCACTTTCTTCCCATCTTGACTTGCACTGGGACTGCTGACACTCTGGACATTACTTCCATTCCTGGAGACTTTGGGATTTTCATCCACTTTCTCAGTTGTCTGGGAGTTGTTTCCCAGAGTAGGCCTTGGAGCCTGGGGCTTGCTAGGGGAGCTGCCCCACCCAGGGTGGCCCCGCCCTGGGCTTTCTCCAGACATCAGGAGCCTCAGGAGAGCTACAGAAACACAACCTCACAGCTAGGAGGCAGTATTATAGTAGTTATAGTCTTGTACATAGGGGGCAGTATTATAGCAGTTATATTCTTGTACATAGGGGCAGTATTATAGTAGTTATATTCTTGTACACAGGAGCAGTATTATAGTAGTTATATTCTTGTACATAGGAGCAGTATTATGGTAGTTATATTCTTGTACATAGGAGCAGTATTATAGTAGTTATATTCTTGTACATAGGGGGTAGTATTATAGTAGTTATATTCTTGTACATAGGAGGTAGTATTATAGTAGTTATATTCTTGTACATAGGAGCAGTATTATAGTAGTTATATTCTTGTACATAGGAGCAGTATTATAGTAGTTATATTCTTGTACATAGGGGCAGTATTATAGTAGTTATATTCTTGTACATAGGAGGTAGTATTATAGTAGTTATATTCTTGTACATAGGAGCAGTATTATAGTAGTTATATTCTTGTACATAGGGGCAGTATTATAGTAGTTATATTCTTGTACATAGGAGCAGTATTATAGTAGTTATATTCTTGTACATAGGGGGAAGTATTATAGTAGTTATATTCTTGTACATAGGAGGTAGTATTATAGTAGTTATATTCTTGTACATAGGAGTAGTATTATAGTAGTTATATTCTTGTACATAGGAGGTAGTATTATAGTAGTTATATTCTTGTACATAGGAGTAGTATTATAGTAGTTATATTCTTGTACATAGGAGGCAGTATTATAGTAGTTATATTCTTGTACATAGGAGCAGTATTATAGTAGTTATATTCTTGTACATAGGAGCAGTATTATAGTAGTTATATTCTTGTACATAGGAGGTAGTATTATAGTAGTTATATTCTTGTACATAGGAGCAGTATTATAGTAGTTATATTCTTGTACATAGGGGGCAGTATTATAGTAGTTATATTCTTGTACATAGGAGGTAGTATTATAGTAGTTATATTCTTGTACATAGGAGGTAGTATTATAGTAGTTATATTATTGTACATAGGAGGTAGTATTATAGTAGTTATATTCTTGTACATAGGAGCAGTATTATAGTAGTTATATTCTTGTACATAGGAGCAGTATTATAGTAGTTATATTCTTGTACATAGGAGCAGTATTATAGCAGTTATATTCTTGTACATAGGAGGTAGTATTATAGTAGTTATATTCTTGTACATAGGGGGTAGTATTATAGTAGTTATATTCTTGTACATAGGAGGTAGTATTATAGTAGTTATATTCTTGTACATAGGAGCAGTATGATAGTAATTATATTCTTGTACATAGGAGGTAGTATTATAGTAGTTATATTCTTGTACATAGGGACAGTATTATAGTAGTTATATTCTTGTACATAGGAGCAGTATTATAGTAGTTATATTCTTGTACATAGGAGCAGTATTATAGTAGTTGTATTCTTGTACATAGGAGGTAGTATTATAGTAGTTATATTCTTGTACATAGGAGTAGTATTATAGTAGTTATATTCTTGTACATAGGAGGTAGTATTATAGTAGTTATATTCTTGTACATAGGGACAGTATTATAGTAGTTATATTCTTGTACATAGGGGGCAGTATTATAGTAGTTATATTCTTGTACATAGGAGCAGTATTATAGTAGTTATATTCTTGTACATAGGAGCAGTATTATAGTAGTTATAGTTTTGTACATAGGGGGCAGTATTATACTTGTTTTAGTCTTGGATACAGGAGAGCATATGCTCAGTTCAGTGTAATAATAGATGTACTAGGAGTATTAATATAGTGACTGGAGCTGGTAAACCTTTGGTCTGGTAACCAAATTTCACAACAGACTGATGTCCCTGTAGCCGCACCGTAGACTGACCTGCCACCCAGATCATGTGTAGAGAATTCTGCCATATAGTCTGGTTTCTGCCCTCATATATATCATGTCTTCTCTCCATGATCAAAGACTCCACCAGTAGAAATATCAGAAACCACAAGTAGGAGGCCGAGTGAAGAAGGAACTTTATTACCGGAATCTTAAGGATTTTGCCAACCTGAATATTAATAGTAGAAAAAAAAAACATTTTCATGAAGAGTCACCATTACATCATCTATAGGGGATATATATATATATATACACACACTTCTACTGTACTTACCTTAGACTTTGGAGCCAGCCAGTAGATGAGGCACAGGAGAGGCATGGTGAGGAAGATGGCGCAGGCGATGAAGAGCTTCCAGATGGTGTTGCTGCCCCTCCAGCCTGACAACTTCCCGCTCCAGATAGAGGACAGGACTTGCTGGCAAATGGGATGAGCCACAAACTGGTGGAGAAGGATAAAGGAGACCATTACAAGTTAGTAGGTTTTACGTAGTGGCCACTAGAGGGCAGAGCAGTACATGGGGCAGATTGTGGATTGTCTGTATTAGTAAAACAGAGAAATCCCCTCATTAACATTATTCTATGGATAATATTAGTACATAGTGCTGAGTCTAATACTCCACGTTCTGAAGTCACATTCATAATTCTGTTGACTTCCAGCTGGAATCTGTCGCCACTCTGCTGACAGACACGCCCCTAACAGCTTGTAGTTAGGGTCACTCCAGTCCATGTAGTGCCCTGTATATACATTTACCCTCTTCTGGTTGTGGTGCACAGCCAGCCGCAGTCGGGCCAGGTTGGGGATTCCTTCCTCAAACGCCTGATTGTCCATCTCTTCTTCGTCGCTGTCGTCTCCGCAGTCGTTCAGCACCGCGGTGACTTCGCTCTGGTTACGACACATTCCCAGCAGCTCCACCGCAAACTCCTGACTCAGGTCCTCCAGGCTCAGGTACTCAGGCTGCAGAGATCACAGGACACAGGGGGCGCAAATATCTGGGCATTACATATTCATAAGGCTGTGCAGGTTATTAAAGCCAGGTGGCGCTATTTGCAGGGGTAGATGATCAGGGATATGGTGCTGGCTCAGATACTGTTATAGAAGTGCCCAAACCCCCAACCCCATACACAAACTATACTACATTATATAACACGCCATCTGATACATGTTATAGTACTGCTGTTCAATGACAGCCGCTCCGATATCTCCTGCACTAATGTCAGACAGCTGCAATACCAGCAAGACCAAAAATGTACTTACATTCAGGATCTAATATTACTGTGATAAGCAAACTTTGTATTAGGGCATGAGGACAGCACATCGGGCACTAGAGCACATCTGGATACCAAGGGCTAGAGCACTAAACCACTGGACACCAGGGACTAGAGCACTAAACCACAGGACACCAGGGAATACAGCACTAAACCACAGGACACCAGGGAATACAGCACTAAACCACAGGACACCAGGGAATACAGCACTAAACCACTGGACACCAGGGACTAGAGCACTAAACCACTGGACACCAGGGACTACAGCATTAAACCACTGGACACCAGGGACTACAGCATTAAACCACTGGACACCAGGGAATACAGCACTAATCCACTGGACACCAGGGAATACAGCACTAATCCACTAGACACCAAGGACTAGAGCACTAAACCACTGGACACCAGGGACTAGAGCACTAAACCACTGGACACCAGGGACTAGAGCACTAAACCACTGGACACCAGGGACTAGAGCACTAAACCACTGGACACCAGGGACTAGAGCACTAAACTACTGGACACCAGGGACTAGAGCACTAAACCACTGGACACCAGGGACTAGAGCACTAAACCACTGGACACCAGGGACTAGAGCACTAAACCACTGGACACCATGGACTACAGCACTAAACCACTGGACACCAGGGAATACAGCACTAAACCACTGGACACCAGGGACTAGAGCACTAAACCACTGGACACCAGGGACTAAAGCACTAAACCACTGGACACCAGGGACTAGAGCACTAAACCACTGGACACCAGGGACTAGAGAATTAAACCACTGGACACCAGGGGCTAGAGCACTAAACCACTGGACTCCAAGGACTAGAGCACTAAACCACTGGACACCAGGGACTAGAGCACTAAACCACTGGACACCATGGACTAGAGCACTAAACCACTGGACACCAGGAACTAGAGTATTAAACCATTGGACAACAGGAACTAGAGCACTAAACCACTGGATGCCATGGATCAGAGCACTAAACCACTGGATATCAGGGACTAGAGCACTAAACCACTGGACACCAGGGACGAGAGCACTGAACCACTGGACACCAGGGGCTACAGCATTAAACCACTGGACACCAGGGACTAGAGCACTAAACTACTGGACACCAGGGACTAGAGCACTGAACCACTGGACACCAGAGAATACAGCATTAAACCACTGGACACCAGGAACTACAGCAATAAACCACTGGACACAAGGAACCAGAGCACTAAACTACCGGACACCAGGGACTAGAGCATAAAACCACTGGACACCAGGGACTAGAGCACTAAACCACTGGACACCAGGGACTAGAGCATTAAACCACTGGACACCAGGGACTAGAGCATTAAATCACTGGACACCAGGGACTAGAGCACTAAACCACAGGACACCAGGGACTAGAGTACTAAACGACCGGACACCAGGGACTAGAGCACTCAACCACTGGACACCTGGGAATACAGCATTAAAGCACTGGACACCAGGAGCTACAGCAATAAACCACTGGACACCAGGGACTACAGCACTAAACTACCGGACACCGGGGACTACAGCACTAAACTACCGGACACTAGGGACTAGGGCACTAAACCACTGGACATCAGGGACTAGAGCACTAAACCACTGGACACCAGGGACTAGAGCACTAAACCACTGGACACCAGGGACTAGAGCACTGAATCAATGGATATCAGGGACTAGAGCACTAAACCACTGGACACCAGGGAATACAGCACTAATCCACTAGACACCAAGGACTAGAGCACTAAACCACTGGACACCAGGGACTAGAGCACTAAACCACTGGACACCAGGGACTAGAGCACTAAACCACTGGACACCAGGGACTAGAGCACTAAACCACTGGACACCAGGGACTAGAGCACTAAACTACTGGACACCAGGGACTAGAGCACTAAACCACTGGACACCAGGGACTAGAGCACTAAACCACTGGACACCAGGGACTAGAGCACTAAACCACTGGACACCATGGACTACAGCACTAAACCACTGGACACCAGGGAATACAGCACTAAACCACTGGACACCAGGGACTAGAGCACTAAACCACTGGACACCAGGGACTAGAGCACTAAACCACTGGACACCAGGGACTAGAGCACTAAACCACTGGACACCAGGGACTAGAGAATTAAACCACTGGACACCAGGGGCTAGAGCACTAAACCACTGGACTCCAAGGACTAGAGCACTAAACCACTGGACACCAGGGACTAGAGCACTAAACCACTGGACACCATGGACTAGAGCACTAAACCACTGGACACCAGGAACTAGAGTATTAAACCATTGGACAACAGGAACTAGAGCACTAAACCACTGGATGCCATGGATCAGAGCACTAAACCACTGGATATCAGGGACTAGAGCACTAAACCACTGGACACCAGGGACGAGAGCACTGAACCACTGGACACCAGGGGCTACAGCATTAAACCACTGGACACCAGGGACTAGAGCACTAAACTACTGGACACCAGGGACTAGAGCACTGAACCACTGGACACCAGAGAATACAGCATTAAACCACTGGACACCAGGAACTACAGCAATAAACCACTGGACACAAGGAACCAGAGCACTAAACTACCGGACACCAGGGACTAGAGCATAAAACCACTGGACACCAGGGACTAGAGCACTAAACCACTGGACACCAGGGACTAGAGCATTAAACCACTGGACACCAGGGACTAGAGCATTAAATCACTGGACACCAGGGACTAGAGCACTAAACCACAGGACACCAGGGACTAGAGTACTAAACTACCGGACACCAGGGACTAGAGCACTCAACCACTGGACACCTGGGAATACAGCATTAAAGCACTGGACACCAGGAGCTACAGCAATAAACCACTGGACACCAGGGACTACAGCACTAAACTACCGGACACCGGGGACTACAGCACTAAACTACCGGACACTAGGGACTAGGGCACTAAACCACTGGACATCAGGGACTAGAGCACTAAACCACTGGACACCAGGGACTAGAGCACTAAACCACTGGACACCAGGGACTAGAGCACTGAATCAATGGATATCAGGGACTAGAGCACTAAACCACTGGACACCAGGGAATACAGCACTAAACCACACGACACCAGGGAATACAGCACTAAACCACTGGACACCAGGGATTAGAGCATTAAACCACTGGATATTAGGATTTTTACACTAAGCCATTGTGCAAAACTATGTGCGAAAATGTAGCACCCTAACTACTGGGACATTTAACCACTGAACACCTGGGACTAAAACTCTAAACCACTGAATACCAGGAAATGAAGTGTAAATGACTAGACACCAAAGACTGCCACATGTAACAAGTGGACACCAGGGACTGGGAACACTAAAGCACTTTACATGAGGAACTAAACAGAGTACTAGTCACCAGGGATGGAAACACTAAGCCAATGGACACTAAGGACTGAGACTATGACCAGGGACTTGGACACTAAAACACAAGACAACAAGGACTGGGACACTAAACCACAGCCAGGACACTCAGGACAGCCCTGTAACATCAAGCACTGTAACACTAGACTGCTGGACACCAGAGATGGAAAATCTAAACCAAAGAATACCAGAACCAAACTACTGAACAACAAGGGTTAAACAAGAAGGCGCTAAGAACCAGACACTAAATTTTTGGGACACACGCAGAACATACCAGGGTCTCTGAAACCAAACTGAACACCAAAGACTGGGATCCTAAACCTCTGGACACCAGGGATTTCAGACCTAGACCACTAATTTAGGGCCACTAATCCATTGGACACCCAGAGCTGGACTACAAGTCACAAGCTGCTATTATTCATAGCCATAAGACACATCTTCAGTCTTCAGTACACATGACACAATGTTTCCCAATCCGTACCATGAGGCACCAGAAAAGATCAGATAAGGAACCAACCTTAAATTCTGGCTCTTTCCTTGAAAGTCTCTTAAGTTCCCGACTCAGCTTGAAGGCTCTCAACATGGCGTCTTCACTGGCGATGGACAGATATGCCCTGCTGGCGATTCCTTTGTATGTGTTGATACGGGAGAGTGAGAACTTAAGGAGGTCATATTTGCGTCCATTGCTGCACTCCAGACACGTGCAGGAGATCTTGTGCGGTGTGGTGATCACATGACCTTTTTTCATAAGCATCTCTACAATTTCATAGAGGTCCTTTTCACAGGCCAAGGTGAGCGGAGTGACTCCAGGAGCAAAGCGGGAGTTGTCAATAGAATTGTCAAAGAAAGCCAATGAGAAAGACTTGATGTCCATCTTTATTCCCTTTTCTTGGTCCAACCGATCCAGTAACATCTTTACCACATGAGGTTGGTTGGTGTCAACAGCCACGAGAAGAGCTTCATGGATCTGTCTGAAGTCAAACTTCACACAGTGCAACAAAGTCTTCATGATCTCCTCATTTCCTGTACGAATGGCAAGATTGAGAGCCTCCCGCCATGACCGGTCCTCGCTGTCATCCAACTGCCGCAAGATCCCGTCACTGACATGTAAAAGCTGCTGAACCTGAGGTAGGTTACCATCATGTATAGCATTGATGAGAGTCACAGGAAACTTCAACTTCTTATTCACAATTTCTCTCCAGTTGGCTTGCTAAAAACAAGAACAAGAATATAAGAGTTATAATACAGACCCCTATATACAAGAATATAACTACTATAATACTGCTCCTATGTACAAGAATATAACTACTATAATAATACTCCTATGTACAAGACTATAACTACTATAATACTGCTCCTATGTACAAGAATATAACTACTATAATACTGCCCCCTATGTACAAGAATATAACTACTATAATACTGCTCCTATGTACAAGAATATAACTACTATAATACTACTCCTATGTACAAGAATATAACTACTATAATACTACTCCTATGTACAAGAATATAACTACTATAATACTACCTCCTATGTACAAGAATATAACTACTAAAATACTACTCCTATGTACAAGAATATAACTACTATAATACTACTCCTATGTACAAGAATATAACTACTATAATACTGCTCCTATGTACAAGAATATAACTACTATAATACTACCTCCTATGTACAAGAATATAACTACTATAATACTGCTCCTATGTACAAGAATATAACTACTATAATACTGCCCCCTATGTACAAGAATATAACTACTATAATACTCCTATGTACAAGAATATAACTACTATAATACTACCTCCTATGTACAAGAATATAACTACTATAATACTACTATGTACAAGAATATAACTACTATAATACTACTCCTATGTACAAGAATATAACTACTATAATACTACTCCTATGTACAAGAATATAACTACTATAATACTGCCCCTATGTACAAGAATATAACTACTATAATACTACTCCTATGTACAAGAATATAACTACTATAATACTGCCCCTATGTACAAGAATATAACTACTATAATACTACTCCTATGTACAAGAATATAACTACTATAATACTTCCCCCTATGTACAAGAATATAACTACTATAATACTACTCCTATGTACAAGAATATAACTACTATAATACTACTCCTATGTACAAGAATATAACTACTATAATACTGCTCCTATGTACAAGAATATAACTACTATAATACTGCTCCTATGTACAAGAATATAACTACTATAATACTACTCCTATGTACAAGAATATAACTACTATAATACTACCTCCTATGTACAAGAATATAACTACTATAATACTACTCCTATGTACAAGAATATAACTACTATAATACTGCTCCTATGTACAAGAATATAACTACTATAATACTACTCCTATATACAAGAATATAACTACTATAATACTGCTCCTATGTACAAGAATATAACTACTATAATACTGCTCCTATGTACAAGAATATAACTACTATAATACTACCTCCTATGTACAAGAATATAACTACTATAATACTACTATGTACAAGAATATAACTACTATAATACTACTCCTATGTACAAGAATATAACTACTATAATACTACTCCTATGTACAAGAATATAACTACTATAATACTGCCCCTATGTACAAGAATATAACTACTATAATACTACTCCTATGTACAAGAATATAACTACTATAATACTGCCCCTATGTACAAGAATATAACTACTATAATACTACTCCTATGTACAAGAATATAACTACTATAATACTGCCCCTATGTACAAGAATATAACTACTATAATACTACCTCCTATGTACAAGAATATAACTACTATAATACTGCTCCTATGTACAAGAATATAACTACTATAATACTGCTCCTATGTACAAGAATATAACTACTATAATACTACTCCTATGTACAAGAATATAACTACTATAATACTACCTCCTATGTACAAGAATATAACTACTATAATACTACTCCTATGTACAAGAATATAACTACTATAATACTGCTCCTATGTACAAGAATATAACTACTATAATACTACCTCCTATGTACAAGAATATAACTACTATAATACTACTCCTATGTACAAGAATATAACTACTATAATACTGCTCCTATGTACAAGAATATAACTACTATAATACTACTCCTATGTACAAGAATATAACTACTATAATACTACCTCCTATGTACAAGAATATAACTACTATAATACTGCTCCTATGTACAAGAATATAACTACTATAATACTACTCCTATGTACAAGAATATAACTACTATAATACTACCTCCTATGTACAAGAATATAACTACTATAATACTGCTCCTATGTACAAGAATATAACTACTATAATACTGCTCCTATGTACAAGAATATAACTACTATAATACTGCCCCCTATGTACAAGAATATAACTACTATAATACTGCTCCTATGTACAAGAATATAACTACTATAATACTGCCTCCTAGCTGTGAGGTTGTGTTTCTGTAGCTCTCCTGAGTCTCCTGATGTCTGGAGAAAGCCCAGGGCGGGGCCACCCTGGGTGGGGCAGCTCCCCTAGCAAGCCCCAGGCTCCAAGGCCTACTCTGGGAAACAACTCCCAGACAACTGAGAAAGTGGATGAAAATCCCAAAGTCTCCAGGAATGGAAGTAATGTCCAGTGTGTCAGCAGTCCCAGTGCAAGTCAAGATGGGAAGAAAGTTATTGCAAAGAAAGCAGTAGCAGAAGCAAGCAGAGGTACGGTGCAACAACCTACCAATGTAATTGTGCAGCATCCAGACAGAATACCTGATTGTAAGAAGAAGCAAGCCGTGCAGCCTGTGCAGACGCCATTACAGGTTACAGGTGTCCTGTCCACTCCACCCTCCTGCAGACAGAGGAGAACGTCCCTGGAGAAACAGACCATGCAGGAGAACATGCAGCGGCCTGTACTGGTGCGGTCTGAGCGGACAAGATCTGGTAGTGGAAACTGCAAAACTGTAGTAAAGGCTGTGGATGAGACCAAAGTGAGACCAGCAGGAAGGCCTCATGGTACCAGTAGTGCGGTCACTGGGAACAAACCGGGAAATAGTCCCCAACCTGCAGATTGTGGCCCCATGGCAGTGACGGCAGCCGCAGCAGGCCAGAAGTCACAGGCTACACCGACCAGAAGCCATACTGTGAGTAACCAGCCTGCAAAACTCCCCAATAATGGACAGACTGTTACAATGGCGGAGCGCGCACCTGAACTGCGCCTGGCAGACGAGATCCCAGCACTGGTCAGGAGACTGGAGACATTAAAGGCGGGTAAAATATATCTGCAGAGACAGATTGACTGTGCCTATAAAATAAGGGCTGCTAAACCTTGGTTAGAGCAAGGAGTGGACAAGAAGCTGAGCGCACTGGCGAAAGAGCTCGCCGATAACGTACAGGAGACCGAGACTGTACTGGAGCAAATGGGACCGCTGGGAGAATCGTACAGAAACCAGCAGCGATTCCAGGAATACCAGAAGTCACCATCATCTCGCTCTAGGTCTGAACCCTCTCAAGATGGCGGCCAGCAGTCCCATGCAAAGCCCATTCTGCAGCCAGCAAGTTTCCCTTTTAAGGAAGGGAATTTGTATGGGGAAGGAGCAGCTAATGCCAAGCCGAAGCAAAGACCTGCAGCAGTTCCTGGCAAGGCACCACAAGTCCCAGCAAGAAGCACTTTACAGCAAGATCATGGACCCCTACCTGAAGTAGCATCTGTGCAGACACCACAAGTCCCAGGAAGCAGGTCATCTCAGCAGGACTGTGGACTGTTACCTGAAGGTACTGGGGTAGCAGCACATTTGGGGTCTCAGGTTGTTAGTGTGTGGGACAGTCTGGACTCTGCTGTGCAAGTCACCAATAGTGACTATAATAACACTGTGGACTCTGCTGTGCAGGACTCTGCTGCCACTGACTATCCATCTAATGTGTCTGATATTATAGATAATCCTGTATATAATAATGGTGCAGCAGGGGGAAGTGTTTCTCATTCTGGGGGGGATCCTTCACCATCTATGACATCAGACCCCTCTACAGTCCAGTCTCTGGAGTCTGGTGATATCACAGACATAGAGGTTGATGGTGGGGCGGACACAGCGCAGTCCAATGTACAGGACTTTCCCCCTCTAGTTACTAATGTAGTAACAGAACCTCCTAGTGCAGGTGCTCAGCAGCCCACACAGCGCCCACACACACGCCAAGATGGCGGATCTGGCCATACCTCCTCTGGGAATGCCTGGAGCCGCGGTGCTCCTTCTTTTACATCAAGCACGAACTATACAGGCCAGGCTTTCAAGGGGAGGAATGTAGTCAGGTTTAGGCACAGAGGTGCCAAGGAAGATCTGCCTGATAGAAGGTTTGTGGTCAGAGGGCTCCTATGTACCCAGATGGGCTTCCTGCCGACTGACATCCTGGCAGTGATAAACCTTCCTGACCGCCAGGGGGTACGATGTCAGCTTTAAGCTGATGTCTGATCTGGACCGTTTCTGGGCTAATGTCACCAGGTTCAGAGATACTGAGGGTTGGAATAAGTTCAGCTTCATCCCCATCTCCAGGCCAGATACGGCAAGTGTCACCATCATATTCTGGAATGAGGCCGTTCCCCCTCAGGACATTGTCATCTGGCTCAGGAGACACTGCGACCTCATGTCCGATCTAACTAAAAACAGGGACGAAGACGGGATCTGGACTGGTGGGTGGAAGGTCCTGGTTAAGTTGCGTCAGAACAACAACGTAACCCAACATCTGCCCAACTCATTTTTTATTGGCCGAGAGAAAGGCGTCTGCTTCTATGCGGGTCAGCCACGCAGATGCTTTAAGTGTGGGAAGGCCGGTCATATAGCGAGCGTGTGCACCATGGTAAAATGCAACTTGTGTAATGAAATGGGCCACGTGAGCGCTACCTGCAAAAACATTAGGTGTAATCTGTGTGGTAAGATGGGTCATCCCCACAGGGACTGTCCTGATGCTTGGCACAACATCCATAGGGATATCCCTGATGAGGACTTGCTGGCAGCGGCTGATGACATACAGGAGGAGGAGGAGGCGCTGTTGTCAGGGTCAGTAGTCACTGAGTCAGAGCCACAACCTGATACAGGTGATACCATCCAGGGCCAAGCCCAGTCAGGACCCATTGAGGCGACCATGGAGGTTGTCGATCAGGTTGTACAACCCTCAGTGGCCATCTCTTCTCCTGCCCCAACACCCACCAGTACTAAGAGAAGAAAGAAAGATAGATCCAGCCGTAAGCCTGAGGGTGAGTGGACCACTGTCCAAAAACCAACTAGGATGAGAGTAGATAGAACGGGTAATGTCACAGCAACGGCAAATAGATTCTATATTCTATCAGAGTCAGACGGAGAAGAGGAACTAGACAGGAAGATCAAACAAATGATGGCAGAGTACGATGAGGAACCAGAGGGCGATCCTCCTACTAAAAGGAGACCCCGCCGAGCTGAGGTGCAGTCTGAATCAGACATGGAAACAGCAGGTCACCAGGAGAGCTCTGACTCTGATCTGTGATGGAGGAAAGTGGATCTAGTTTTCAGTCTGATCTATTTACTTTTACCGTATGTTCTTTACATTTTCTTCTCCAACAGGTGTGGACTCTTTAGGTTGATTTTGCGTTAATTATTTTCTTGTTTGATTCTTCCTTGTACATACAAAATGTCTGAAATTACTGGAAGATTTTTTGTTTAATTGTATTTATGTTTGTTTTTACTTTAATAAAAATTGCCCCCTATGTACAAGAATATAACTACTATAATACTGCTCCTATGTACAAGAATATAACTACTATAATACTGCTCCTATGTACAAGAATATAACTACTATAATACTACCTCCTATGTACAAGAATATAACTACTATAATACTACCTCCTATGTACAAGAATATAACTACTATAATACTGCTCCTATGTACAAGAATATAACTACTATAATACTACTCCTATGTACAAGAATATAACTACTATAATACTACTCCTATGTACAAGAATATAACTACTATAATACTACTCCTATGTACAAGAATATAACTACTATAATACTGCCCCTATGTACAAGAATATAACTACTATAATACTGCCCCCTATGTACAAGAATATAACTACTATAATACTGCTCCTATGTACAAGAATATAACTACTATAATACTACCTCCTATGTACAAGAATATAACTACTATAATACTGCACCTATGTACAAGAATATAACTACTATAATACTGCTCCTATGTACAAGAATATAACTACTATAATACTGCTCCTATGTACAAGAATATAACTACTATAATACTGCTCCTATGTACAAGAATATAACTACTATAATACTGCCCCCTATGTACAAGAATATAACTACTATAATACTACCGCTATGTAGTAGAATATAACTACTATAATACTACCTCCTATGTACAAGAATATAACTACTATAATACTACCGCTATATACAAGAATATAACTACTATAATACTACCCCTATATACAAGAATATAACTACTATAATACTGCTCCTATGTACAAGAATATAACTACTATAATACTACTCCTATGTACAAGAATATAACTACTATAATACTGCCCCCTATGTACAAGAATATAACTACTATAATACTACCGCTATATACAAGAATATAACTACTATAATACTACCCCTATATACAAGAATATAACTACTATAATACTACTCCTATGTACAAGAATATAACTACTATAATACTGCCCCCTATGTACAAGAATATAACTACTATAATACTCCTATGTACAAGAATATAACTACTATAATACTGCTCCTATGTACAAGAATATAACTACTATAATACTGCTCCTATGTACAAGAATATAACTACTATAATACTGCTCCTATGTACAAGAATATAACTACTATAATACTACTCCTATGTACAAGAATATAACTACTATAATACTGCCCCCTATATACAAGAATATAACTACTATAATACTGCTCCTATGTACAAGAATATAACTACTATAATACTACTCCTATGTACAAGAATATAACTACTATAATACTGCCCCCTATGTACAAGAATATAACTACTATAATACTACCGCTATGTAGTAGAATATAACTACTATAATACTACCTCCTATGTACAAGAATATAACTACTATAATACTACCTCCTATGTACAAGAATATAACTACTATAATACTGCTCCTATGTACAAGAATATAACTACTATAATACTGCTCCTATGTACAAGAATATAACTACTATAATACTACCTCCTATGTACAAGAATATAACTACTATAATACTGCTCCTATGTACAAGAATATAACTACTATAATACTGCTCCTATGTACAAGAATATAACTACTATAATACTACCTCCTATGTACAAGAATATAACTACTATAATACTGCTCCTATGTACAAGAATATAACTACTATAATACTGCTCCTATGTACAAGAATATAACTACTATAATACTGCTCCTATGTACAAGAATATAACTACTATAATACTGCTCCTATGTACAAGAATATAACTACTATAATACTGCTCCTATGTACAAGAATATAACTACTATAATACTGCTCGTATGTACAAGAATATAACTACTATAATACTGCTCCTATGTACAAGAATATAACTACTATAATACTACTCCTATGTACAAGAATATAACTACTATAATACTACTATGTACAAGAATATAACTACTATAATACTGCTCCTATGTACAAGAATATAACTACTATAATACTGCTCCTATGTACAAGAATATAACTACTATAATACTGCTCCTATGTACAAGAATATAACTACTATAATACTGCTCCTATGTACAAGAATATAACTACTATAATACTACCTCCTATGTACAAGAATATAACTACTATAATACTGCTCCTATGTACAAGAATATAACTACTATAATACTACTCCTATGTACAAGAATATAACTACTATAATACTACCTACTATGTACAAGAATATAACTACTATAATACTACCGCTATGTAGTAGAATATAACTGCTGTATTATAATGTACATATAGCGGAATATTCTGGTAATCTATTACTTTGCTTTCACTATATTGCACAGCTGTTTATATACAGGATATGAAGTCATTGTGTTTGGGGATTTCTTGCCCCCGGGGAGGGGCAGTTAATACTGGTGGGGGAGGGGTTGATCTGCTGCACATAATGATTTTCTCTTTCCATTGGCTTCTGTGCGCTGAATGTTCTTGTCTGGGTTATTTTGGGGTCCAGTATAGAATATATATATATATATATATATATATATATATATATATATATTTTGATGCTCCTTTTCGGGGGTGATGTTGAGGAGTCTCTATATACAGATGTTCTACCCCTTTATCATACAGACTGGGGCAGATTTACCATTGGAAAAGTGGGGGCCAGGATTGGGGTAAAAATAAAAAAACCAGAAAGTGACAGTCCCCTCACCCTGGTCCGGGCAAGTCTCTCAGGGGACCAGGTTAGGTGAGAAACACTTTTTTATTTGACTCCACCCCCTGCCTCTGGGTATTCCAGTGGTCCTGATAACCCCCCTTTAAGCCCCTCCCCCTTGAGGTGCAAAAAGTATCTAAAATGTCAAAAAAAAAAAAAACCTAGGTGGAAATTGTGGCAGAATTTTGGGCATTAGTGAAACTTTCCAATTTGTTTTTCAATTCTTCCTCATTCTCCAGATCTGCTGCTGTCAGTGGTATACAGTCAGAGGCCGTCACCCTGTATATAGATAGTCCTGTCCTCAGCTGAGGGTTTGTTACAGTTGTATCCAGTCTAGACAATGCTCTGTGAGCTCAGCATAGCTGCACACATCTCTCTCTTAGTTTTGGCGTTGGGGGAACTTATTAAGACTAGAGATCCTTCCGCCAGTCTTAGTCCAGTCTCCTCCAGGCACTCACCAGAAGGGCTCCGGCCTCTCAGTAATTCTCACGCCTGTAGGTGCCCCTGCTCGTAGAGCTAGTCAGGGACTGGCGTACATTTGTGCAATAACTTACCCCCGTCTTCATGGCATGAGTTACAGTAAATATGGTGGACTGGGGTGTCCCGGGCCCACGTAGATTCCCACCGCCCACCGTCTAAAAAAGTGGCAAGCAGAGTCTGAGATGTTATGGAGCAGTGTTTGGCACAATGTTATGGAGCAGTGTTTGGCACAATGTTATGGAGCAGTGTTTGGCACAATGTTATGGGGCAGTGTTTGGCACAATGTTATGGGGCAGTGTTTGGCACAGTGTTATGGGGCAGTGTTTGGCACAATGTTATGGGGCAGTGTTTGGCACAGTGTTATGGGGCAGTGTTTGGCACAATGTTATGGGGCAATGTTTGGCACAATGTTATAGAGGCAGTGTTTGGCACAATGTTATGGGGCAGTGTTTGGCACAATGTTATGGGGCAGTGTTTGGCACAATGTTATGGGGCAGTGTTTGGCACAGTGTTATGGGGCAGTGTTTGGCACAATGTTATGGAGCAGTGTTTGGCACAATGTTATGGGGCAGTGTTTGGCACAGTGTTATGGGGCAGTGTTTGGCACAATGTTATGGGGGCAGTGTTTGGCACAATGTTATGGGGCAGTGTTTGGCACAATGTTATGGGGGCAGTGTTTGGCACAATGTTATGGGGCAGTGTTTGGCACAATGTTATGGGGGCAGTGTTTGGCACAGTGTTATGGGGCAGTGTTTGGCACAATGTTATAGAGGCAGTGTTTGGCACAATGTTATGGGGCAGTGTTTGGCACAATGTTATGGGGGCAGTGTTTGGCACAATGTTATGGGGCAGTGTTTGGCACAATGTTATGGGGGCAGTGTTTGGCACAGTGTTATGGGGCAGTGTTTGGCACAATGTTATGGAGCAGTGTTTGGCACAATGTTATGGGGGCAGTGTTTGGCACAGTGTTATGGGGCAGTGTTTGGCACAATGTTATGGGGCAGTGTTTGGCACAATGTTATGGGGCAGTGTTTGGCACAATGTTATGGAGCAGTGTTTGGCACAATGTTATGGGGGCAGTGTTTGGCACAGTGTTATGGGGCAGTGTTTGGCACAATGTTATGGGGGCAGTGTTTGCAACAGTGTTATGGGGGCAGTGTTTGGCACAGTGTTATGGGGCAGTGTTTGGCACAATGTTATGGGGGCAGTGTTTGGCACAGTGTTATGGGGCAGTGTTTGGCACAATGTTATGGGGCAGTGTTTGGCACAATGTTATGGGGCAGTGTTTGGCACAATGTTATGGAGCAGTGTTTGGCACAATGTTATGGGGGCAGTGTTTGGCACAGTGTTATGGGGCAGTGTTTGGCACAATGTTATGGGGGCAGTGTTTGGCACAGTGTTATGGGGCAGTGTTTGGCACAATGTTATGGGGGCAGTGTTTGGCACAGTGTTATGGGGCAGTGTTTGGCACAATGTTATGGGGCAGTGTTTGGCACAATGTTATGGGGCAGTGTTTGGCACAATGTTATGGGGCAGTGTTTGGCACAATGTTATGGGGCAGTGTTTGGCACAGTGTTATGGGGCAGTGTTTGGCACAATGTTATGGGGCAGTGTTTGGCACAATGTTATGATAGCTTATCACAGGATAAATGTATACAGCAGCCTGCCATAGACACAAACTGTTTGGGCATCGGCCGCTTCGCGCCTCCTCCGGCCCTCAGTCGTACACCACATGTCATCTTTCTTTTACACTCTTCTGAGGAGAACGTCCTGACACAAATCACATCACTAGGATATAGCCAGACACGCGCCTACCATATATTGCGTCTTATCAGATGACCGCACCATCTCCCCCTCCAAGGACATCCACCTAAGAGGCAGCGCGTTCATCCCAATATTTCTTCACACAAATCTCAAAAAAAAACCTTAAACAACAAACACTAAATTCCGATATTACAGTCTTCTAAGATGACTACTTGGCACAATCTCCTGGGGCTGGTTATATCCATCACATCTCATCGAGGTTTTATACACCACAAAAACACATTCTAATAAAACCGCAGCACAGAATGGAGGTAAGTCCTGACCGGACCGTAATAAGTGACCTCAGAACGTATCGGCACTTACAGTCAGTACATGGAGGTAAGTCCTGACTCCCATCACACCATCCTAGTGACCCCGGTACTTACAGTCAGTACATGGAGGTAAGTCCTGACTCCCTTCTACCATCCCAGTGACCCCGGCACTTACAGTCAGTACATGGACGTAAGTCCTGACTCCCATCACACCATCCTAGTGACCCCGGTACTTACAGTCAGTACATGGAGGTAAGTCCTGACTCCCTTCTACCATCCCAGTGACCCCGGCACTTACAGTCAGTACATGGAGGTAAGTCCTGACTCCCATCACACCATCCCAGTGACCCTAGTACTTACAGTCAGTACATGGAGGTAAGTCCTGACTCCCTTCTACCATCCCAGTGACCCCGGCACTTACAGTCAGTACATGGAGGTAAGTCCTGACTCCCATCACACCATCCCAGTGACCCTAGTACTTACAGTCAGTACATGGACGTAAGTCCTGACTCCCATCACACCATCCCAGTGACCCCGGTACTTACAGCCAGTACATGGAGGTAAGTCCTGACTCCCATCACACCATCCCAGTGACCCCGGTACTTACAGCCAATATATGGAGGTAAGTCCTGACTCCCATCACACCATCCCAGTGACCCCAGGACTTACAGCCAGTACATGGAGGTAAGTCCTGACTCCCATCTACCATCCCAGTGACCCCGGTACTTACAGTCAGTACATGGAGGTAAGTCCTGACTCCCATCACACCATCTCAGTGACCCCGGTACTTATAGTCAGTACATGGAGGTAAGTCCTGACTCCCTTCTACCATCCCAGTGACCCCGGCACTTACAGTCAGTACATGGAGGTAAGTCCTGACTCCCATCTACCATCCCAGTGACCCCGGTACTTACAGTCAGTACATGGAGGTAAGTCCTGACTCCCATCACACCATCCCAGTGACCCCGGTACTTACAGCCAATATATGGAGGTAAGTCCTGACTCCCATCCCAGTGACCCCGGCACTTACAGCCAGTACATGGAGGTAAGTCCTGACTCCCATCTACCATCCCAGTGACCCCGGTACTTACAGTCAGTACATGGAGGTAAGTCCTGACTCCCATCACACCATCTCAGTGACCCCGGTACTTACAGTCAGTACATGGAGGTAAGTCCTGACACCCATCTACCATCCCAGTGACCCCGGTACTTACAGTCAGTACATGGAGGTAAGTCCTGACTCCCTTCTACCATCCCAGTGACCCCGGTACTTACAGTCAGTACATGGACGTAAGTCCTGACTCCCATCACACCATCCTAGTGACCTCGGCACTTACAGCCAGTACATGGAGGTAAGTCCTGACTCCCATCACACCATCCCAGTGACCCCGGTACTTACAGCCAATATATGGAGGTAAGTCCTGACTCCCATCACACCATCCCAGTGACCCCGGTACTTACAGTCAGTACATGGAGGTAAGTCCTGACTCCCATCACACCATCCCAGTGACCCCGGTACTTACAGCCAGTACATGGAGGTAAGTCCTGACTCCCATCACACCATCCTAGTGACCTCGGCACTTACAGTCAGTACATGGAGGTAAGTCCTGACTCCCATCACACCATCCTAGTGACCTCGGCACTTACAGTCAGTACATGGAGGTAAGTCCTGACTCCCATCACACCATCCCAGTGACCCCGGTACTTACAGCCAGTACATGGAGGTAAGTCCTGACTCCCATCACACCATCCCAGTGACCCCGGTACTTACAGCCAGTACATGGAGGTAAGTCCTGACTCCCATCACACCATCCCAGTGACCCCGGTACTTACAGCCAGTACATGGAGGTAAGTCCTGACTCCCATCACACCATCCCAGTGACCCCGGTACTTACAGCCAGTACATGGAGGTAAGTCCTGACTCCCATCACACCATCCCAGTGACCCCGGTACTTACAGCCAGTACATGGAGGTAAGTCCTGACTCCCATCACACCATCCTAGTGACCTCGGCACTTACAGTCAGTACATGGAGGTAAGTCCTGACTCCCATCACACCATCCTAGTGACCTCGGCACTTACAGTCAGTACATGGAGGTAAGTCCTGACTCCCATCACACCATCCCAGTGACCCCGGTACTTACAGCCAGTACATGGAGGTAAGTCCTGACTCCCATCACACCATCCCAGTGACCCCGGTACTTACAGCCAATATATGGAGGTAAGTCCTGACTCCCATCACACCATCCCAGTGACCCCGGTACTTACAGCCAGTACATGGAGGTAAGTCCTGACTCCCATCACACCATCCCAGTGACCCCGGTACTTACAGCCAGTACATGGAGGTAAGTCCTGACTCCCATCACAGCATCCCAGTGACCCCGGCACTTACAGCCAGTACATAGATGTCACACAATGAGCATTGCTATGAGGTAAGTGACTGTACCCACCCACCACCCTACTCCTGGCTGTATAAGGTAGATGAAGGGTTATCACTCACGGTGAGGTTCTCCATGGTCGCGGCTCGGTCTCTGGTGCTGTCCCGGACAGACCCTGCGCTGTCGCTGCTGCCACTGCTGCCGTCTCTCGCTCTCTCACCTGCGCCTCCCAGCTCTGTCTCTCCAGGGTCATTATGGAAAGAATAAGTCTGCCTTCTGCTCCTCGGCCCCCGGGGGACGCCCCAGAGAGCACATTAAATCTGTTTCTCTTGTTGCTGTTTTTTTCACTTTGCAGTTAACCCCTGCGGTGCTGGAGAGGCGGAAGCACCTGGTACCCTCTGAGTGCTCGAAGAACATGGAGGACAGCGAAGAGTTAACCCCATTCATGCCTCTTCCTGCCGCTGGCTAGATATAACCTGGAGGGGAAAATCTCAGTCACATGACTAGTTGTGTACCCGAGAGAGGACATAGCGGCAGGGGGCGACACCACCCCTCTGCCCCCAACCCTAAGTGTGTATTATCAAGAGATTACAGCCCCATTACACCATATACTAAGGACAACCAGTAGAGGGCGCTATTATGTAAAGACACCAGATCATGGCAACACCACTCAGGTAGTTACTCCTGGCACGGAGGAGGTAACTGAAACTTTGCAGATTTGTAGGGGAATCAAGACTTACTAAAGAGGAGTTTTTACTTCTCAAGTTCTACATAAAAGAGAGCGGTCACACTATAAGAGAGAATCTCTACTGTAAGAGCGGTCACATTATAAGAGAGAATCTCTACTGTAAGAGCGGTCACATTATAAGAGAGAATCTCTACTGTAAGAGCGGTCACACTATAAGAGAGAATCTCTACTGTAAGAGCAGTCACATTATAAGAGAGAATCTCTACTGTAAGAGCAGTCACACTATAAGAGAGAATCTCTACTGTAAGAGCAGTCACATTATAAGAGAGAATCTCTACTGTAAGAGCAGTCACACTATAAGAGAGAATCTCTACTGTAAGAGCGGTCACACTATAAGAGAGAATCTCTACTGTAAGAGCGGTCACACTATAAGAGAGAATCTCTACTGTAAGAGCGGTCACACTATAAGAGAGAATCTCTACTGTAAGAGCGGTCACACTATAAGAGAATCTCTACTGTAAGAGCGGTCACACTATAAGAGAATCTCTACTGTAAGAGCGGTCACATTATAAGAGAGAATCTCTACTGTAAGAGCAGTCACATTATAAGAGAGAATCTCTACTGTAAGAGCGGTCACACTATAAGAGAGAATCTCTACTGTAAGAGCGGTCACACTATAAGAGAATCTCTACTGTAAGAGCGGTCACACTATAAGAGAATCTCTACTGTAAGACCGGTCACATTATAAGAGAGAATCTCTACTGTAAGAGCGGTCACATTATAAGAGAGAATCTCTACTGTAAGAGCGGTCACACTATAAGAGAGAATCTCTACTGTAAGAGCGGTCACACTATAAGAGAATCTCTACTGTAAGAGCAGTCACATTATAAGAGAGAATCTCTACTGTAAGAGCAGTCACACTATAAGAGAGAATCTCTACTGTAAGAGCAGTCACATTATAAGAGAGAATCTCTACTGTAAGAGCAGTCACACTATAAGAGAGAATCTCTACTATAAGAGCGGTCACACTATAAGAGAATCTCTACTGTAAGAGCGGTCACATTATAAGAGAATCTCTACTGTAAGAGCGGTCACACTATAAGAGAGAATCTCTACTATAAGAGCGGTCACACTATAAGAGAGAATCTCTACTGTAAAAGCGGTCACATTATAAGAGAATCTCTACTGTAAGAGCGGTCACACTATAAGAGAGAATCTCTACTGTAAGAGCAGTCACATTATAAGAGAGAATCTCTACTGTAAGAGCAGTCACACCATAAGAGAGAATCTCTACTGTAAGAGCGGTCACACTATAAGAGAGAATCTCTACTGTAAGAGCGGTCACATTATAAGAGAGAATCTCTACTGTAAGAGCGGTCACACTATAAGAGAGAATCTCTACTGTAAGAGCGGTCACACTATAAGAGAGAATCTCTACTGTAAGAGCGGTCACACTATAAGAGAGAATCTCTACTGTAAGAGCGGTCACATTATAAGAGAATCTCTACTGTAAGAGCGGTCACATTATAAGAGAGAATCTCTACTGTAAGAGCGGTCACACTATAAGAGAGAATCTCTACTGTAAGAGCGGTCACACTATAAGAGAGAATCTCTACTGTAAGAGCGGTAACATTATAAGAGAAAATCTCTACTGTAAGAGCGGTCACACTATAAGAGAATCTCTACTGTAAGAGCGGTCACACTATAAGAGAGAATCTCTACTGTAAGAGCAGTCACATTATAAGAGAGAATCTCTACTGTAAGAGCAGTCACACTATAAGAGAGAATCTCTACTGTAAGAGCGGTCACACTATAAGAGAGAATCTCTACTGTAAGAGCAGTCACACTATAAGAGAGAATCTCTACTGTAAGAGCAGTCACACTATAAGAGAGAATCTCTACTGTAAGAGCGGTCACATTATAAGAGAATCTCTACTGTAAGAGCAGTCACACTATAAGAGAGAATCTCTACTGTAAGAGCAGTCACATTATAAGAGAGAATCTCTACTGTAAGAGCAGTCACACTATAAGAGAGAATCTCTACTGTAAGAGCGGTCACATTATAAGAGAATCTCTACTGTAAGAGCAGTCACACTATAAGAGAGAATCTCTACTGTAAGAGCGGTCACACTATAAGAGAGAATCTCTACTGTAAGAGCGGTAACACTATAAGAGAGAATCTCTACTGTAAGAGCAGTCACACTATAAGAGAGAATCTCTACTGTAAGAGCAGTCACACTATAAGAGAGAATCTCTACTATAAGAGCGGTCACACTATAAGAGAGAATCTCTACTGTAAGAGCGGTCACACTATAAGAGAGAATCTCTACTGTAAGAGCGGTAACATTATAAGAGAAAATCTCTACTGTAAGAGCGGTCACACTATAAGAGAATCTCTACTGTAAGAGCGGTCACACTATAAGAGAGAATCTCTACTGTAAGAGCGGTCACATTATAAGAGAGAATCTCTACTGTAAGAGCGGTCACACTATAAGAGAATCTCTACTGTAAGAGCGGTCACACTATAAGAGAGAATCTCTACTGTAAGAGCGGTCACACTATAAGAGAGAATCTCTACTGTAAGAGCAGTCACACTATAAGAGAGAATCTCTACTGTAAGAGCAGTCACACTATAAGAGAAAATCTCTACTGTAAGAGCGGTCACATTATAAGAGAGAATCTCTACTGTAAGAGCAGTCACACTATAAGAGAGAATCTCTACTATAAGAGCGGTCACACTATAAGAGAGAATCTCTACTGTAAAAGCGGTCACATTATAAGAGAATCTCTACTGTAAGAGCGGTCACACTATAAGAGAGAATCTCTACTATAAGAGCAGTCACACTATAAGAGAGAATCTCTACTGTAAAAGCGGTCACATTATAAGAGAATCTCTACTGTAAGAGCGGTCACACTATAAGAGAGAATCTCTACAGTAAGAGCAGTCACATTATAAGAGAGAATCTCTACTGTAACAGCAGTCACACTATAAGAGAGAATCTCTACTGTAAGAGCAGTCACACTATAAGAAAGAATCTCTACTGTAAGAGCAGTCACACTATAAGAGAGAATCTCTACTGTAAGAGCAGTCACACTATAAGAGAGAATCTCTACTGTAAGAGCGGTCACACTATAAGAGAGAATCTCTACTGTAAGAGCGGTCACACTATAAGAGAGAATCTCTACTGTAAGAGCGGTCACATTATAAGAGAGAATCTTTACTGTAAGAGCAGTCACATTATAAGAGAGAATCTCTACTGTAACAGCGGTCACACCATAAGAGAGAAACTCTACTGTAAGAGCGGTCACACTATAAGAGAGAATCTCTACTGTAAGAGCGGTCACATTATAAGAGAGAATCTCTACTGTAAGAGCGGTCACACTATAAGAGAGAATCTCTACTGTAAGAGCGGTCACACTATAAGAGAGAATCTCTACTGTAAAAGCGGTCACATTATAAGAGAATCTCTACTGTAAGAGCGGTCACACTATAAGAGAGACTCTCTACTGTAAGAGCAGTCACATTATAAGAGAGAATCTCTACTGTAAGAGCAGTCACACCATAAGAGAGAATCTCTACTGTAAGAGCGGTCACACTATAAGAGAGAATCTCTACTGTAAGAGCGGTCACATTATAAGAGAGAATCTCTACTGTAAGAGCGGTCACACTATAAGAGAGAATCTCTACTGTAAGAGCGGTCACACTATAAGAGAGAATCTCTACTGTAAAAGCGGTCACATTATAAGAGAATCTCTACTGTAAGAGCGGTCAGACTATAAGAGAGAATCTCTACTGTAAGAGCGGTCACACTATAAGAGAGAATCTCTACTGTAAGAGCTGTCACACTATAAGAGAGAATCTCTACTGTAAGAGCGGTCACATTATAAGAGAATCTCTACTGTAAGAGCGGTCACACTATAAGAGAGAATCTCTACTGTAAGAGCGGTCACACTATAAGAGAGAATCTCTACTGTAAGAGCGGTCACACTATAAGAGAATCTCTACTGTAAGAGCGGTCACACTATAAGAGAGAATCTCTACTGTAAGAGCAGTCACATTATAAGAGAGAATCTCTACTGTAAGAGCAGTCACACTATAAGAGAGAATCTCTACTGTAAGAGCAGTCACACTATAAGAGAGAATCTCTACTATAAGAGCGGTCACACTATAAGAGAGAATCTCTACTGTAAGAGCGGTCACACTATAAGAGAGAATCTCTACTTTAAGAGCGGTAACATTATAAGAGAAAATCTCTACTGTAAGAGCGGTCACACTATAAGAGAATCTCTACTGTAAGAGCAGTCACACTATAAGAGAGAATCTCTACTGTAAGAGCGGTCACATTATAAGAGAGAATCTCTACTGTAAGAGCGGTCACACTATAAGAGAATCTCTACTGTAAGAGCGGTCACACTATAAGAGAGAATCTCTACTGTAAGAGCGGTCACACTATAAGAGAGAATCTCTACTGTAAGAGCAGTCACACTATAAGAGAGAATCTCTACTGTAAGAGCAGTCACATTATAAGAGAGAATCTCTACTGTAAGAGCAGTCACACTATAACAGAGAATCTCTACTGTAAGAGCAGTCACACTATAAGAGAGAATCTCTACTATAAGAGCGGTCACACTATAAGAGAGAATCTCTACTGTAAAAGCGGTTACATTATAAGAGAATCTCTACTGTAAGAGCGGTCACACTATAAGAGAGAATCTCTACTATAAGAGCGGTCACACTATAAGAGAGAATCTCTACTGTAAAAACGGTCACATTATAAGAGAATCTCTACTGTAAGAGCGGTCACACTATAAGAGAGAATCTCTACTGTAAGAGCAGTCACATTATAAGAGAGAATCTCTACTGTAACAGCAGTCACACTATAAGAGAGAATCTCTACTGTAAGAGCAGTCACACTATAAGAGAGAATCTCTACTGTAAGAGCAGTCACACTATAAGAGAGAATCTCTACTGTAAGAGCAGTCACACTATAAGAGAGAATCTCTACTGTAAGAGCGGTCACACTATAAGAGAGAATCTCTACTGTAAGAGCGGTCACATTATAAGAGAGAATCTCTACTGTAAGAGCAGTCACATTATAAGAGAGAATCTCTACTGTAACAGCGGTCACACCATAAGAGAGAAACTCTACTGTAAGAGCGGTCACACTATAAGAGAGAATCTCTACTGTAAGAGCGGTCACATTTTAAGAGAGAATCTCTACTGTAAGAGCGGTCACACTATAAGAGAGAATCTCTACTGTAAGAGCGGTCACACTATAAGAGAGAATCTCTACTGTAAAAGCGGTCACATTATAAGAGAATCTCTACTGTAAGAGCTGTCACACTATAAGAGATAATCTCTACTGTAAGAGCGGTCACACTATACGAGAGAATCTCTACTGTAAGAGCGGTCACACTATAAGAGAGAATCTCTACTGTAAGAGCGGTAACATTATAAGAGAAAATCTCTACTGTAAGAGCGGTCACACTATAAGAGAATCTCTACTGTAAGAGCGGTCACACTATAAGAGAGAATCTCTACTGTAAGAGCGGTCACACTATAAGAGAGAATCTCTACTGTAAGAGCGGTCACATTATAAGAGAGAATCTCTACTGTAAGAGCGGTCACACTATAAGAGAGAATCTCTACTGTAAGAGCGGTCACACTATAAGAGAGAATCTCTACTGTAACAGCGGTCACAATATAAGAGAATCTCTACTGTAAGAGCAGTCACATTATAAGAGAATCTCTACTGTAAGAGCGGTCACATTATAAGAGAGAATCTCTACTGTAAGAGCTGTCACACTATAAGAGAGAATCTCTACTGTAAGAGCTGTCACATTATAAGAGAGAATCTCTACTGTAAGAGCGGTCACATTATAAGAGAGAATCTCTACTGTAAGAGCTGGCACACTATAAGAGAGAATCTCTACTGTAAGAGCGGTCACACTATAAGGGAGAATCTCTACTGTAAAAGCGGTCACATTATAAGAGAATCTCTACTGTAAGAGCGGTCAGACTATAAGAGAGAATCTCTACTGTAAGAGCGGTCACACTATAAGAGAGAATCTCTACTGTAAGAGCGGTCACACTATAAGAGAGAATCTCTACTGTAAGAGCAGTCACATTATAAGAGAGAATTTCAACTGTAAGAGCGGTCAGACTATAAGAGAGAATCTCTACTGTAAGAGCGGTCACATTATAAGAGAGAATCTCAACTGTAAGAGCGGTCACATTATAAGAGAGAATCTGTACTGTAAGAGCGGTCACATTATAAGAGAATCTCTACTGTAAGAGCGGTCACATTATAAGAGAGAATCTCTACTGTAAGAGCGGTCACACTATAAGAGAGAATCTCTACTGTAAGAGTGGTCACATTATAAGAGAGAATCTCTACTGTAAGAGCGGTCACATTATAAGAGAATCTCTACTGTAAGAGCGGTCACATTATAACAGAGAAGCTCTGCTGTAAGAACGGTCACAATGTAAGAGAGAATCTCTACTGTAAGAGCGGTCACATTATAAGAGAGAATCTCTACTGTAAGAGCAGTCACATTATAAGAGAATCTCTACTGTAAGAGCGGTCACACTATAAGAGAGAATCTCTACTGTAAGAGCGGTCACATTATAAGAGAATCTCTACTGTAAGAGCGGTCACACTATTAGAGAGAATCTCTACTGTAAGAGCAGTCACACTATAAGAGAGAATCTCTACTATAAGAGCGGTCACACTATAAGAGAGAATCTCTACTATAAGAGCGGTCACATTATAAGAGAATCTCTACTGTAAGAGCGGTCACACTATAAGAGAGAATCTCTACTGTAAGAGCGGTCACATTATAAGAGAGAATCTCTACTGTAAGAGCGGTCACATTATAAGAGAGAATCTCTACTGTAAGAGCAGTCACATTATAAGAGAATCTCTACTGTAAGAGCGGTCACATTATAAGAGAGAATCTCTACTGTAAGAGCAGTCACATTATAAGAGAATCTCTACTGTAAGAGCGGTCACACTATAAGAGAGAATCTCTACTGTAAGAGCAGTCACATTATAAGAGAATCTCTACTGTAAGAGTGGTCACATTATAAGAGAGAATCTCTACTGTAAGAGCGGTCACATTATAAGAGAATCTCTACTGTAAGAGCGGTCACATTATAACAGAGAAGCTCTGATGTAAGAACGGTCACAATGTAAGAGAGAATCTCTACTGTAAGAGCGGTCACATTATAAGAGAGAATCTCTACTGTAAGAGCAGTCACATTATAAGAGAATCTCTACTGTAAGAGCGGTCACACTATAAGAGAGAATCTCTACTGTAAGAGCGGTCACATTATAAGAGAATCTCTACTGTAAGAGCGGTCACACTATAAGAGAGAATCTCTACTGTAAGAGCAGTCACACTATAAGAGAGAATCTCTACTATAAGAGCGGTCACACTATAAGAGAGAATCTCTACTATAAGAGCGGTCACATTATAAGAGAATCTCTACTGTAAAAGCGGTCACATTATAAGAGAGAATCTCTACTGTAAGAGCGGTCACATTATAAGAGAGAAGCTCTGCTGTAAGAGCGGTCACATTATAAGAGAGAATCTCTACTGTAAGAGCGGTCACACTATAAGAGAGAATCTCTACTGTAAGAGCGGTCAGACTATAAGAGAGAATCTCTACTGTAAGAGCGGTCACATTATAAGAGAGAATCTCTATTGTAAGAGCGGTCAGACTATAAGAGAGAATCTCTACTGTAAGAGCTGTCACATTATAAGAGAGAATCTGTACTGTAAGAGAGGTCACATTATAAGAGAATCTCTACTGTAAGAGCGGTCATATTATAAGAGAGAATCTCTACTGTAAGAGCGGTCACATTATAAGAGAATCTCTACTGTAAGAGCGGTCACATTATAAGAGAATCTCTACTGTAAGAGCGGTCACATTATAAGAGAGAATCTCTACTGTAAGAGCGGTCACACTATAAGAGAGAATCTCTACTGTAAGAGCGGTCACATTATAAGAGAGAATCTCTACTGTAAGAGCGGTCACATTATAAGAGAGAATCTCTACTGTAAGAGCGGTCACACTATAAGAGAGAATCTCTACTGTAAGAGCGGTCACATTATAAGAGAGAATCTCTACTGTAAGAGCGGTCACATTATAAGAGAGAATCTCTACTGTAAGAGCAGTCACATTATAAGAGAATCTCTACTGTAAGAGCGGTCACATTATAAGAGAGAATCTCTACTGTAAGAGCAGTCACATTATAAGAGAATCTCTACTGTAAGAGCGGTCACATTATAAGAGAGAATCTCTACTGTAAGAGCGGTCACATTATAAGAGAATCTCTACTGTAAGAGCGGTCACATTATAAGAGAATCTCTGCTGTAAGAGCGGTCACATTATAAGAGAGAATCTCTACTGTAAGAGCGGTCACATTATAAGAGAGAATCTCTACTGTAAGAGCAGTCACATTATAAGAGAATCTCTACTGTAAGAGCGGTCACATTATAAGAGAGAATCTCTACTGTAAGAGCGGTCACATTATAAGAGAGAATCTCTACTGTAAGAGCGGTCACACTATAAGAGAGAATCTCTACTGTAAGAGCGGTCACACTATAAGAGAGAATCTCTACTGTAAGAGCGGTCACACTATAAGAGAGAATCTCTACTGTAAGAGCGGTCACACTATAAGAGAGAATCTCTACTGTAAGAGCGGTCACACTATAAGAGAGAATCTCTACTGTAAGAGCGGTCACATTATAAGAGAATCTCTACTGTAAGAGCTGTCACATTATAAGAGAATCTCTACTGTAAGAGTGGTCACTATAAGAGAGAATCTCTACTGTAAGAGCAGTCACACTATAAGAGAGAATCTCTACTGTAAGAGCGGTCACATTATAAGAGAGAATCTCTACTGTAAGAGCAGTCACATTATAAGAGAATCTCTACTGTAACAGCGGTCACTATATGAGAGAATCTCTACTGTAAGAGCAGTCACACTATAAGAGAGAATCTCTACTGTAAGAGCAGTCACACTATAGGAGAGAATCTCTACTGTAAGAGCGGTCACTATAAGAGAGAATCTCTACTGTAAGAGCGGTCACATTATAAGAGAATCTACTGTAAGAGCCGTCACATTATAAGAGAGAATCTCTACTGTAAGAGCGGTCACACTATAAGAGAATCTCTACTGTAAGAGCGGTCACACTATAAGAGAGAATCTCTACTGTAAGAGCAGTCACATTATAAGAGAATCTACTGTAAGAGCGGTCACATTATAAGAGAGAATCTCTACTGTAAGAGCGGTCACACTATAAGAGAGAATCTACTGTAAGCGGTCACATTATAAGAGAGAATCTCTACTGTAAGAGCGGACACATTATAAGAGAATCTCTACTGTAAGAGCCGTCACATTATAAGAGAATCTCTACTGTAAGAGCGGTCACATTATAAGAGAGAATCTCTACTGTAAGAGCAGTCACACTGTAAGAGAGAATCTCTACTGTAAGAGCGGTCACATTATAAGAGAATCTCTATTGTAAGAGCGGTCACTATAAGAGAGAATCTCTACTGTAAGAGCGGTCACATTATAAGAGATTCTCTACTGTAAGAGCGGTCACACTATAAGAGAATCTCTACTGTAAGGGCGGTCACATTATAAGAGAGAATCTCTACTGTAAGAGCGGTCACATTATAAGAGAATCTCTACTGTAAGAGCGGTCACATTATAAGAGAATCTCTACTGTAAGAGCGGTCACATTATAAGAGAATCTCTACTGTAAGAGCGGTCACATTATAAGAGAATCTCTACTGTAAGAGCGGTCACATTATAAGAGAATCTCTACTGTAAGAGCGGTCACATTATAAGAGAGAATCTACTGTAAGAGCGGTCACATTATAAGAGAGAATCTCTACTGTAAGAGCGGTCACACTATAAGAGAGAATCTACTGTAAGCTTTCACATTATAAGAGAGAATCTCTACTGTAAGAGCGGTCACACTATAAGAGAGAATCTACTGTAAGCTTTCACATTATAAGAGAATCTCTACTGTAAGAGCGGTCACATTATAAGAGAGAATCTCTACTGTAAGAGCGGTCACACTATAAGAGAGAATCTACTGTAAGCTGTCACATTATAAAAGAGAATCTCCACTGTAAGAGCGGTCACATTATAAGAGAATCTCTACTGTAAGAGCGGTCACATTATAAGGGAATCTCTACTGTAAGAGCGGTCACACTATAAGAGAGAATCTCTACTGTAAGAGCAGTCACACTATAAGAGAGAATCTCTACTATAAGAGCGGTCACACTATAAGAGAGAATCTCTACTATAAGAGCGGTCACACTATAAGAGAGAATCTCTACTGTAAAAGCGGTCACATTATAAGAGAGAATCTCTACTGTAAGAGCGGTCACATTATAAGAGAATCTACTGTAAGAGCGGTCACACTATAAGAGAGAATCTCTACTGTAAGAGCAGTCACATTATAAGAGAGAATCTCTACTGTAAGAGCGGTCACACTACAAGAGAATCTCTACTGTAAGAGCGGTCACATTATAAGAGAGAATCTCTACTGTAAGAGCGGTCACATTATAAGAGAGAATCTCTACTGTAAGAGCGGTCACACTATAAGAGAGAATCTCTACTGTAAGAGCGGTCACATTATAAGAGAGAATCTCTACTGTAAGAGCGGTCACATTATAAGAGAGAATCTCTACTGTAAGAGCGGTCACATTATAATAGAGAATCTCTACTGTAAGAGCAGTCACATTATAAGAGAGAATCTCTACTGTAAGAGCGGTCACATTATAATAGAGAATCTCTACTGTAAGAGCGGTCACACTATAAGAGAGAATCTCTACTGTAAGAGCGGTCACATTATAAGAGAATCTCTACTGTAAGAGCGGTCACACTATAAGAGAATCTCTACTGTAAGAGCGGTCACATTATAAGAGAATCTCTACTGTAAGAGCAGTCACATTATAAGAGAGAATCTCTACTGTAAGAGCGGTCACACTATAAGAGAGAATCTCTACTGTAAGAGCGGTCACACTATAAGAGAATCTCTACTGTAAGAGCGGTCACACTATAAGAGAATCTCTACTGTAAGAGCGGTCACATTATAAGAGAATCTCTACTGTAAGAGCAGTCACATTATAAGAGAGAATCTCTACTGTAAGAGCGGTCACATTATAAGAGAATCTCTACTGTAAGAGCGGTCACACTATAAGAGAGAATCTCTACTGTAAGAGCGGTCACACTATAAGAGAGAATCTCTACTGTAAGAGCGGTCACACTATAAGAGAGAATCTCTACTGTAAGAGCGGTCACACTATAAGAGAGAATCTCTACTGTAAGAGCGGTCACACTATAAGAGAGAATCTCTACTGTAAGAGCGGTCACACTATAAGAGAGAATCTCTACTGTAAGAGCGGTCACATTATAAGAGAGAATCTCTACTGTAAGAGCGGTCACACTATAAGAGAATCTCTACTGTAAGAGCAGTCACATTATAAGAGAGAATCTCTACTGTAAGAGCGGTCACACTATAAGAGAATCTCTACTGTAAGAGCGGTCACATTATAAGAGAATCTCTACTGTAAGAGCAGTCACATTATGGAGCTCAGTCCACAGAACATAAACAACCTAAATGGTATAACCCTAGTTAAAGGCACAGTACAGATATAATGAATCAGCACAGAACATGTAAAATATCTGCAGTGTTATACACAGTGTGCACAATATCCAGTCTAATAAGAGAACATTCCCATTCCCACATATAACTATTCCTATGGGACACTACAAGAGTATTCACATTATGGATTCTCTTCAGTTACAGAATACACAAGTCTCACAGCCGACAACTAGAATGTTCTTCTTAAAACATAACTTTTATATCAGTCCATTAGAAGTAGAGACACATTATAGATATGAAGTACAGAGGAGGCTTATCTATTATTGATGCTTGTCTTACTTCACACCAGATAATAACCACACAGTATACGCCATCTACTCCCTCCATAGTATCATCATCCTCTGGATATAAACCAGTTAATTGTGTGCAAACAGGACACTCATATTCTCTACATAATGGAGAGATGAGCTGGAACTCTTAACCATTCTATTGCAGTGTTACATCGAGTCCCATTGTAATGTACAATGCCAAGTGTCAGATGGAGAGGTGTAATGTACAATGCCAAGTGTCAGATGTAGGGGTGTAATGTACAATGCCAAGTGTCAGATGGAGGGGTGTAACGTACAATGCCGGGTGTCAGATGGAGGGGTGTAATGTACAATGCCAAGTGTCAGATGGAGGGGTGTAATGTACAATGCCAAGTGTCAGATGGAGAGGTGTAATGTACAATGCCAAGTGTCAGATGGAGGGGTGTAATGTACAATGCCAGGTGTCAGATGGAGGGGTGTAATGTACAATGCCGAGTGTCAGATGGAGGGGAGTAATGTAAAATGCCGAGTGTCAGATGGAGGGGTGTAATGTACAATGCCGGGTGTCAGATGGAGAGTGTAATGTACAATGCCAAGTGTCAGATGGAGGGGTGTAATGTACAATGCCGAGTGTCAGATGGAGTGGTGTAATGTACAATGCCGGGTGTCAGATGGAGGGGTGTAATGTACAATGCCAAGTGTCAGATGGAGGGGTGGATAGTACAATGCCAAGTGTCAGATGGAGAGGTGTAATGTACAATGCCAAGTGTCAGATGGAGGGGTGTAATGTACAATGCCAGGTGTCAGATGGAGGGGTGTAATGTACAATGCCGAGTGTCAGATGGAGGGGAGTAATGTAAAATGCCGAGTGTCAGATGGAGGGGTGTAATGTACAATGCCAAGTGTCAGATGGAGGGGTGTAATGTACAATGCCAAGTGTCAGATGGAGGGGTGTAATGTACAATGCCAAGTGTCAGATGGAGGGTGTAATGTACAATGCCAGGTATCAGATGGAGGGATGTAATGTACAATGCCAAGTGTCAGATGGAGGGGTGTAATGTACAATGCTGAGTGTCAGATGGAGGGGTGTAATGTACAATGCCAAGTGTCAGATGGAGGGGTGTAATGTACAATGCCGAGTGTCAGATGGAGGGGAGTAATGTAAAATGCCGAGTGTCAGATGGAGGGGTGTAATGTACAATGCCGAGTGTCAGATGGAGGGTGTAATGTACAATGCCAAGTGTCAGATGGAGAGTGTAATGTACAATGCCAAGTGTCAGATGGAGGGGTGTAATGTACAATGCCGAGTGTCAGATGGAGGGGAGTAATGTAAAATGCCGAGTGTCAGATGGAGGGTGTAATGTACAATGCCAGGTATCAGATGGAGGGATGTAATGTACAATGCCGAGTGTCAGATGGAGGGGTGTAATGTACAATGCCGAGTGTCAGATGGAGGGGTGTAATGTACAATGTCACCACTGGACTTTGGAGCCATGGAATTGTTTTCTGTTCAGTGACCAATCACACCTCTTCTCACTGTCAGTCTGGATCTGGTGAATGTCAGGAGAACGTTACCTGCCTGACTACAATGTGCCAGCTGTAATGTTTGGTGGAGGAGGGGTAATACAATGGGAGTGTTTTCATGGGTCGGCCTCAGGCCCTTTAGCTCCAGCAAAGGCAAATCTTAAACCTTCAGACCAAGACATTGCAGACAATTGTCACTTCCACCTTCTTAAGTACAGTTTGTATTCAGACACCTTTAAATTTTTCACTCTGTTTCATTGCAGCCATTTGCTAAAATCAAAAATGTTCATTTTATTTCTCATTAATGTACACTCAGCTCCCCATCCTGACAGAAAAAAACAGAAATGTAGATAATTTTGCAAATTTATTAAAAAAGAAAAACTGAAATCTCCCATGGCCATAAGTATTAAGAGCCTTTACTGTGACCCTCATATATAACTCACAGGCTGTCCATTTCCTTCTGATCCTCCTTGAGATGGTTCTACTCCTTCATTGGACTTGATTAGGAAAGGCGCACACCTGTCTATATAAGACCTCACAGCTCACACTGCATGTCACAGCAAATGAGAATCAGGAGGTCAAAGGAACTGCCCAAGGAGCTCAGAGAGAGAATTGTGGCAAGGCACAGATCTGGCCAAGGTTCCTCAGAGCACAGCGGCCTCCATAATCCTTACATGGAAGAAGTTTGTGACGACCAGAATTCTTCCTAGACCTGGCTGTCCAGCCAAACTGAGCAATGGTGGGAGAAGAGCCTTGGTGAGAGAGGTAAAGAAGAACCCAAAGATCACTGTGGCCGAGCTCCAGAGATGCAGTAGGGAGATGGGAGAAAGTTCCACAAAGTCACTATCACTGCAGCCTCCACCAGTCGGGGCTTTATGGCAGAGTGACCCGAAGGAAGCCTCTCCTCAGTGCAAGACATATGGAAGCCAAAAAACACATGAAGGACTCCCAGACTATGAGAAATAAGATTCTCTGCTCTGATGAGACGAAGATTGAACTTTTTGGCATTAATTCTAAGCGGTATGTGTGGAGAAAACCAGGCCCTGCTCATCACCTGCCCAATACAATCCCAACAGTGAGACATGGCGGTGGCAGCATCATGCTATGGGGGACAGGACGACTGGTTGTAATTGTAGGAAAGATGAATGCGGCCAAGTACAGAGATATCCTGGAAGAAAACCTCTCCCAGAGTGCTCTGGACCTCAGACTGGGCCGAAGGTTCACCTTCCAACAAGACAATGACCCTAAGCACACAGCTAAAATAACAAAGGAGCGGCTTCGGAACAACTCTGTGACCATTCCTGACTGGCCCAGCCAGAGCCCGGACCTCAACCCAACTGAGCATCTCTGGAGAGACCTGAAAATGGCTCCAGCAACGTTCACCATCCAACCTGAGGGAACTGGAGAGGATCTGCAAGGAAGAATGGCCGAGGATCCCCAAATCCAGATGTGAAAAACTTGTCGCATCATTCCCAAGAAGACTCCTGGCTGTACTAGCTCAGAAGGAAGCGGCTTCTACTCAGTACTGAGCAAAGGCTCGGAATACTTATGGCCATGGGAGATTGCAGGTTTTCTTTTTTAATAAATTTGCAAAAATATCTACATTTTCTGTTTTTTTCTGTCAAGATGGGGAGCTGAGTGTACATTAATGAGAAATAAAAGGAACTTTTTTGCTTTTAGTAAATGGCTGCAATGAAACAAATAGTGAAAAATTTACTTTCCGTACCCACTATAGATATATTTGGGAGCGTTTGGTGGGAAGAATATTGGTAACTCTGTATTATGCCTTACGATATTGGGGGGTTCTCTCAGGGATCAGGCTGTAAATTACCCCCCCCAAATACATAATTTTCTATGAGGGATCTCACTGGCCCAGGTGTCTATTTGTCTCAAGAGGCCAGTGCCAAAAAATATGGCTAAGTACTATAGCGGGGAACTTCAGGGATGCCTATGAGGTACTTGTGATACAGACCTGAACGATCCAGTGACATCATCACACCAACCTTTATCATGCTACAGAAAGAGCGGGCCACAAGACATACGGGATGATGGCACTATTACTGGGTAGGATGAATATGGGGCCACTATTACTATGTAGGGTCTGTAAGAGGACATTATAACTATTCAAGAACAATAAGGGGCACTAATACTGTAAGAATAACTAGTAACAGTGGGCTGTCAGCTCTCTCTTTGCTGTGTGCACGTCTTGTCCCCACCACCTTGAGACACGGATTCGATTGTTCCTAGTCAAACAATACCACAGACTTAGAGATAATTTTCCCGATGCTTCACTCCAGGTAGCCCATAATAATTATATACAGTTGAAGCCAGAAGTTTCCATACACTATATAAAAAGACACATCTGGATGTTTTTCTCACTATCTGACATAAAAATGTGTGGCAATACTGAAGCAACATCTCAAGACATCAGCCAGGAAGGTAAAGCTTGGGCGCAAATGGACAATGACCCGAAGCTACTGCCAGACTGGTGACAAAGTGGCTTAAGGAGAACAAAGTCAATGTTTTGGAGCGGCCGTCACAAAGCCCTGATCTCAATCCTATAGAAAAGGCAGGTGCGAGCGAGGCGGCCTCCAAACATGGCTCAGTGACACCAGTTCTGTCAGGAGGAATGGGCCCAAATTCCTACCAACTATTGTGAGAAGCTTCTGGAAGGAGATCCAAGACGTGTGACCCAAGTCCTACAGCGTAAGGGCAATGGGACCAAATACTAAGGAAATGGATGGAAAAGAAAGTCATAAAAATGCCTTAAAAAAAATTCTCTCTCATATTATTCTGGCATTTGGCAAATATAAATAATTCTGGTAATCCTAATGGTCCTAAAACGGGAAAGGTTTATTCTGATTTCATGTCAGATAGTGAGAAAAACATCCAGATGTGTATGGAAACTTCTGGTTTCAACTGTAGCAACGGTAAGGACTAGACAATCCCTCATTTGTGTCACATATTACACATATAACGTGTGCGGTATAACGGATCAGCTCCCGATGGCCGCTTCGTGTAGGCTGCAGCAGTTACAGTACTGGGGAGGGGGCAGCAGGGTAGAAAATTTGTGTAGAGAGTATAGGCGGGGAGAATATGGTGGTATTCAGGGGCGTAACGATCGCAGTTGCGGGAGGGGTGCAGCGATCGGGCCAGGAGGAGTACAGGGCCCGTGGCCACCTCTAGATGGCTGGGCCCTGCACCACCATGATAGTGGTTGGGAAAAGCCTGGTTTCCAGACCACTATACATATTGTTAATGGAAAGGGTCCGGCATGTTGCCCAGGAGAGGTGACTAATAATAAATACTTAAACTCACCTCTCCTGGGCTTCTGACAGTCCTCAGCATCCTCTCTGCGGCTCTTCCGGCCTGTGACTGAGGTCACGTAATGACATCAGCGAACCACACGTGATCACAGGCCCCAGCAGTGACGTCTGGGGCACGTCACCTCAGTTACCCGCAGAAGAGGACCAAAGAATATGCTGAAGAGAACAAAGCAGAGCAAGGATGCGCTGGAGAGGTGAGTATAAGTGTTTATTTTAATCACTTCTGAGGAGACCCAAGAGTATAATATCACCGAAGCAGATGGCCGAACCTCATGAATATTTGTCGAATTTTGTGGAGTTCACCTGAAGAGCATTTTATACTGTGTTGAGGCCACTGTGGAGCATATTACAGTGGGGAAAAAAAAGTATTTAGTCAGCCACCAATTGTGCAAGTTCTCCCACTTAAAAAGATGAGGCCGGCCTGTAATTGTCATCATAGGTAGACCTCAACTATGAGAGACAAAATGAGAAAACAAATCCAGAAAATCACATTGTCTGATTTGTAAAGAATTTATTTGCAAATTATGGTGGAAAATAAGTATTTGGTCACCTACAAACAAGCAAGATTTCTGTCTGTCACAGACCTGTAACTTCTTCTTTAAGAGGCTCCTCTGTCCTCCACTCATTACCTGTAGTAATGGCTCCTGTCTGACATTGTTATCAGTATAAAAGACGCCTGTCCACAACCTCAGTCACACTCCAAACTCCACTATGGTGAAGACCAAAGAGCTGTGGAAGGACCAGAAACAAAATGGTAGCCCTGCACCAGGCTGGGAAGACTGAATCTGCAATAGGCAAGCAGCTTGGTGTGAAGAAATCACCTGTGGGAGCAATAATTAGAAAATGGAAGACATACAAGACCACTGATAATCTCCCTCCATCAGGGGCTCCACACAAGATCTCACCCCGTGGGGTCAAAATGATCACAAGAACGGTGAGCAAAAATCCCAGAACCACACGGGGGGGACCTAGTGAGTGACCTGCAGAAAGCTGGGACTAACGTAACAAAGGCTACCGTCAGTAACACACTACGCCGCCAGGGACTCAGATCCTGCAGTGCCAGACGTGTCCCCCTGCTTAAGCCAGTACATATCTGGGCCCGTCTGAAGTTTGCTAGAGAGCATTTGGATGTTCCAGAAGAGTATTGGGAGAATGTCATATGGTCAGATGAAACCAAAGTAGAACTGTTTGGTAGAGACACAACTCGTGGTGTTTGGAGGAGAGTGAATGCTGAGTTGTATCCAAAGAACACCAGACCTACTGTGAAGCATGGGGGGGCAACATCATGTATGGGGCTGTTTCTCTACAAAGGGACCAGGACGACTGATCCGTGTACATGAAAGAATGAATGGGGCCATGTATGGTGAGATTGTGAGTGCAAACCTCCTTCCATCAGCAAGGGCATTGAAGATGAAACGTGGCTGGGTCTTTCAGCATGACAATGATCCCAAGCACACCGCCAGGACAACGAAGGAGCGGCTTCGTAAGAAGCATTTCAAGGTCCTGGAGTGGCCTAGCCAGTGTAACGTCTCTGCCATTTTGGGTTTCAGCGCCGCCCTCCGCTCGCACACTGTGGCGAAGGAGGCGTCTTCAGTTTGGTTCTTTGTGTAAGTTTCTTGATGCTCAGTCTGAACATGGTCCTAGTTCCCTTGCTGTGTAAAGCCACACCCGTGTAATTAGGAACATTTCTCTCTGGACTGCATAGAGTTAATCTCTTCCTGGCCTGTGTGACTGACAGCCTGTGCACCTATCAGCTCTGGGGCTGGTCCCAGACTTTCTATAAACAGGTTGTCAGCCCTCACATGGTCGCCGGTTATTGCTCTGTCTTTGCCTGCTCTCCTTGTGATATACCTTACTACTTTGTTACCTGATTTTCTGACCACTGGCTTTGACTTTGACTATTCTCTTGGATTTAGATTTTGTTCTGCATTGCTCGTTTGTTGCTGACCCCTTGGCTAGCTGACCTCCCTGTGTTGTTTTGTCTTGTCCTGTTCTGTGTGTCATTTACCCAGTATAGGGCTTGTCTTCAGGTTGTCCTTTTACCATTTAGGGTAACTGTGGCAATAGGAAGGGACAGTGGCTGGGGTGAGATTAGGGCTCACTTGTCTCTGTCCTTCCTCCCAGACCGCTGCAGTAGTGTCAGGGTTGCTTCGTTTGGCAAGACCCTTACAGAACAACCGGCCCATACATTCTGCCATTGCATCCCATAGGGTCAGCATGGATCCTATTCAGGGCCTTGCAGCCAAGTTGGAAGGTTTGGCAGTCCTGGTAAATGAGCTTGCTAAACAGGTGCAGACCCTTACTGATGCCGCTGCAGCATCCCCAGTTGTTTCTGCCCCTTTTAAGGTGAAGATGTTACTCCCGGATTGTTTTTCAGGGGATCGTGAAAAATTTGAGATTTTCCGGGAGTCCTGTCGCCTGTATTTTCGGATTAATCCACATGCATCCCAGGCCCAAATGATTGGAGTAGTTATATCCCTCCTACAGGGGGATCCACAAGCTTGGGCCCTTAAACTCCCCTCCAGGGGCTGAGGAGTGGATTAACTTGGAAAAAAAATTTTTTGTCTTTGGGGTCTATATATGCTGAGCCAGACCACATTGGACTTGCGGAATCGCAACTCCTCACCATGCGGCAGGCAGGGGCGCACCTCTAATGACGCGAGGTGAGGCGGCCGCCTCAGGCGGCACTGTCCGGGGGGCGGCATTTTTACTATTTAATGTAAACCAGCCCAGGACAGACCGCTTTAAAAAAAAAAAAAAAAAAAAACCTGTCCTGGGCTGGTTTACAAGACGTCGCATCTCAGCGCAGGCGGCGATACAATGACGTCATCACGCCGCCTACGCTGAGACACAGACGTCGCGGACAAGAAGAGGAGGCGGCGGCGGCGGCTGCATCAAGGCATCGCAGGTGAGTATAGCTTTTTTTATATATATAAATAGGCCCTTACCTGTTGGAGCATCCCCGGCAGGTCAGGGCCTATTTATTTACCTACCCGCGTCTGCTCGTGGCCGCCCCCCGCTTCCCCTTCTGCTATGGGCCGCAGAAAGGGAAGCGGATGCCGCTGTGAGCGGCCGCGGGCATCGGTAAGTTATTATATAATAATATATAATAATAGTATAATAATCGGAGGCCTAGGGTTGGTGAGAGAACATAAAAAACAGTGTTACTCACCTCCTGCGATCCGATGTAACTCCGAGCAGGCTTGAGCCCTGTGGTGACGTCATCAGGTCGCGTCGCCAGCCTGATCACGTGACGTGTGTGCGCAATTAAACAGGGCCGAAAGCTGCAAGGAGTGCACCGGTGTCCAGGATAGGTAAGTAACTCTGATTTTTATGTTTGTATTCTCCCCTGGGTCTCCAATCATTATACTCTGGGGTCTGAAAAGACCCCAGAGTATAATAATAGTTCATGGGTCGGCCACTATGAGGCATAATACCCTGTGCAGGGACCACTGTGGAGCATAATACCCTGTGCAGGGACCACTCTGGAGCATAATACAAGAGCAGGGGCCACTATAGAGCATAATACCGGGTGCAGGGGTCACTCTGGAGCATAATACAAGTGCAGCAGCCACTAAAGAGCATAATACAAGTGCAGGGGCCACTATGGAGCATAATACCGTGTGCTGGGGCCACTATAGAGCATAATACCAGTGCAGGGGCCACTATAGAGCATAATATCGAGTGCAGGGGCCACTCTGGAGCATAATACAAGTGCAGGGGCCACTATGGAGCATAATACCAGTGCAAGGGCCACTATAGAGCATAATACCAGTGCAAGGGCCACTATAGAGCATAATACCCTGTGCAGGGACCACTGTAGAGCATAATACAAGTGCAGGGGCCACTATGGAGCATAATACCAGTGCAAGGGCCACTATGGAGGATAATACCAGTACAGGGGCCACTCTGGAGCATAATACCAGTGCAGGGGCCACTATGGAGCATAATACCAGTGCAGGGGCCACTATGGAGCATAATACCAGTACAGGGGCCACTATGGAGCATAATACCGAGTGCAGGGGCCACTATAGAGCATAATACTGAGTGCAGGGGCCACTATAGAGCATAATACAAGTGCAGGGGCCACTATGGAGCATAATACCAGTGCAAGGGCCACTATGGAGGATAATACCAGTGCAGGGGCCACTATGGAGCATAATACCCTGTACAGGGGCCACTATGGAGCATAATACCGTGTGCTGGGGCCACTATAGAGCATAATACAAGTGCAGGGGCCACTATAGAGCATAATACAAGTGCAGGGGCCACTATAGAGCATAATACCAGTGCAGGGGCCAATATGGGGCATAAAACTGTGTGCAGGAGTTGCTGCGGAACATAATACCGTGTGCAGTGGCCAATGCGGGGCATAATACCGTGTGCAGTGGCCAATGCGGGGCATAATACCGTGAGCAGGGGCCACTATGGAGCATAATACCGTGAGCAGGGGCCGCTGCGAGGCATAATACAGTGTGCAGGGGCCGCTGCGGGCCATAATACTGTGTAATACTGTGTGCAGGGGCTGCTGTGGAACTTTATAGTGTGTGTAAATGGGGCGCTATAAACATGGGCTATGGCACCTGTTTATATTATACGCTGTCTGTTTATAGTGACCGTGTGATGTAATTCCAGCCTTGTCACATACTGTAGACATGTACAGGACGAGGCTGCAGTTACATTACATGGCCGCTATGAGATGAATTACACTATGTAAACAGAGAAGCGGTCACGGCGCTTACACAGGTACCATTCAAACAGCTGATCAGTGGGGGTCCTGGGTTTTTGAACCCCACTGATTAGTTTATTAATGACCTGGAAAACCTTTTAATTAGTTAACACCTGGGGCATTATTAATAAGGGGCACTATTTATACAGGGTACACACGGGCATTATTAATAGGGGGCACTATTTATACAGGGCACACACGGACATTATTAATATAAAGATGCACTTGGGGGTATTATTCATTATGGGGGGTTATATCATATATTATATAATTGGGGTAGCAGCAGGATGGGGGCTTTGTGTAGGTGAGGACAATGTGGGTCAGGTGCCTGGAAAAGTGAGGAGCCAAAGATGTCTGTGTTGCAAACTTTACAGAGACAAGTCACAGCTGGAAGAAGTGGTCATGGCGGTCCGGAGGGAAGAGAAGGGAAATGTGAAGGATTAGTCAGAGACGTCACCTGTAAGTCACAGAATGTTACTGCCCCGTATTCACCTAAATGATAGAGGATAAATACCTGAGTGATGGGGGTCTATCTGCTGAGACCCCCACTGAGCCTGAGAATTGGGTTTTTCCCCCCACTAGGTGGGAATCCAGCCTGACCGCAGCCATATATATAGGTGTCACTTGGGGGATGGACGAACCCGCGGGGCTCTCATTCACTTCAATGGGAGTGCCAAAGATACCCGAAGTCCAGTCCTCAGCTATCTGCGGGGGTCCTATTATACAGAATGGGGGCCACGTGGGCTCGTCCATCCACCAAGCAGAAGATGTGGGAAGTTACTTTCATTGTTAATGCCGTGTTGTTGATCTGATACTGAAGTAATACAGGAAGAAGAATTCTTAAAAACTGTTTTATAACTTTGTGTATTGTGTATATTGTGCGACGATAACAGTGTGTGAAACTAGTAGCATGGAAACTCAGTTTTTTTTGTTTTTTTTTTTTGGGGGGGGCGTCTTTCTATAGTCCGCCTCAGGCAGCAAAGAGGCTAGGTTCACCACTGGCGGCAGGGCAAATGCTCTGCTGAGGAATATTGCGCAGAATTCCGCAAGTGCAGCGTGACTGCAGGTTGGTGTGAGTCAGCTCTAAAGGCCCACTTTAAACAAGGCCTGTGTGACCGTGTTAAGGAGCTCTGGGTTGGTCACCCAGATCCTCCCACTCTTGAGCAGGCCATGACTTTGGCTGTCCGTATTGACAGTAGGATCCGGGAAAATGTTAAAGAGAGAATAGGGTCTGCTTATTCCAAGTTTTCTGTCTCTCCCTCACTCTCTCCAGAGAAACCTGTTATTTCTCCCATGACTCCTGGTGAGGAACCCATGCAACTGGGAGTTATGGACGCCAAGACGCGACGAGAGCATCGTCTCAGGAACAACCTCTGCCTGTACTGTGGTACTTCCGGTCATTTTATCAGTGACTGCTCGATCAGACCCCGCAGACCATCAGAAAAGCTTCAGTGCCTGAGTGGTAGTCGGAAGAACCACTCGGGCAACCAGGTATTTGCCAGTAGTAACAATAAGATGATGTTATCTGTGTCTCTGTCCTCTGGGGACAGATCTGTTTCTGGCCAGGCCTTAGTTGACTGAGTCTGCGGCAAACTTTGTCACATTCTCGTTTGTCTCAGATTTAGGCATTGAGTTTTTGCCACTTGACACTCCTCTGGCGGTTACTGGAGCGGATTTTGCCCCACTGGCCAGGGGTAATGTCCGATTCCAGACCCCCTTAATAACTTTGCAAGTTGGTTCAGCTCATTCAGAGGTCATGAGCTTTTTTGTTATGGAGCATCTGTCTTCTGATATTATTTTGGGGCTCCCCTGGTTGAACCTCCATAACCCTATTTTTGATTGGGGTAAAAGGGAGTTGGTAAAATGGGGAGATCAGTGCTCATCCCACCGTATTGCTTTGCACACCTTAAATTGTGTTACTGCGGAGACTGTCTCGGCTGCAAAAGGTGGGAAATGCCAGGTGAATAAAGAATGTTTGCCTGGCCTACCAGTGTCTGTGGTTGTGCAAAAAGACCCTGAATTGAAGGCAGAGAAAATACTGGATCCTACTAAAACTGGTTTATCTGGTGAGGGTCCGGTGGCCCCTCATAAAGGGGGAGGTACTGTAACGTCTCTGCCGTTTCGGGTCTCGGCGCCGCCCTCCGCTCGCACGCTGTGGCGAAGGAGGCGTCTTCAGTTTGGTTCTTTGTGTAAGTTTCTTGATGCTCAGTCTGAACATGGTCCTAGTTCCCTTGCTGTGTAAAGCCACACCCGTGTAATTAGGAACATTTCTCTCTGGACTGCATAGAGTTAATCTCTTCCTGGCCTGTGTGACTGACAGCCTGTGCACCTATCAGCTCTGGGGCTGGTCCCAGACTTTCTATAAACAGGTTGTCAGCCCTCACATGGTCGCCGGTTATTGCTCTGTCTTTGCCTGCTCTCCTTGTGATATACCTTACTACTTTGTTACCTGATTTTCTGACCAATGGCTTTGACTTTGACTATTCTCTTGGATTTAGATTTTGTTCTGCATTGCTCGTTTGTTGCTGACCCCTTGGCTAGCTGACCTCCCTGTGTTGTTTTGTCTTGTCCTGTTCTCTGTGTCACTTACCCAGTATAGGGCTTGTCTTCTGGTTGTCCTTTTACCATTTAGGGTAACTGTGGCAATAGGAAGGGACAGTGTCTGGGGTGAGATTAGGGCTCACTTGTCTCTGTCCTTCCTCCCAGACCGCTGCAGTAGTGTCTGGGTATTGCTTCATTTGGCAAGACCCTTACAGCCAGTCTCCAGATCTCAACCCCATAGAAAACCTTTGGAGGGAGTTGAAAGTCCGTGTTACCCAGCGACAGCCCCAAAACATCCCTGCTCTAGAGGAGATCTGCATGGAGGAATGGGCCAACATACCAGCAACAGTGTGTGCCAACCTTGTGAAGACTTACAGAAAACGTCTGACCTCTGTCATTGCCAACAAAGGATATAGAACAAAGTATTGAGGAGAACTTTTGTTATTGACCAAATACTTATTTTCCACCATAATTTGCAAATAAATTCTTAAAAAATCAGACAATGTGATTTTCTGGATTTGTTTTCTCATTTTGTCTCTCATAGTTGAGGTCTACCTATGATGACAATTACAGGCCGGCCTCATCTTTATAAGTGGGAGAACTTGTACAATTGGTGGCTGACTAAATACTTTTTTTTCCCCACTGTATACTGTGTGGAGGCCATTGTGGAGCATATTATACTGTGTGGAGGCCACTGTGGAGCATATTATACTGTGTGGAGGCCATTGTGGAGCATATTATACTGTGTGGGGCCCCTTCACTAGTCACATCACACGCCATCTGTTTTCTAGCAGCTGTGCACTATTATTACAGGCTGTAATAACATTACATGGTGATTATAAAACAGATAGTGTGCAATGTAAATAGCAAAGGAGTCACATAACGCGCAGAAGCACCACAAAAGCGGTATCCCTTTCTCTATTTTCTGAGATGCATCACCTGTAACCGTCACTATCAAGAATACACTGTAGAGAGGGGGTAGGGGGTCTCAAACAAAAGTTTGCACCGGAGCCCACAAGACTTTAGTTATGCCACTGGTGGTATTATTCAGTCATTATGTGATGGTAATGTGTGGTCATGGTGTGAGGGTATTATTTGGTAACAAGTAACCCTGTAAAAGTGTAATATTACACAGTACGTGTAATCCTGTAATAGTGTTATAATACACAGTACGTGATCCTGTAATAGTTATAATACACAGTATGTGCGATCCTGTAATAGTGTTATAATACACAGTACATGTAATCCTGTAAGTGTTATAATACACAGTACATGTAATCCTGTAAGTGTTATAATACACAGTACTTACAATTCTCTAATAGTGTTATAATACACAGTACGTGCGATCCTATAACAGGAGGCTTCGGCTCATTTGCTTTCTCTGTTGTCATTACCGTCACCTCGTGTTCAGACTTGTTCTCACCTCCACAGATTGGACTCAGGGGAGCGCTGTGTTGTGCTGGGGCTGTCACGCTCTCTCCTCGGTGTCAGGCGTCTCTCAGAGTCTGCGCGCTCCTTCCGACAATGGAAATATGAAGAGTAAATGTGGCTGCAGCATCACATGAGGACTTCTTCAGTAATCCAACATAATAAAGTGTGAGACGTCTTACAGTGCTTACACGGAGACAAGGCCAGGGGACATTATACATAATATAATAACCAGCCTTACTTGCTCCTGCCTGACAGTCTCCTGCGCCTCCTTAGAGGTGGTATCTACCAAAATCTACCATAGAAGTCCAAGATCCAGTAAGAAAGATCCAAGTCACCTCCAAATGGGGGTCTCCAAAATGGCATTATACTGTGTGGAGGCCACAAGGAGGACATTATACTGTGTGGAGGCCACAAGGAGGCCATTATACTGTGTGGAGGCCACAAGGAGGCCATTATACTGTGTGGAGGCCACAAGGAGGACATTATACTGTGTGGAGGCCACTATACTGTGTGGAGGCCACAAGGAGGACATTATACTGTGTGGAGGCCACAAGGAGGACATTATACTGTGTGGAGGCCACAAGGAGGACATTATACTGTGTGGAGGCCACAAGGAGGCCATTATACTGTGTGGAGGCCACAAGGAGGCCACTATACTGTGTGGAGGCCACAAGGAGGACATTATACTGTGTGGAGGCCACAAGGAGGACATTATACTGTGTGGAGGCCACAAGGAGGCCATTATACTGTGTGGAGGCCACAAGGAGGCCATTATACTGTGTGGAGGCCACAAGGAGGCCATTATACTGTGTGGAGGCCACAAGGAGGCCATTATACTGTGTGGAGGCCACAAGGAGGACATTATACTGTGTGGAGGCCACAAGGAGGACATTATACTGTGTGGAGGCCACAAGGAGGACATTATACTGTGTGGAGGCCACAAGGAGGACATTATACTGTGAGGACCCCAAAATACTGTATGGGGGCACTAAGGGGGCATTATACTGAGGGTTGGGCTGTATCTCAGAGCAGTGCAATAAAATAGTAATCCCTTAATAGGATTAGAAAAATGTAATAAAATAATCTGAAAACAAAGTCTGTTAAAAAAAAATAAAAGCTCAATTATTTTGTATAACACATAAAAGCTACAAAACCTAAACGTATTATGTACACACAGACACCGCAAGAGGGGCGGACACAAAACTAATCCGAAAAGAGGTTACACAAGATAATTCAGTGTGTGTGCCCGGAAACGGGCGATACGTAAAGTGCAAGCACCATGAGGGCTTACAGCGGCACCTACTGGCAGAAAGGGAACATTACTTCTTACAAAGAGCTGGTACAGGTCACCCATCTTACAAAGTGCAAGCCCAGTGATGGGTTACAGTGACACCTAGTGGTGTGAAGCTAATATTGCCCCGTGTAAAGATCTGATACAGGTCACCAATCTGAATGAGGTAGAGCAGCGCCCCCTAATGGAAAAAGGAAGCTTTTAGAAGGGTGATCCCTATAGATCAAGGCCTGGTTTTCTCAGAAACCCAGAGAATGTCTGGGATTAAAGCTAAACCAGAACATCTCCTCTAAAAGATGTTGCACGTCATTAATGGAGTCCTGCAACATTTTTCGGACGGCCTCCGCCATGAGAAGGATCAATGATCCCGGCGTTTCCAGTTTCCGTACCAATTTCTGAGTAACACTCTTTGAGGGTACGTTGTGGACACCCTCTGACATTGCTTAAACAAACTGGTGACCCAATAGGGTGGCGCCATGAAGACGCCGCTCAGTAGTGTTCACCGCCATCCTGATGAAGGGGTACGGAGGGTGCGCACCTGGAAGTCGCAACCAGAGGTTAAACATTGTGACACCTGTCCAGCACCGCCCTCATCGCTCTGACGCGGGGGCATCGGCTGTGCTTTAAGCTCCATAGATGAGGAGCACGTGGTTTCGTTCAGATTGCTTCGCCCTAGCGAGAGTTATTACAGAATACATTATTTTATTACATTTATTACATTATTTTATTTTTATTACATAAAAGCTAATTCATCAATTATATGTAAACCAAAATGGTGCCGTTGGAAAATGTAACGTGACAAACAAAAATCAAGGCCTCACCGAGCGATACTGATGGCGCTGCAGGCGCTCCCCAGCACACAGAGACTGCCACAACAGCTGATCTGTGCAGGGTCCGGGTGTCAGACCCCAACACATCCTGTAACTGCCCAGATTGACAGTCACACATGTGGGGTCGGCCAAGTCTGAGTGTGTTCCCCGACTCCCTCCTATCCCTAAGGAATCAGGACTGGAGCGCGTTAGGTTATTTCTCAGGTGTATTTTGCAAATCTTTTGCTTGTCCTATGTCACTTTATGTCGTCTCTTTTTGTGGACCCTTTTATAGTAAAGTGTTTAATGGTAGTCCCTGTAGGATTTATGGATCCATTTCCTTTCAAAGTGACTTAAAGGGGTTGTCCATGGACTCTTTTTTGTAACTTGCAGGCTCTGGTAGACGCTGGATCTAGAGGATCGGACACCAGGTCATGTAAATTAACCTCTTGCACTTATACCCATGTCACTGCACAGTAGGAATACTTTCAGAAATAAAATGGTTAATAGTTTATTTTGGGGCGATTTACAAAATGAAGAAAAAAATGTAAATCCCATCAATATTGGGTGTGACCTTTGCCCTTTGCCTTCCATCAGTTCTTCTCGGTACTTGCAGACAGTTTTTGGCAGAACTCGGCAAGGAGGTTATTCCTGCCGCCATCTTGGAGAACTAAGCACAGATCTAGTAGCGCGCCATCTCTACTGCGCAGGCGTCAGATGTACTTCTGGTCTGTGTACACACTTGCAGAGAGGAAGAGAGCCGTCTCCAGCCTGCGCACAGTGAACAAAAAAAAGGAGGAGCCGTGTCCCAGAGAGGAAGACAGGTAAGTATGATGCAGTGGAGGGAGGGGTGGGCTGAGTTAGTTGGGAAGGGCTACAAGTGTGCGGGATAGCTAAGGAAACAGAGAGGGGGTGTATCGGAGTGAGAGATGGGGGGGCAGAGAGAGGGAGATAGTGTGGAAGCTACACCATGTAAACAAATGCAGAAGATGCCAGGAGCTCCCAGAGACACCCAGAAATCACTCAAAACACTGCTAAAGGTATATGGGTGCACTTATTAAACCATTAATAGCACTAACAGACCTTTTTTTAAAAAAAAAAAAAAAAAAATGTTTTGCCCAGAAAACCCCTTTAAGGACAAGCTCAAAAATGCCTCAAAGTCCAGAAATCCCTTACGCCCTATCGTTTTCCGGTATTTTAGCCCAGTATTTACGTAATACATCTGAAGACCTCCCGAGCAGCAGGTCCTACAATGCAGCTCCGCGCTGGCCACATTATAAAAACTCAACCTCTGAGTGATCTCCATTTCTAACAGGTCTTCTCACATCCAGTGAAGGGTATAGATGGATACCCCAAAAAAGAGGCATACAAGCGCTGGTCCAGGTGCAAAGAGTTTTATTCCAAGTGGTGACACACAACGCGTTTTGGGTCTTGCCCTTTATCAAGTGTGGATTATAACATACATAATGGACATGACACATATACATATATTGAAAAAACTTAAGAAAACACACAAAAAAAAAAAAAAACGGGCAGTAGCCCCACCTCCAAAGGTCATATGTTAAGGTCAAACGTCAAAGAAACCTAGGCACATAAAAAGCAAATATGTCTTCTCACATGACTGAGCTCTTTGATGTCTAACAAAATTTGACTTCAGTGTAAAAGACTTCCCACATTTGGTACATGAATAAGGCTTCTCACCCGTGTGAATTCTCTGATGTTCCACCAGAGTTTTCTTCTGGATAAAACACTTTCCGCACTCTGTACACTAGAACGGCTTCCTCCCCGTGTGGGTTTTAATATGATAAAGAAGAGCTGATTTTTGGGAAAAACACTTGCCACATTCAGAGCAGGAAAATGGCTTCTCCCCCGTGTGAATTCTCTGATGTTCCACAAGATTTGTTTTTTGGGTAAAAGATTTCCCACATTCTGAACACGAGAATGGCTTCTCCCCCGAATGACTTCTCTGATGTTCCACAAAATTTATCTTCTGGATAAAACACTTTCCGCACTCTGTACACGAGAATGGCTTCCTCACTGTGTGGGTTTTCATATGATAAACATGAGCTGATTTTTGGGAAAAACACTTGCCACATTGAGAGCAAGAAAATGGCCTCTCCCCTGTGTGAATTCTCTGATGTTCCACAAGTTGTGTTTTTTGTCCAAAACATTTCCCACATTCTGAACATGAGAATGGCTTCTCCCCTGTGTGAATTCTCAGATGTTTCTCCAGAGGACCTTTAAGCAAAAAACATTTCCCACACGTTGGACATGAAAACGGCCTCTCCTTTGTGTGAATTCGCAGGTGGCTCACCAGATTGGTTTTGTTGGTAAAACATTTGCCACATTCGGGACATGGAAATGGCTTCTCTCCCGTGTGAGTTTTCAGATGTTCAACGAGAACTGACCTGTAGGTGAAAGATTTCTTACATTCGGGACATGAAAATGGCTTCTCCCCCGTGTGAATTCTCAGATGGTTTTCAAAGGACTGTTTATGCATAAAGCATTTCCCACATTGACCACATGAGTAAGAGTTCTCCCCTGTGTGAATTCTCAGATGGTTTTCAAGGGATTGTTTATGCGTAAAGCATTTCCCACACTGACCACATGAGTACGGCTTCTCCCCCGTGTGAATTCTCAGATGTTTCTCCAAATAATTTCTACTTGTGAAGCATTTTCCACACTCCACACATGAAAACGGCTTCTCCTTTGTGTGAATTCGCAGGTGGCTCACCAGAGTGGTTTTGTTGGTAAAACATTTGCCACATTCGGGACATGGAAATGGCTTCTCTCCCGTGTGAGTTTTCAGATGTTCAACGAGAACTGACCTGTAGGTAAAAGATTTCTTACATTCGGGACATGAAAATGGCTTCTCCCCCGTGTGAATTCTCAGATGGTTTTCGAGGGATTGTTTATGCATAAAGCATTTCCCACATTGACCACATGAGTACGGCTTCTCCCCCGTGTGAATCATCTGATGTTTCTCCAAATACCTTCTACTCGTGAAGCATTTTCCACACTCCACACATGAGAACGGCAGATTCCCCGTGTGAATTCTCTCATGTCTAACAAGACCCGATTTAGAAGCAAACAATTTCCCACATTCCGAACACGTAAACGGTCTTTCGTCTGTGGGATTTCTCTCATGTAAGAAGAGATTAGATTGATGATTCTCTACGTCAAAAAAGGGAGATAAAAAGGGATTTTCATGAGGAGCTCTCATCCAGTCTTCACCTAAAAAAAATTCCAAGTACAATAATTAGTATTTTTACATTAAAAAGCCACATAAGAAAGACAGGTATTACAATGACCGCAATATAATATAGCAGAAACCCGGAATCTATGGTGGCTGCTCAGCAGCTGAGCAACCACCATACTCAAATACCTGACAGGAATGTCAGAAAACAGTTAAAGGAAATTAATAGTCAGAAAATGACCTATTTTTTTAAGTTAAGTTTTATATTAAACATATTTATATTTAAAGAATTTTTGGTGAGGTTTGTAAAAATTTTCCATTTTATTACCTATATTTTAAAACAATTCCTAAAAATCCTGCAGTCCTAACTCTGGCCACTAAGCCAAATAATATGCTGAGACTTCATGTTTTCTGCAGGAGATTTCTTTGCAACAGTCACCTCACTTACAGCACACCAATGATGACAGCTCAGTCAGTCTCAATAAGTAATGTCACATCTTATGTACTCTATCCCTGCACAAAAAACCTCTACACAGGTCACAAAGCATGCCTAGAAGACTCTCTCATACTACTCCAGACCATTGTGTCTATGGCCCATGGTCAATCTCTAGGATACAGGAAGTCACAGACTATTTTAGGCTTTGTGGAAAGAGTCAGAACTGCAAGATAAACAATAGGCCATTTCCTGGTGACATTTAAGAGATCTTTGGTTTGGCAACAAGAGTCATGGTCAAAGTAGCCCTAATTTTAAGGCTAGAGGTACATGGTGATAAGTTTCACGTGACAAAAACTTTAATGTATCTCTATGGTGTCACACCGTGACGTGGAAGAGACAGAAAAACCAAACCTGCTGGTTGCAGATCAGAAATCGCGTGCAGATTTATTTTTTTTATTTTACTAAAGACTTCAATGGAAGTTGCATGTGACTGCACACATGTGACAGCACACGTGACCACATACATGTGACTGCTACTTGACTGATTTTACAGCAAGTGTGTTAGGGGCCTAAACTTGTTGTGCAACACATCGTCATGTAGCCGAAGCCTAAAGGGATCGTCTCCCGGCAATCAGGAGACCGGGGAACGAAAGTCCCTCTAAAGCCTCCTTGCAAAAGGGGCACCAGTGTGCTTGTTGTGCGTCCGGATCTCCGTTCACTTCTACGGGGCTGTCAGGCTTGTAATCTCCGGCAGTGCCTGCAGCTCTGTAGAAATGAATGGAGCACCAGTTCTGCAAGAGCGTTGGAGTTCCATTCCATACTATATGTGATGAGCAGATGATGGGGGAGTCTAGGTGACCCTCATACCTGGTCTCTCCTCTATCATCAGGAAGGTCTCCTCTTACCTGCTGATGTGAGGGGCTGCTGATCCTCCATCATGACCTCCTTGTACAGATCCTTGTGTCCTTCTAAATACTCCCACTCCTCCATGGAGAAATAGACAGTGACATCCTGACACCTTATAGGAACCTGACAACACAATGATACAGTCATCCCCAGAGCCCTCCCTTGGTGTTCTTGTATAATGTCCCAGCATTCCCAGCAGCGCTCACCTCTCCGCTCAGCAGCTCAGTGATCCTGCTGGTAAGTTCTAGGATCTTCTGCTCATGTCTCAGTGAATGAGGTGGAGGCTCGGTGATGGGGCTCGGGGTCCTGCTCCATCCTCCTGACACACGGGGTGTCACACACTCACCAGACGACTTCTTCACTACTGTGTAATCCTGTGTATGGTGAGACACTACAGATCACTACAGAGATTTTAAAGGGATTGTCCAAGAAAAAAAAAAAAACATCAGATTGATGGGGTTCAGCATCCAAGACCCCCACAAATGAGCTAATATTTGCACAGTACGCAGTGGCCAGGCTACATTATTGCACCTCAGCTTCCATGATAGTACAGATGTAACTCTGTCAGTACCGGAGCTGCCCAGCAATTCAAAACAAGTAGCCCGGAGGCCGGCGCCAATCCCTGCTGATTTATTAGGACCAGCTAAATGTCATGAGATTTGCCAAAATTATTTAGAGATTCTGGCACATCTCGGGAGGTAAATGGTCCTGGCCACATTGTATAATACATCCAACTCTAGGTCATTGACCTGGTTTCTATTCTGACATACAGGAAAAGAAAGAAGGAAGACAAATTTAGGAGCATATATATATATATTTTATGTTGCTTGACGCTTTTTTAATTTTTTTTATTTTGCAGGTTCCCTGGATAGGATTGTGCTTGATCTTGTTGTATTTGTTGGACTCCACTGATGACCAATACTACAGGATTATAGATGGGAGATTTTATTTCAGTAAAGTGTTTTTACTTTAGGTCCATGTCTTTTGGGGTTTTTGGTTTTTTTACAGTAGTAATGCCTTAATAATGGGACTGACTGGTTGACAGATTTCCAATATTAAAGAGAGTCTATCATTCGATATACCCTTTTTTTAACTAAACACTCGGTGGAATAGCCTTTAGAAAGTCTATTCTAGTCCTACCTTTCTTCTTTTAATAATAATAATAATAATAATAGTCCTTTAATAGTCCCACAATGGGGAAATTCAGTGTGTTACAGCAGCAAAGATAAGATAAGCAGATACAAATACAAATACAACATGTACAGGAATGTTCCAAGGTGAGAGGCATTACATTAATAGCAGACAGACAGATAGGACGTAGCAGAGGGGGAGGGGGGATATAACAGGCAGAGAGATATTTCAGTTCTCTGTGTGTAATGATCTCCGCTTAGGTCGGTGTTGGTTGTACAGCCTAACCGCGGTGGGGAGGAAAGACTTCCGATAGCGCTCCTTCTCACACCTAGGGTGGAGCAGTCGGTCACTGACAGTACTGCTCAGCGCGATCACAGTCTCATGCATGGGATGGGACTTCTTCTTCTGCATGGAGCTCACCACGGACAGTATCCTTCTGTCACCCACCACCTGCACTGGGTCCAGTGGGCTCCCCAGGACAGAGCTGGCCCTTCTAATCAGCTTGTCCAGTCTATTCCTGTCCCTGGTTGATATACTGCTCCCCCAGCAGGCCACTCCAAAGAAGATGGCTGATGCCACTACCGAGTTGAAGAAAGTCCTAAGAAGTGCCCCCCGGATTCCAAAGGCTCTCAGCTTCCTAAGCAGGTAGAGCCTGCTGTGGCCCTTCCTGTACAGGGCCTCCATATGATCTGCCCAGTCCAGCTTATTATTAAGGAGCAAACCCAGGTACTTATAGGTGTTCACAATCTCGATGCCCGTCCCCAGGATGTCCACTGGTTTAGGAGGGCATCTGCCTTTACGGAAGTCCACCACCATCTCCTTGGTCTTCCCCGCGTTAATCTTCAGGTGGTTCCGGTGGCACAGTCCACAAAATCCTGGTTCAGTTCTCTGTACTCCTTGTCATCATCGTCTGTGATGAGACCCACTATTGCAGAGTCGTCAGAATACTTCTGTAGGTAGCAGCTGGATGAGAGCACCTAAAATCTGCAGTGTACAGTGTGAAGAGGAAAGGGGCGAGAACCGTACCCTGAGGTGCCCCCGTATTACAGATCACGGTACCTGACACACAGTCTCGGGCTCTCACGTATTGAGGTCGATTTGTGAGGTAGTCTAGGATCCAGTTGGAGAGGTGGTGGTTATTGAATTATTTCCTTTTTTGGTTTATGCTAATGAAGCTCATGTTCACCCGTGTGCTCCGAGCACAGCAGCATCATCACCTGCATGCCGCCTCCTGGCCCTTTCTTTCACGACCGTCTCTATGCAAATGAGAGCGTCTCGTCATCCTCTTCTCTGCTTCAGCAGCAAGTGTCTCAACTGAACTGCATAGAACTACAGGAGTGCGCTGCGCCTGCGCTCGTTGAGACACTTGCTGTAGCTAAAAGATACACTTAAGGTCTTCAGCCTTGCTACATTAAACAGTGCACAGAGTTGACTGCCTCTACATCCATACACTGTGCTTAAAACAACTGATCAGTAAGGGTTCCAGGTGTCAGTCCCCTCCACCGATCTGATACTCATGACTATAACCAAGGATAGGTCATTAATATCAACTCTTGGACAACCTCTTTACGAATCCATCACCTATACACTTATTTACCTTTTTTATTAATACGTATAAAATTGATTTCATGTGAGACTCACCTCTCCAGTGATCAAGGAGATGATCTCCAAGGTGAGCTCTAATATCCTCGTAGACATGTGGTTTCTGGCCTCGGCCATCCCTGGTGGGTCATTCTCCATCATGACCTCCTTGTACAGATCCTTGTGTCCTTCTAAATACTCCCACTCCTCCATGGAGAAATAGACAGTGACATCCTGACACCTTATAGGAACCTGACAACACAATGATACAGTCATCCCCAGAGCCCTCCCTTGGTGTTCTTGTATAATGTCCCAGCATTCCCAGCAGCGCTCACCTCTCCGCTCAGCAGCTCAGTGATCCTGCTGGTAAGTTCTAGGATCTTCTGCTCATGTCTCAGTGAATGAGGTGGAGGCTCGGTGATGGGGCTCGGGGTCCTGCTCCATCCTCCTGACACATGGGGTGTCACACACTCACCAGACGACTTCTTCACTACTGTGTAATCCTGTGTATGGTGAGACACTACAGATCACTACAGAGATTCTAAGAATCCTTCACCTGTCCAGTCATTTCCCTGGTTTATTCCTAGAGATAAGAGTGATGTCATGTGAGACTCTCACCTCTCCAGTGATCAAGGAGATGATCTCCAGGGCGAGCTCTAATATCCTTGTAGACATGTGGTTTCTGGCCTCGGCCATCCCTGGTGGGTCATTGGTGGAGAGGACCATCGTCTTGTACCTGAGGGAGAACAAGGAGGACGAGGGTAAGATCCCATTTGATAAAAAGTCTTACATATAAGGTCGCTTCGGTCACATTTTTTACATTAGAGCGAATGCGGACAGGGTGTCACAGACAGATGATTTCTCCTGTATTGGTCATCACTATAAAAAAAACTGCATTTGGAGTTGGGAAAAAAAAAAACCTTTAACCCGGACAATGGAGTGCCAATCAGCGGCTTCAGCACAACGTCGGAAGACGTCACCGGAGCAGACGAATGGGGAGGCGTGGGACGACACTGGACAACGGGGACAGGTGAGTATACATTTTTTTTTTTCATTGCCCCCAGCAGATTTCAAATTTAAAAGTTTTGCCTGGACAACTCCTTTAATATCTAAAAATATATTCAATATAGCAAGCGCTGTAACAAGCAAAAATTAAAGAGCAAAAAAAAATCAAAATACCCAAATTGACATTTTCTTTTGTTGCTTTCTATCAAAATATCACACATTCCCCACCATAGTATAAAAACCCCACAACTTGTCCCTCATAAAGAGACGCCTTACAAAGTGAATAACAGAAAAACAGAGCCGGCGCGGCGGCGGTATTATCCCGGAATATTCTATGGTAATAACAGGAAGGAGAACGACAAGTCCTGGTACAGAAAGATATAGAAGTGACGGAAAATACTGCACAGGAAGGGGTTAAGTGAGAAAGAGGCAAATTACACAATTCTGCTAAATAACAACTAATAATAATCCGTGTGGTAAATGTCACCAGACACTGACCCTAGAAGCGATCTGCAGCCTGCTGGGAGTTGTAGTGCAGCCCCCTAGGAATAAATCCCGGCCATTCCTGCTCCTCTCTCCTCCTCCATATTGTGTCGGGGCTCCCGGTAACCTCCTCTCCTCACTTACCTATAACCCCAGCAGTAGTGTCCAGTCTGCAGCCTGCTGGGAGTTGTAGTGCAGCCCCCTAGGAATAAATCCCGGCCATTCCTGCTCCTCTCTCCTCCTCCATATTGTGTCGGGGCTCCCGGTAACCTCCTCTCCTCACTTACCTATAACCCCAGCAGTAGTGTCCAGTCTGCAGCCTGCTGGGAGTTGTAGTGCAGCCCCCTAGGAATAAATCCCGGCCATTCCTGCTCCTCTCTCCTCCTCCATATTGTGTCGGGGCTCCCGGTAACCTCCTCTCCTCACTTACCCCTTCACTCTTCAGGACAGGACACTCTCTACGTCACACACGTCCTCCTCATCACTAGTCATGTGACCCCCGTCATGTCACCGGAAGGGGCGGGGCCTCAGAACCGAAAGTGCAGGCAGGAGGGGAGAGACTGTATACAGGAGGGAGGGGGTCTTACATGGGACTGTATACAGGAGGGGGGTCTTACATGGGACTGTATACAGGAGGGGGGTCTTACATGGGACTGTATACAGGAGGAGGGAGGGGGGTCTTACATAGGACTGTATACAGGAGGAGGGAGGGGGGTCTTACTTGGGACTGTATACAGGAGAGGGGTCTTACATGGGACTGTATACAGGAGGAGGGTCTTACATGGGACTGTATACAGGAGGGGGGTCTTACATAGGACTGTATACAGGAGGGGGGTCTTACATAGGACTGTATACAGGAGGGAGGTCTTACATGGGACTGTATACAGGAGGGGGGTCTTACATAGGACTGTATACAGGAGGGGGGTCTTACATGGGACTGTATACAGGAGGGGGGTCTTACATAGGACTGTATACAGGAGGGGGGTCTTACATGGGACTGTATACAGGAGGAGGGAGGGGGGTCTTACATAGGACTGTATACAGTAGGGGGGTCTTACATAGGACTGTATACAGGAGGGGGATCTTACATGGGACTGTATACAGGAGGGGGGTCTTACATGGGACTGTATACAGGAGGGGGGTCTTACATGGGACTGTATACAGGAGGGGGGTCTTACATAGGACTGTATCCCAGCAGATGGACGCCTCCTGCTATGTATAGAGATCACTTCCAGGGGACCTTTGCAACAGCGCTATCCATTCATTCATTAATTCGTTGTATAATTTGTTACTTTTTTAGCAATTTAATCACTAGATTTTTTGTGAATTAGAGGATCTTTTCTGCTTCTCTCTGACCATGACTGTCAGCCATTTATGGAGGAGTCAGAGTCGGGCTGTGGAAAAATGTCAGGAGTTTGGCCCACCAACTCCACAGCCCTGGTGCTACTGGCCATTGTTAATGTATGATATGAGGGTATAATGGAGAACGTAGAAAAAGTGGTTGTACCTCTGATGGCGGTGCCTTTGATGGCGGGGCTTCTGATGATCGTGTCTCTGATGGCGGTGCCTCCAATGGTGGTGCTTCTGATGGCGGTGCTTCTGATGGTGGTGCTTCTGATGGTGGCGCTTCTGATGGTGCTTCTGACCATACTGACTTTTCTGCAAAATTACATCAAAACCACCATCCACTCCCACGCAGAGGGCTGAACAAGGAAAATTCATTTTTTGTTTTTTTGAGGATAATTTGGTCTTCACAAAAACATTTTGAAGCAATTCCCGCTGTAATAGGACATGTTTTTTATGTGATATGACAGGGTTAATGTCTTACTGATCGGTCTTTATGTATTTATTGCTGTCCATTTTGGGATATCTTATTGATGCACTTCTGTAACTGATCTGTTCTCTATTACACTCGGCCGCATTCAGTGCTATTTTGAAAATCTACATATATATATTTATTTCCCTGTTAGGGTATATAAGTTTTTTGCTTTGGTTGTACCTCTGCCTGTGTACACATTCCTGTACCATAAATGGTCATGGTATGCCCTGACTTATACCTTCAGGAAACCCCTCACCTCCCCCTTCAAAGGTACTATATAACTCTATGGTCTATTGAGCTAGTTGGCTTCAGTTGTGATCATGAGGATGTGCGGCAACCTTTGGATGTCATCATACAAGATAGGTGTATATTAGTACACAATATACAACAGGACCCCCATTTCCTCATGTGAAGAACAATTTCATCATTTGTAGCCACAGCTAAGTATTATCTCTTTTTATTTATTACAATTGATCATGGTCATTGTTTGACCACCTTTGAGTTAAACTGTTATAAAAACCTGTGTGCCTACAGCGGCAGAGAAATCTCACACATCCACAAAAAAATCTACAATTACCGTGTCTCGAGCATGCCCAATGATGGAAAATGCCTTTGGAATATTGGAGAACAGATTTAGAATATTCCACAACCCAATATATTGGGACTATTGGCCTAGCTGTGTATTTGTGCTGTACTTTACACAACTACTGTAATTACGGAGGTAGAATATAACTACATACTGCCCGGCTCGAATGTTACATTACAAGCAAATCCTACAATCATGGATGCCGAGTGGAGAGCACAGGGTCCTGCGTTTGACCATCTACAACTTGTAGGCCCCCGTAACAACACTGTGAATGCTAAAGAACGTTACTGTCAATGTGAGTTTTTTCCGCAGAGCGGCCGCACAGCATGAGCTATTCGAAAACAATAGGGGAAATTTATCATCCTTTATACTCCAGTTTTACAGGGCAGAAATTTGTCAATTTTTTGAGCAAGCCAGGTTTTACACAAAACTCTGAAACTTCTTTTCTGCCACCCTCGCCATTTTCCTGTAAGAGGTCTTGTCATGGGTGAGGCCACCGACCAATCACATTTATGGTTATTTATACCAATTTCTTTAATGAAAATTATTACCTCCAAACTTCTGTTTCCTCATGTGTCACGGTTAAAGGATCTGACATGGTGTTTGCAGAGTCTTTCCGAGGCAACTCTTGATCCGCAGGGAAGTGAAGAAGGTTGAAGCACCACAATCTTGGCTCAAAGAGGTCTTCAGTGGCCACCCCAGATTTTTTTAGAGGCTTCCGCTACTTCTTAAAAATTACTTTTTACATACTAGCACCTGCATTTTGAGCAACCTTTTAAATAAATTCATCCAGATCTTCTTAAGCTTTATTTTTTAAGATATGAGTTGGACTACTCTTGATCTTTATTCTTCCGGAGACATGAGTGCTCTCTATAAAGCTCAATAAGCTCTGTGTGGGGTCCACATTAATCTGATATTAATGGACTAATAAAAAAAAATAACTATTAATATTGCAAAGCCACAAATTAACCTTTTTTGTATAATGGATCATTTGATCATCATTCACTGATTAAGCACTCCACCAATCGTCCCGATGGTCGAACATCACTTCCTTTTCAGGTCTTTCTAGTCAATATAAAGACAGTAGGAAAGATGGCTTCTGAACACAAGGGAAACATAACCAAAATCTAAGCTATGAGAGCCAAGGAAATGGAGGTAGTGGTGGTCAGCACGGACAAGTATGAATATGATGGCCACCAGGGAGCATATCCATGGCTAAATGGTGGGAAGAAATATAACATTCTGAATAAGGTGATTCACAAACTCTATATGGTGTCGCCAGGTCGAAAGACCAACTGCAAGACATGGTCTGACCTAACGAATAGAGAGGGTGAAAGAAGTTTTTTAATACTCTGTTGTCTACAGGCCTGCAGAATTATCTTTATAGAGGTTTATTATAATTTGCTTTTCTCATTGAAATAAAGGACAACTTTCTCAGGATAAGCCTGCACCAGAACCAGAAGAACTGGCCAGAACTAGTGGGGCGGAGGCGGCAACACCAGCTAATATTAAAAGTGTTGTGGAGGAGATGTTAGAGTGCTTAAGTATGTTCAAATGTACAGTACACACACATTACTGTATATATATTATACTAGCAGAAGGGCCTGGCTTCGCACGGGTACATTTCATTTTTTGTTTGTGTAGTGGCCCCATAAGAATTGGCCAGTTTTGCACTTGACATCCAGTATGGCAGTCTAGTATAGGTACAGTCTATGGCTGTGTTGCTATGGAAACCTGGTAAATGAAATGTGAACTTATATTTACTGATACACGTCATATGACTGAATATTTAAAGACCTGCGAACTGCTATTGACTCATACAGGTCATAAATAGCTTGGTTGCTATGGAAACCTGGTGTAAAGCTGTATGTATGTCAAGACTGAAGAACCTGTGATTTTCCATTGATCCATAAGTGTCATGTTATCATGTGTATCTCAGTTTGGATATCAGTGAAAGACCTGCGATCGGTTGTTATGGAAAACCTGGAGTAAAGCTGTGTGTATGTGACCTTGTGTAACAGTGTCATCCACAGCGCCCTGCCCCTTTAAAGCTGACCTACAGCAGTGAAGAAAAATGGCTGAGTTGTTATGGAAACATGGAGTGCAGCTGTGTGCATGTGGCTGACAATGCCTTGTCAGATTGGAGGTGGGCTTGGGTCTGCTGGGTTGTTTCAGCAGCTCGCTGTTGTCTGTGACATATCTTTTCAGATTGGAGACAGGCTTGGGTCTGCTGAGAGCTTTCATTAGCTCGAACAGCAGCCATGCGTTTTGCTGCAGGGGGCATGAGTAGTTTAAAAACGTTCCAATTTATAAGAATGCTGAAATCCAGTATGGCAGTCCAGTCAGTGGCGTGAATACCAGGGCAGCAGTGGTAGCGGCTGCCACAGGGCCCGGGACATTAGGGGACCCGGCGGGCCCTTGATGTTTTTTTTTAATAGGCCGTTACCTGCTGGTTTAACACCATCAGGTAACGGGCCCTATTTACTTACCGATCCCCGCTCCTGTTGATGGCCGCCTGCGCTTCACCTTCTACAGAGGCGACTTTGGGGATTGGTAAGTAAGGCCTGTGGGCCGTGAACCCCACAAACACTGCTATCATTATACTCTGGGGTCTTTTCAGCAGGCTTCGGGCCTCCTTGGTGACGTCCCAGACGTTGGTGGGCCAGTCCGACGTCATTATGCGTTGCGATGCATGCCTGGCTCATGTGACATCTGGTCCAACATTAAAGAGGTAGCGGGGAGTGTTCATGATACTACAGTCATGGCCAAAAGTTTTGAGAATGACACAAATATTCTATTTTCACATGATCTGCTGCCCTCTGGTTTTTATGTGTGTTTGTCAGATGTTTTTATCACATACAGAAATATAATTGCATTCATATTATGAGTAACAGAAGCTTATATTGACAGAATGCAGCAAGTCAATATTTGCAGTGTTGACCCTTCTTCTTCAGGACCTCTGCAATTCTCCCTGGCATGCTCTCAATCAACTTCTGGACCAAATCCTGACTGATAGCAGTCCATTCTTGCAGAATCAATGCTTTCATTTTGTCTGAATTTGTTGGTTTTTGTTTGTCCACCCGTCTCTTGATGATTGACCACAAGTTCTCAATGGGATTAAGATCTGGGGAGTTTCCAGGCCATGGACCCAAAATCTCTATGTTTTGTTCCCTGAGCCATTTAGTTATCACCTTTGCTTTATGGCAAGGTGCTCCATCATGCTGGAAAAGGCATTGTTGAGCGCCAAACTGCTCTTGGACGGTTGGGAGAAGTTGCTCTTGGAGGACATTCTGGTACCATTCTTTATTCATGGCAAGACTGTGAGAGAGCCGATTCCCTTGGCTGAGAAGCAACCCCACACATGAATGGTTTCAGGATGCTTTACAGTTGGCATGAGACAAGACTGGTGGTAGCGCTCACCTCTTCTTCTCCGAATAAGCTGTTTTCCAGATGTTCCAAACAATGGAAAAGGGGATTCATCAGAGAAAATGACTTTCCCCCAGTCCTCAGCAGTCCACTCCCTGTACCTTTTGCAGAATATCAGTCTGTCCCTGATGTTTTTTCTGGAGAGAAGTGGCTTCTTTGCTGCCCTCCTTGAGACCAGGTCTTGCTCCAAGAGTCTCCGCCTCACAGTGCGTGCAGATGCACTCACACCTGCCTGCTGCCATTCCTCAGCAAGCTCTGCACTGCTGGTAGCCCGATCCCGCAGCTGAAACACTTTTAAGAGACGGTCCTGCCGCTTGCTGGTCTTTCTTGGGCGCCCTGGAGCCTTTTTGGCACCAATGGAACCTCTCTCCTTGAAGTTCTTGATGATGCGATAGATTGTTGACTGAGGTGCAATCTTTCTAGCTGCAATACTCTTCCCAGTTAGGCCATTTTTGTGCAGTGCAATGATGACTGCACGTGTTTCTTTAGAGATAACCATGGTTAACAGAAGAGAAACAATGATGGCAAGCACCAGCCTCCTTTTAAAGTGTCCAGTGGTGTCATTCTTACTTAATCATGACAGATTGATCTCCAGCCCTGTCCTCATCAACACCCACACCTGTGTTAATGGAGCAATCACTGAAACGATGTTAGGTGGTCCTTTTAAGGCAGGGCTGCAATGATGTTGAAATGTGTTTTGGGGGATAAAGTTCATTTTCTAGGCAAATATTGACTTTGCAAGTAATTGCTGTTAAGCTGATCACTCTTTATAACATTCTGGAGTATATGCAAATTGCCATTAGAAAAACTGAAGCAGTAGACTTTGTAAATATTAATATTGATATCATTCTCAAAACTTTTGGACATGACTGTATATGAAGGGGCCACTATGGGGCATAATACTGTGTGTAGGAATGCAGTTTGTGCGGGGGGAGGGGGGCGGTTGCCGAGGGTGGTCCCATGTCAAATGTTCGCCTTGGGGCCCTGCCATTCCTAGTTACGCCACTGAGTCCAGTATAGGTACAGTCTATTTATGGCTGTGTTGTTATGGAAACCTGGTAAATTAAATATGAACTTATATTGGCTGATACACGTCATATGACTGAATATTTAAGGACCTGCGAACTGCTATTGACTAATACAGGTCATAAATAGCTTGGTTGCTATGGAAACCTGTGTGCCTGAGGAGAGTAAGCACCAGCAAGCTCTTATTGGCTGATAAGGGACATGTGACCATGTGTATGGCAGTTGGATAATGAGTGAAAGACTTGCAGGCTTGTATTACCTAATGTTGGTCATTTTTTGGGAATACTGTATCTCAGGAATGGTACGTCCAAGAGAGCTGAGACCCAGTCTATAATATTCCCGGACACCTGATGTACATGTGTGCCAAATTTGGTGAGGATCGGTCCAGTCGTTTGGTTGCGCATAAAGAACAGACAGGCAGAAACTCATTTTTATATATATAAGAGATAGAGGAAGGACCCGGCTTCGCACGGGTATATTTCATTTTTTGTTTGTGTAGTGACCCCATAAGAATTGGCCAGTTTTGCACTTGACATCCAGTATGGCAGTCCAGTATAGGTATAGTCTATTTATGGCTGTGTTGCTATGGAAACCTGGTAAATGAAATGTGAACTTACATTGGCTAATACACGTCATATGACTGAATATTTAAGGACCTGCGAACTGCTATTGACTCATACAGGACATAAATAGCTTGGTTGCTATGGAAACCTGGTGTAAAGCTGTGTGTATGTCAAGACTGAACCTGCGATTTTCCATTGGTCCATAAGTGTCATGTGATCATGTGCATCTCAGTTTGGATATCAGTGAAAAACCTGCGATCGGTTGTTATGGAAAACCTGGAGTAAAGCTGTGTGTATGTGACCTTGTGTAACAATGTCATCCACAGCGCCCTGCCCTTTTAAAGCTGACCAACAGCAGTGAAGAAAAATGGCTGGGTTGTTATGGAAACATGGAGTGCAGCTGTGTGCATGTGGCTGACAATGCCTTGTCAGATTGGAGATGGGCTTGGGTCTGCTGGGTTGTTTCAGCAGCTCGCTGTTGTCTGTGACATATCTTTTCAGATTGGAGACGGGCTTGGGTCTGCTGAGAGTTTTCATTATCTCAAGCAGCAGCCATGCGTTTTGCTGCAGGGGACATGAGTAGACATAAGAGATATTTATAATAATTATATATCTTAGTATGTAGTAAGTATTGAACATGTCACCAATTTTCTAAGTGACTTTCTAAAGGTTCTATTGCCATGAAAATATCACCAGATGTCAGTAACAACCCATCCAGTCCACATAGGCAAAGAAATCAGACCAGAGATGTCCATGAACGATGTGTAAAAATGAGACATAACACTGGGAAAAAGTATTGAAGAAATAAAGAGAGGAGCAAAAAGTCCTGACAGAAGCCGAAATCTATCAGGAATTAGAAAGCAATCCTGACATTGAGTGAAAATAATATCAGCGGGTTCACCTAATGGCCTATAAAAAGGTGTCTCATTACTAAGGGGCCCCACAAGAGACATTTCATACATCTCACCTTATACTGATGGCCTCGGTTACAGGAGAATCTCTAAACTACTGAAGGCTCCAGTGAGCAGTGTAGGGGTCATAATCCGGAAGTGGAAAGAACATCATTTCACCATAAACCGGCCACAACCAGGAGCTCCCCGCAAGATATCACACAGAGGAGTGAAAAAAATTATTAGAAGAGTTGTCCAAGAGCCAAGGAGCACCTGTGGAGAGCGACAGAAAGACCAGGAAGCGACAGGTACAATAAGTAATGGCCTCACCCTCCATGGCCTGTAGGCACGCTCACCACGCAAGACTCCGTTACTGAACAAAAAGCAGGTTCAAGACAAGCCTGTGAAATACTGGGAGAGTATAGTCTGCTCAGATGAGACTATAATTGAACTCTTTGGATGCCATAATACACACCATGTCTGGAAGCCAAAAGGCACTGCCTATCACCTCAAAAACACCAGGCCAACAGTGAAGTCTAGAGGTGGGAACATCATGGTGTGGGGCTGTTTTTCAGCATAAGGCACTGGCAAACGTCATGTAACTGAAGGAAGGATGAATGGAAAAATGTACCGAGACATTCTGGATAAAAATCTGCTGCAACTACCAGGATGATGAAGATGAAACAAGGGCAGACATTTCATCAAGACAATGATCCCAAACACACAAGAAAGAAAGAAAATAAAGCTCTAGAATGGCCGAGCCGATCACCTGAATCCAATAGAAAGTGTATGGAAGGAACTAAAGCTCCGAGATCATAGAAGGAGCCCCCCGAACCTTCAGGATGTGAAGAGTGTTTGTGTGGAAGAAGAATGGGCCAAAATCCCACGTAACAGTGTGGTCACCAGTGTCCTCCATACAGGAGCGTCCAGACGCTTCAGTACCCATAAAGGCTTTTGTATCAAGTACTAAATGCATTTCAGTAAGCGAGGTCAAATATAGTATATTATCCACAATATGTGCTGTTATGTAATTTATAGGCAAGCAAAGGCATGAATTCATTGTGTTTCATTGAAGTTGCAAAACTTACACATGTCTAGATATGTCTGGTCGCTGCCTGCAGAGGCTGTAATGTCTGCTTGCAAAGATTCTGCAAGTTATTTCAAATCTAAGCAGCTATAAACTACTCCAATACGATCTGATATAGCTAAAATGTCTCGTCAGTGTCGGAACAGTCACAATACCTTCTGTTACATTTCTGGTGAGTACACGCTTAAGCCTCAAAGACGCACAATGACAGTTCTTATCATGAAAGCCTAAGAGCTGTACTTCGGATGCAAGATTGGTGATCAAGACAAATCCTGGGCTCTTCACATCTGTTGTGCAAGATGTGCTGCTGATCTTAGAGGTTGGCTGAGAGGTTCTCGCAACTCAATGCCGTTTGCTGTCCCAATGATATGGCGGGAACTGAAGGATCATGTGACTGATTGTTACTTCTGTCTAACCAATGTCTCTGGTTTCTCTGCTAAGAATAAAAAATGCATTGCATATCCCAATCTGCCTTCAGCTATGAGACCAGTGCCACATGATGACACTCTTCCAGTACCAAAGCCACCAGAGACATGGAGCCTAGAGGAGGCAGCCGATGAAGATGTTGCAGTCCTTAGGTCAGAGATGGGGAACAATGCGGATTCAGTCTATGAGCCATGTATGTCTGGTGAGCCTCATCTTATAACACAGCCAGAACTGAATGACTTGGTCCGGGACTTACGTTTGTTAAAAGCAAATGCAGAGATACTGGCTTCAAGACTTCAAGGATGGCATTTGCTGTCACCTTGTACAAAAGTTTTTGTGTTTCGAAGCCGCCAAGATGACTTAACACAGTTTTTTAGACAGATTGATAATCTGTGTTTCTGCACAGACACTGATGGGTTGTTCGCAGCTTTGGGTTGTGTGCATGAGCCGAATCAGTGGCGTCTCTTTATTGACTCATCAGTGTTAAGTCTCAAGACTGTCTTGTTACAAAATGTTCATCCTTCAATACGTGTTGGCTATGCTGCACACATGAAAGAAACATATGAGAACATGGAACTGTTATTGAAACACATCAAGTACAGCAACTACAACTGGAACATCTGTGGAGATGTAAAAGTAGTGGCTCTGCTGCTTGGATTGCGGCTCAGTTATACCAAGTACTGCAAATGGGACAGCCGTGCTAAGCAGTCACATTACAGTAGAAGGAAGTGGCCAATCCGTAACCAGTTCACTCACGGAAAGAAAAATGTTGCACATAAAGCACTTGTGGACCTAGCAATGATATTTCTGCCTCCACTTCAGAACTTGAGCTGATGAAAAATTTTGTGAAAAGCAATGAATAAGGAAGCAGAAGGTTTTCGTTATACGAGACAAATGTACCCAGGAATAACCGATGCCAAGATTGAGGAAGGTCCACAAATCCGACACAACATGAATGACAATCACTTCGAAGAGCTGGTGAGGCCTGACAAAATTTCTTGGAAATCTTTCAGGGATGTTTCAGAGAATTTCCTTGGCAACTATCGAGCACCAAACTATATCGAATTGGTTGACAACCTTCTTGAAGCTATTTATTATTATTATATAGCACCATCATATTCCGCAGCGCTTTACAGACATTGACAGTCACTGTCCCATATAGGGCTCACAATCTACATTCCCTATCAGTATGTCTTTGGAGCTTACAAAGCAATGAATTGCAACGTCATTGAAAATTCATTTTCTGCATTCTCATTTGGATTTTTTTCCCTTCAAATCTTGGTGCAGTCAGTGACGAACATAGCAAACATTTTCACCTGGATATTGACATGATGGAAAAGCTTTATCAAGATTACTGGAATCCATCAATGCTAGCTGACTATTGCTGGACACTAATACGGGATGCACCAGACATTGAGTACATTTGCACTAATGCTGTGGTAACATTTACATGCTTCATAATCACTAACACTTCATCTCATGTTTCTCAAAATTTCTACGTGATACAGACTATCCGAAATTATATTTCTGCTTAGCTTGAATGGGTCTATCATAATCACCTGAAATTTTCAAGGAAGCAAAACTTTAGCAAAAATTTGTTGTCCAGTGTAATTTGAAAAAAAAAAAAAAGTAATCCGAAAAGGTTACACAAGATAATTCATAGTATGGGCCTGGAAACGAGTGATACGTAACGTGCAAGCACCATGAGGTATTACAGCGACACCTACTGGCAGAAAGGGAACATTACTTATAAAGAGCTGGTACAGGTCACCCATCTTACAAAGTGCAAGCCCAGTGATGGGTTACAGTGACACCTAGTGGTGTGAAGCTAATATTGCCCCGTGTAAAAATCTGATACAGTGGACGAGTGAAGAAACCTTTTAGAGGCTGAGTATATTTGATAGTAAGCTATAGAGAGTACTAGCTCTCTTCTTCAGACATGGTGTAATATTAGAAACTGAAAAGTCACACTATATACACACAAGACATGGATCTTCAAAAGGATCTTGGAATAACAAAATGCAATATAAGTAGAAAAGTTATTTACAACAGGTCAGGAAATAAACAATCTGGAAAGTTGTGGTGCGTGACCAGAGGGATCTGTTATCTGTTTGCTATCAGGAGGTGATTTGTGACCCTCACAGGTCATACATAGTGTGACATGAAGCTGGCAGGAATATTAAGTCCAAATTGCAGAGTTTGACATTTTTGCAGTAACTTGTACTCCATTTCTTTCCTCTCCTCCTGCGTCTTAAAATGTCCCATTAAAACCACAACCCACAAATCTTCAATAGAGTGGTCTTCTCTGGAGAAATGTGCGGCCACTGGGAGATCTGTTCTGCTGTTATTAATGGTGGATCTGTGTGAGTTCATGCGCTGACTGAGTCTCTGCCCTGTTTCTCCCACATAGAGGCCTGTGGTGGGACATTGCACACACATTATGAGGTACACCACATTGGAAGACCTGCAGGAGAATGTCCCCCTAATTCTGTGCACCTGTTGTGACTGTGGGATAGGTACACTGTCAGCGGTGTGGATGTGCCGGCAGGTCATGCACCTTTTATGTAGGCAAGGTGAGGCGCCATTTTCAGTTGGGGCCTTCAGGGCACCCCCGGACAATAATATGCTTCAGGTTTGGTGGTTGTCGAAAGGAAAGGAGAGGGGGGACTGGAAATATGTCCTTGAGTCTGTTGTCCCTATGTAGCACAGGTTGGAGCTCCTTGGCAATCCTTCGTAGGATCTTCAGCTGTGGGTTGTAGGTGACAACTAGGGGCACTCGGGCTTCTTTCTGGGTCTCTCTATATGTGAGCAGACTGTCTCTGTTAATGCCGCTTTGTTTAATTGGTTGTCCGTCACTTTTGGTTTGTATCCCAATCGGAGAAATTTCGTCCTCAGATCCAGGAGGTGCTTGTCCAGGTCTGCTTTGTCGGAGCAAATACGATTGTATGGTATAGCCTGGCTGTAGATTATAGATTGTCTTGTGTGCTTGGGGTGGAAGCTGGCGTTTCTCAGGTAGGCCGTTCTGTCTGTGGGTTTGTGGTATATTGATGTGAGTAGCCGGTAGTCTTTGATGTATATTATGGTGTCCAGAAAGTGAATTTCACTCTCAGAATAGCTAAGTTTATTTCTACTAAGATCTGATACAGGTCACAAATCTTAATGAGGTAGAGCAGCACCCCCTAATGGAAAAAGGAAGCTTTTAGAAGGCAGATCCCTATAGACCAAGGCCTGGTTTTCTAAGAAACCTGGAGACAATGTCTGGGATTAAAGCCAATCTCCTCTAAAAGATGTTGCATGTCATTAATTAAGTTCTGCAGCATTTTGCAACGCCCTCCGCCATCAGAAGGATCCATCTGATATCACTTAAACCAACTGGTGACTCAATAGGGTGGCACCATGAAGACGCCGCTCAGTAATATTCACCGCCATCCTTATAAAGTCATGTGACTGAGTGAAGGGGTACAGAGGGTGCGCACCTGGAAGTTGCAACCAGAGGTTAAACATTGACATCTATCCAGCACCGCCATCATCGCTCTGACGTGGGATCATCCTGATGTGTTTTAAGCTCCATAGATGGAGGAGCACGTTGCATGTTGTCTTGTTCAGATTGCTTTGCCCTAGCAAAAGTTATTACAGAATATTCAGGGCCACTTTTGAGTAAATGGCCCTGTATAGGGTCGCAAATACCGGGGAGCAGCGGTAACGGCTGCCACAGGGCCCGGGACATTAAGGGGCACTGAGGGCCCCGATGCTTTTTTTTTTTTTTAATAAGCCGTTACCTGCTGGAGTAACCCCAGCAGGTAACAGGCCCTATTTACTTACTGATCCCCGCCCGCTCCTGCTCATGGCTGTCTGCGCTTCCCCTTTTGCGGAAGCGGCTGTGAGCAGGAGCAGGGATAGGTAAGTAAGGCCACGGTCCCACGAATCCCACAAACACTGCTATCATTATACTCTGGGGTCTTTTCAGACCCCAGAGTATAATGATCGAAGGCCCAGGAGAGGTGAGGGAACATAAACACTGTTACTTACCTCTCCTGCGCTCCAGCAGGGTTCGGGCCTGTTTGGTGACATCCCAGACATTAGCCGACGTCATTATGCGTCACGACACCGGCCTGGCTCACGTGACGTCTGGTCCAACATTGAAGAGGACTGAAATAGTGGGGAGTGAGCCGGAGCCAGGGAGAGGTAAGTAACAGTTTTTTAATGTTTGTACCCTCCCCTGGGTCTCCGATCATTATACTCTGGGGTCTGGGTGGTCCACAATGGGGCATAATAGTGTGTGCAGGGGCCACTATGGGGCATAATATTGTGCGCAGGAATGCGGTTTGTGTCGGAGGGGGGTTAGAGGCGGCGGTTAGTGGGGAGGAGCCAGGTCAAATGTTCGCTTTGGGGCCCAGCCATTCCTAGCTACGCCACTGGCCCTGTATAACCATCCAGCAAAAAATAAGCCCCATACAGCTATAGTGATGGAGAAATAAAATAACAAGAAGACAGAAAAATTACTTTTCCCATTAAACATGTTTTTATTGTGCAAATGGGTTGAGATGTAATAAAAACCTTTCCCTATTTGGTTTTGCGCCATAAATTATCATCTGTAACATAAGGTAAACATGATATATTTATTGCACAGTAAATGGTGGTAAAAATTTAGTCAGTTAATGTATAATATGTCCCATCTAACAAAAACATAGAAGCTAATTCATAAATTATATGTAAACCAAAATGGTGCCGTTGGAAAATTTTACGTGACAAACAAAAAATCAAGCCTTCACCAAGCAATACTGATGGCGCTATAGGCGCTCCCCAGCACACAGAGACTGCCACAACAGCTGATCTGTGCAGGGTCCGGGTGTCAGACCCCAACACATCACGTACTGATGACCTATGGCCGTCACTGAGAACGTCTGACACCTGGGACTGACTTACAACCTTCAAAGGATGGTCAGATGGAGATGTTTCTAGCCCAGCAGAAAAAAACACTGCACAGTAAGAATAGTTTCTGAAATAAAAAGAGTTTATTTTGGGCGATTTACAAAATGAAGAAAAATGTAAATCCCATCAATATTTGGTGTGACCTTTGCCCTTTGCCTTCCATCAGTTCTTCTCGGTACTTGCAGACAGTATTTGGTAGAACTGGGCAGGGAGGTTGTTCCCGCCGCCATCTTGGAGAACTAAGCCCAGATCTTCTGAGGGTGTTGCTTTCTGCAGTCCGTCTGTCTCTTCATGTCATCCCAGACAGACTGGATGGTGATGAGATCAGGGATCTATAGGGGCCAAATCATCACTTCCAGGACTCTTCCTCCAATATTCACAGCAAAATTGATTCTCTTTTATTCATTCGCTTCATTTTCTTCAAATGTTAAAAATGGTCAAAAATTAACTATAATTAACCCTTCTATTTCTGAAAGCATTCTTACTGTGCAGAACGTTTTCCACACCTGCCTATAACTTTTTGCTGTATGTGACAATGACCTATCCTCAATATCGGATGGTTGTGTGTCCGACGCCTGGTACCCCCCATCCCGGTGCAGGATCTGGGCTTAGGTACTCAATATCAGATCGGTGAGGGTCTGAGCTTAAGGACAAGCTCAAAAACGCCTCAAAGTCCAGAAATCCCTTACACCCTAATGTTTCCCTGTACTTTAGCCCGGCATTTACGTAATACATCTGAAGATCTCCCAAGCAGCAGGTCCTACGCTGTAGCTCCGCACTGGCCACATTCTGTACACTCTTCTTCCATGTGTCAATTCTCTGATCTATAAAAATCGACCTCTGAGTGATCTCCTTCTCTAACACGTCTTCTCACATGATTGAGCTCTTTGATGTCTGACAAAATTTGACTTCAGAGTAAAACACTTGCCACATTGGGTACATGAATAAGGCTTCTCCCCCGTGTGGCTTCTCTGATGTGTAGCAAAATTTGACTTATGGGTAAAACATTTCCCACATTCAGTACAAGAATATGGCTTCTCCCCTGTGTGAATTCTCAAATGTTCAACAAGACCTTTTTTATAGGGGAAACATTTCCCACATTCAGAGCAGGAAAATGGCTTCTCCCCCGTATGACTTCTCTGATGTTCCACAAAATTTATCTTCTGGATAAAACACTTTCCGCACTCTGTACACGAGAACGGCTTCCTCCCCGTGTGGGTTTTCATATGATAAACAAGAGCTGATTTTTGGGGAAAACACTTGCCACATTCAGAGCAGGAAAATGGCTTCTCCCCCGTGTGAATTCTCTGATGTTCCACAAGATGTGTTTTTTGGGTAAAAGATTTCCCACATTCTGAACAGGAGAATAGCTTCTCCCCCGTGTGAATTCTCAGATGTTTCTCCAGAGGACCTTTAAGCAAAAAACATTTCCCACACGTTGGACATGAAAACGGCTTCTCCTTTGTGTGAATTCGCAGGTGGCTCACCAGATTGGTTTTGTTGGTAAAACATTTGCCACATTCGGGACATGGAAATGGCTTCTCCCCCGTGTGAGTTTTCAGATGTTCAACGAGAACTGACCTGTAGGTAAAAGATTTCTTACATTCGGGACATGAAAATGGCTTCTCCCCCGTGTGAATTCTCAGATGGTTTTCGAGGGATTGTTTATGCATAAAGCATTTCCCACATTGACCACATGAGTACGGCTTCTCCCCCGTGTGAATTATCTGATGTTTCTCCAAATAACTTCTACTTATGAAGCATTTTCCACACTCCACACATGAGAACGGCAGATTCCCTGTGTGAATTCTCTCATGTCTAACAAGACCCGATTTAGAAGCAAACAATTTCCCACATTCCGAACACGTAAACGGTCTTTCGTCTGTGGGATTTCTCTCGTGTAAGAAGAGATTAGATTGATGATTCTCTACGTCAAAAAAGGGAGATAAAAAGGGATTTTCATGGGGAGCTCTCATCCAGTCTTCACCTAAAAAAATTCCAAGTACAATAATTAGAATTTTATACATTAAAAATCCATATAAGAAATACATGTCAAAAAATAAAGTCAATGAGTCAACATAAGAGATTCCTCAAAAATAAAGACGTGGACCAAGAACATGGAGTCATCCATATACACCGGATAAATAAATCTATCAATATTAGTTATATCTATTGCTAATAATTGCGTTATAGCTGACAGAGAGGAGTCCTGTGCGGGGGGCTCAAATCTACGACACTAATGTGTTTTACTTCATATATGTAGTTTTATATGTTTTTTAAATTCAAAATTTTAATTTTTTTTTTTACTGTAATTATTAGATCCCGTAGAGGTCTTGAACCTTAGAGGGTCCGATCACTAATACAATACATTACAATTTCAGCTTTGACCGAAGAACCAGGGGGATATAATAGCCACAATACAGCCAAGACCCAGTGTTTATGGAGACTGCTTAGCAACCACCCTACTTCAATAGCCCACATCCACTATACTATTCTGACTCTGACCACTAAGCCAAATATTATGCTGATACTTCATGTTTTCAGTAGGAGATTTCTTTGCAGCAGTCATCTCACTTACAGCACATTGATGATGACAGCTATCATCTATATGAAGATGAGATACAGAATCGGTCAATCACAATAGGTGATGTCACATCTTATCTACTCTATCCCATTGTGTCAATATCCCCATCTTTAGGATACAGGAAGTCACAGACTATTTTAGGCTTAGTGGTAAGAGTTAGAAATGCAAGAGTTTTAGGATTTTTTAAAATGTAAATAACAGAAAATAAAAAAAAATGTTTAATATAAAAACGTGATTTAAATAGGCCATTTCCTGGTGACACGGTCCCTTTAAGCCTAGTGCTACAGGGTGACTTTGGCCAGGACTCCCGTCAAGTGACCAATGATCACAGTGTCATCCTGCATCCCCTTGACTAATGTAAGTGAATGGAGTCACCCAAGGGTGCTGAGACTGCAACTTCTGGCTGCAAGAAGACTGAGCCCAGCTGAATTTTTTTTGGGACTAGAAGTCTGAAGGGATTGTCCCAGCAAGTAAGTGCAGTCCCCAAGTGATCAGGAGCCCGGGGAACCAAAAGTCCCCCTAAAGCCTCCTTGCAAATGGGGCATCAGTGTGCTTGTTGTGTGTCCGAAGCTCCATTCACTTCTATGGGGCTGTTGGGCCTGTAATCTCTGGCGGTGCCCGCAGCCCCATAGGAATGAATGGAGCGCTGATTCTGCAAGTGTACTAGCGCTCCATTCACATGGAGGCTTTAGGGGGGACTTTCGGTCGCTGTTCTGCTGATCACTGGGGAAACCATCGGGCACGTCCCCCAGAAATTGGACACTTATCCTGCCTTGTGGCTAAGTGATAAGCATCCTTAATGGTACAATCCTTTAAGACTAGTAGAATGTCTTGGTACTGTCTGATACAGAAGGTTTAAGATTAAAGACATCAGACATGTACAAGACAATGTCTGGAAGCTTCTACACATTGTGCTGGGGGGTGGGGGCTTGAATGGGAACACAATAGATATTTAGTACAAATTATAGCAGATACCCCCATGACTCCAGACGTCTCCTTGGCTTCCGATCATCTGTGAATGACTCGTATACCTTGAGGCGCCGGCTTGCATGACATTGGGTTCCCCCAGGCTTGCCTAGTTATTGCTTATATTCTTTTAGATCTTTCTTGTTCTTACTATCCTCAGAGCCCACCACAAAACTGCAGAAGACTAAGAAGCCTCAGTATGTGACCGCCGAGAAGGAGCTGCGTCAGCTCAGTCTGAAGAAAACACAAGATGTAGGAAAGGCTCTTACCATTCTGTGACACCAATCTGGGGTCCTCCAGTCCACTCTCATAGATATCCTGCAAGGATCCAAAATGAAATACATGAGGCAAATGAAAAAGGATTCCTGAAGTATCACATCTAAGAAACCAGAAACTAACTTATCCGAAAAGGAGAAGGATCTGACGTGGTGACCAGACAGGAGCGACATTGGGTCAGATATTTTACGCCTCAGCATAAAGGTTTCCGCTATTTTGCTGTATGAAATGATCAGAGTCTCTCCTGGAGCGGACACCAGCGCTCACATTATACAGCGACATTACAGCTTTACAGTAAAGAAGCCTTTCATCATTCTAGAAACTGACATTATACAATATGGAACCTAAAGCCCTCCAGACAGAAAACAGCGGCTCTGCCCGGGAATCAATAACCCTTCCAATACATGACAGTAATGTGTTATCCTTAGCAGCAGCTGACTGGCATTGTGCTGTTAGTCCATGATTTCCATCTACGCTGCAGAACTAGACATTTATCTACACTGAAGATCAATTACCAAGTCGATGTCCAAACAGGTGGAAGTTTACCACAATCTATTATGGAACCAGAAACCATTTGTAGCCACGACCGAGCACAGCCAACAATATCATCCAATAGAGCGGACACTCCACTGCTGCTGAGACGTGTAGTAGAAAGCTTCATGACATCAATCTATAGAGGATTTACAGAAATCTCAGCTTCATCTACCTGATGATCCAGTGGGACATTCTGCTCTGCATCCTCGGGACAATCCTGGGAATATGGAGGACTGGGACATCTCTCTGGTGGATTCCTCTGACTGGATCCATCTATAGGAAATATACACAGTGACTGAATACATTGTCTATATGTGATGAGCAGATGATGGGGGAGTCTAGGTGACCCTCATACCTGGTCTCTCCTCTATCATCAGGAAGGTCTCCTCTTACCTGCTGATGTGAGGGGCTGCTGATCCTCCATCATGACCTCCTTGTACAGATCCTTGTGTCCTTCTAAATACTCCCACTCCTCCATGGAGAAATAGACAGTGACATCCTGACACCTTATAGGAACCTGACAACACAATGATACAGTCATCCCCAGAGCCCTCCCTTGGTGTTCTTGTATAATGTCCCAGCATTCCCAGCAGCGCTCACCTCTCCGCTCAGCAGCTCAGTGATCCTGCTGGTAAGTTCTAGGATCTTCTGCTCATGTCTCAGTGAATGAGGTGGAGGCTCGGTGATGGGGCTCGGGGTCTCGCTACATCCTTCTGACACACGGGGTGTCACACACTCACCAGACGACTTCTTCACTACTGTGTAATCCTGTGTATGGTGAGACACTACAGATCACTACAGAGATTTTAAAGTGATTGTCCAAGAATTGATATTGAAGGCCAATCATTAGGAGAGGTAAAAAAAAAAAAAAAAAAAAAAAAATCAGGATTGACGGGGTTCAGCATCCAAGACCCCCACAATGAGCTAATATTTGCACAGTGCGTACAGCACGAAGACATCTTCATACACTGTGCAGTGGCCAGGCTACATTATTGCACCTCAGCTTCCATGACAGTACAGATGTAACACTACTCCCAATATTGGAGCTGCCCATCAATTCAAAACAAGTTGCCCGGCGGCCGGCACTAATCATTTATTAGGACCAGCTAAACATCATGAGATTTGACCAAATTATTTAGAGATTCTGGCACATCTCGGAAGGCCAATGGTCCTGGCCACATTGTATAATACATCCAACTCTAGGTCATTGACCCGGATTCAATGAAAGATTTTACTTCAGTAAAGTGTTTTTACTTTACTTCCAGGATATTTTTTCTTACAGTACTACTGCCTTAGTAATGGGACTGTCTGACAGATTTCCATTATTAAAGCGGGAGCTTTGTGTAGCCAGCAAAAAGGCCAACACTAACCCCCTTACTACTATCCTATACCATAAGGGACACCAGGAAGAGTCGGGTACTGGCAGGACCTGAAGGCTGGTACTATCATGGTGGGAAGTAGCCAATAATCATGGGCCTTCCCATCCTGATAATATTAACCAGAAGCGGCTGGTTGTATCTGGATGATTATGAAAATGGAGGGGGGGGGAGCAGGGAAATCTCATATTACTATGTTCATTTTCCCTCCCCCCCCCCAAAATAAGATTTAAAAAAAAAAAAAAAAAAAAAAAAAAAAAAAAAACACACACAACATGGGGTTTCCTTAACTTTTCATAACCAGTCAGATACAACTAGCCACTGCAAGCTAGCGTAAACAGGGTGCGAAGGTCCATGGTGGTTACCCCCTTCCCATCATAATACCACCAGCCCACAGCCACCTCAAGGCCGAAACATCACCTGGTTGGGTTCTGCTGGTACCCAGCTCTTCCTACTATCTCTGGTGGCATTGGGTACATGGGTAAGAATTTATGAAGCCATGATATTTAACCCTGCTACATTTGTTAATGTGAGCTGTGCAGCAATGACACAGCACAGCCATTAAACAGTGCACTGAGCCGTTAGCTCTTGGATACAGACACTGCTTAGAACAGCTGATCAGTGAAGGTGCCAGGTGTCAGACCTATCCACCAATCTGACAAAAATAAACAATACATTATTAACAATACATATCAACTCTTCGACAACCCCTTTAAGAATCCTTCACCTGTCCAGTCATTTCCCTGGTTTATTCCTAGAGATAAGAGTGATGTCATGTGAGACTCTCACCTGTCCAGTGATCAAGGAGATGATCTCCAGGGCGAGCTCTAATATCCTTGTAGACATGTGGTTTCTGGCCTCGGCCATCCCTGGTGGGTCATTGGTGGAGAGGACCATCGTCTTGTACCTGAGGGAGAACAAGGAGGACGAGGGTAAGATCCCATCTGGAAGAACGTCTTATGTGGTCGCTTCAGTCACATTATGTACATTAGATCGAATGCATCAATCACTCTAAAGCCATTAAAGTTTGTTGCTCACATCCAAAAATAAGAGCAACGGACATTAATAACTAGTGTAGCTCCCTTACTTGGAGTCTGAATATTAAGAAAAATTTTGGGGCAACTTGGGCGCACATTGCTTCATCCTAAACCCTGCTCATACTATGCAGGGCAGGTGACTGACAGTATATATAACAGCTACTCATAATGGGATATATAAGTCACCGCACACCCTGCTATATACAGGATATATACTGCAGTGTACCATGCACAGCAGTCACTTCTAATCTTCCAGGTCACGGCTCCTACCCGTGTCCTACACGTGACGTGGATGCAATAGTGAGGGGTTACTCTAGGACCACTCACACCATCTGAATATAGTCCAGATACCCCCTGCACACACTGACCTCTAGAGGGGGCAACACAGGCTATAACACAAAACAAGCAAAACACCTACAAAATAAAAAGGTGGACATAACAGACCGACCAGAGCCCGCACCCAGCGAAGGGTTAAGGAATTCTCCGGGAATTTCCAGGTGATAGTTTGGGGTATCGGGTGTCAGATGAGCAACCGATCCAATACTGATGACCTATCAATAGGACACGAATACCAAAATTGCAGAAAACCCCTTTAACCCTTTCCCAGCCTCAGGGGGATGTTCAGTTTTTAGACAAGAGCCGGCCGTGTACGAGAACCGCCCCGAGCAACCAAAAAGTCAAATGTACCCCTACGTGGTACAAATGAGATCCACAAGATAGGCCATCGGTAGGCGATCTGGGGGTCCCACACCCCGACCCCGCACACATAGGTTGATCGGGCAGACTCCTGGGAGCGCCGCTATCCTGTGGGCAGGACTGCAGCGTCGCTCCTAGGACTTGCACCCCCGTCCAGTTGATCAGATCACAGACAGATGATTTCTCTCCTGGATTGGACATCAGTATATAAATATATTTTGGGCCAAAAAATGCCTTTAACCCTTTTCCTCCCTTAGCTTAGTTATTTTATTTATTACTTTGCTGATTTATATAGCGCCAACATATTCCAGAGCGCTTTATGGATATGGTCAGCACTCGCTGTCCCAGCAAGGCTCACAATCCAAGTGGTGGAGGAAAGTGAAGCAAGTGAGGACAAGACTGTATATACTGTATATACTGCGTGCGGGGGAGGAGAGGGCGACAACTCTGGACGCACAGCACAGGGAGATGGCGCTATATACACCCGCAGTCCTATGTAAGGGAGAATCTCTATCCACAATACAGGCCAAAGACATAACAGATAAGATATCTATACAGAGACCTGAATATACCAGAAGGAGCCGAGGACAGAAGGCTAAAGGGAAGGAAGCCAGGTGTGAACAGGAGCTAACACTATAACCCCAGCAGTAGTGTCCAGTCTGCAGCCTGCTGGGAGTTGTAGTGCAGCCCCCTAGGAATAAATCCCGGCCATTCCTGCTCCTCTCTCCTCCTCCATATTGTGTCGGGGCTCCCGGTAACCTCCTCTCCTCACTTACCTATAACCCCAGCAGTAGTGTCCAGTCTGCAGCCTGCTGGGAGTTGTAGTGCAGCCCCCTAGGAATAAATCCCGGCCATTCCTGCTCCTCTCTCCTCCTCCATATTGTGTCGGGGCTCCCGGTAACCTCCTCTCCTCACTTACCCCTTCACTCTTCAGGACAGGACACTCTCTACGTCACACACGTCCTCCTCATCACTAGTCATGTGACCCCCGGCATGTCACCGGAAGGGGCGGGGCCTCCCGGGATGACAGGAAGGAGGAGTCTGCACCTGTATACTAGAGGAGGGGGAGGAGACTGTATACAGGAGGAAGGGAGGGGGGTCTTACATGGGACTGTATACAGGAGGAGGGAGGGGGGTCTTACATGGGACTGTATACAGGTGGGGGGTCTTACATAGGACTGTATACAGGAGGAGGGTCTTACATGGGACTGTATACAGGAGGAGGGTCTTACATGGGACTGTATACAGGAGAAGGGTCTTACATGGGACTGTATACAGGAGGAGGGAGGGGTCTTACATGGGACTGTATACAGGAGGGGGTTCTTACATAGGACTGTATACAGGAGAAGGGAGGGGGGTCTTACATGGGACCGTATACAGGAGGAGGGAGGGGGGTCTTACGTGGGACTGTATACAGGAGGGGGGTCTTACACGGGACTGTATACAGGAGGAGGGGAGGGGGGTCTTACATGGGACTGTATACAGGAGGGGGAGGGGGGTCTTACATGGGACTGTATACAGGAGGAGGGGGTCTTACATGGGACTGTATACAGGAGAAGGGAGGGGGGTCTTACATGGGACCGTATACAGGAGGAGGGAGGGGGGTCTTACGTGGGACTGTATACAGGAGGGGGAGGGGGGTCTTACATGGGACCGTATACAGGAGGAGGGAGGGGGGTCTTACGTGGGACTGTATACAGGAGGAGGGAGGGGGGTCTTACATGGGACTGTATACAGGAGGAGGGAGGGGGTCTTACATGGGACTGTATACAGGAGGGAGGTCTTACATGGGACTGTATACAGGAGAAGGGAGGGGGGGTCTTACATGGGACTGTATACAGGAGGAGGGAGGGGGGTCTTACGTGGGACTGTATACAGGAGAAGGGAGGAGGGTCTTACATGGGACTGTATACAGGGTGAGGGAGGTCTTACATGGGACTATACAGGAGGAGGGAGGGGGTCTTACATAGGACTGTATACAGGAGGAGGGAGGGGGTCTTACATGGGACTGTATACAGGAGAAGGGAGGGGGTCTTACATGGGACTGTATACAGGAGAAGGGAGGGAGGGGGGTCTTACACAGGACTGTATACAGGAGGGGAGTCTTACATGGGACTGTATACAGTAGGGGGGTCTTACGTGGGACTGTATACAGGAGGAGGGAGGGGGTCTTACGTGGGACCGTATACAGGAGGAGGGAGGGGGGGGTCTTACGTGGGACTGTATACAGGAGGGGGGAGGGGGGTCTTACATGGGACTGTATACAGGAGGAGGGAGGGAGGTCTTACGTGGGACTGTATACAGGAGGAGGGAGGGGGGTCTTACATAGGACTGTATACAGGAGGAGGGGGGTCTTACATGGGACCGTATACAGGAGGAGGGAGGGGGGTCTTACGTGGGACTGTATACAGGAGGGAGGGGGGTCTTACATGGGACTGTATACAGGAGGAGGGAGGGGGGTCTTACGTGGGACTGTATACAGGAGGGGGTCTTACATGGGACTATACAGGAGGAGGGAGGGGGGTCTTACATGGGACTATATACAGGAGGAGGGAGGGGGGTCTTACATGGGACTGTATACAGGAGGAGGAAGGGGGTCTTACATGGGACTGTATACAGGAGGAGGGAGGGGGGTCTTACATGGGACTGTATACAGGAGGAGGGAGGGGGGTCTTACGTGGGACCGTATACAGGAGGAGGGAGGGGGGACTTACATGGGACCGTATACAGGAGGAGGGAGGGGGGTCTTATGTGGGACCGTATACAGGAGGAGGGAGGGGGGACTTACATGGGACCGTATACAGGAGGAGGGAGGGGGGGTCTTATGTGGGACCGTATACAGGAGGAGGGAGAGGGCTCTTACATGGGACTGTATACAGGAGGAGGGAGGGAGGTCTTACGTAGAACCGTATACAGGAGAAGGGAGGAGGGGTCTTACATGGGACTGTATACAGGAGGGGGGTCTTACATGGGACTGTATACAGGAGAAGGGAGGAGGGTCTTACATGGGACTGTATACAGGAGGAGGGTCTTACATGGGACTGTATACAGGAGGGAGGGGGATCTTACATGGGACTGTATACAGGAGGGAGGGGGATCTTACATGGGACTGTATACAGGAGGAGGGAGGGGGGTCTTACATAGGACTGTATACAGGAGGAGGGAGGGGGGGGTCTTACATGGGACTGTATACAGGAGGGGGGTCTTACATGGGACTGTATACAGGAGGGGGGTCTTACATGGGACTGTATACAGGAGGAGGGAGGGGGGTCTTACATGGGACTGTATACAGGAGGGAGGTCTTACATGGGACTGTATACAGGAGGAGGGAGGGGGGTCTTACATGGGACTGTATACAGGAGGAGGGAGGGGGGTCTTACATAGGACTGTATACAGGAGGAGGGAGGGGGGTCTTACATGGGACTGTATACAGGAGGAGGGAGGGGGGTCTTACATGGGACTGTATACAGGAGGAGGGAGGGGGTCTTACATGGGACTGTATACAGGAGGAGGGAGGGGGGTCTTACATGGGACTGTATACAGGAGGGGGTCTTACATGGGACTGTATACAGGAGGGGGTCTTACATGGGACTGTATACAGGAGGGGGGTCTTACATGGGACTGTATACAGGAGGGGGGTCTTACATGGGACTGTATAGAGGAGAAGGGAAAGGGGTCTTACATTGGACTGTAAGACCCCCCTCCTTTTCTGGCCTGTACTCCATGATACAGGGGGCGCTATACACACTTCCAGGGAGTCAGAACATGCAGTCCCATGTATACGGTCAGGTCTTTTTGATAAGAAAAGAAAGAAAATTTTTGATAAGGTCTCCAAGATTAGGAACCACAGGAGCGATACTGGGAGGAGGGGGCTTACATGGGGCTGTATATCAGGAGGAAGGGGCTTACATGGGGCTGTATACCAGCAGGTGGAGGCTTCCAGCTTTGTATTTTTTCCAGGGGACCTTTGGAGCAGCGATATTTATTTATTCATTGATTGATACCAGTTACCTTGGTTTGTCTCTCTGCTGCCCCCTATGTGCTCCGTCTCTTTGTTTCATCAGCAGCCCATGTGGGTACAGACTACAATTCCCATAACTCATTGCTGACATCTATTCCAGATATCTCTCCTCCCCTGTATTTCCCCTTCTACAAACTCCATATCTCCCTCTCTGCACTGCTACATCCATGTCCCATTTACACACACAAGTCTCATCCTAAAATAGTGAATTAGAGGATCTTTTCTGCTTCTCTCTGACCATGACTGTCAGTCATTTATGGAGGAGTCAGAGTCGGGCTGTGGAAAAATGTCAGGAGTTTGGCCCACCAACTCCACAGCCCTGGTGCTACTGGCCATTGATAATGCATATGAGGGTATAATGGAGAACGTAGAAAAACTGGTTGTATCTCTGATAGTGGTGCTTCTGATGGTGGTGCTTCTGATGTTCGTGCCTCTGATGGCGGTGCTTTTGATGTTCGTGCTGCTGATGGCGGTGCTTCTGACGGTAGTGCTTCTGATGTTCGTGCTTCTGATGGTCGTGCCTCTGATGGTGGTGCATCTGATGGTCGTGCCTCTGATGGCGGTGCTTTTGATGTTCGTGCTGCTGATGGCGGTGCTTCTGACGGTAGTGCTTCTGATGGTCGTGCCTCTGATGGTGGTGCATCTGATGGTCGTGCCTCTGATGACGGTGCTTTTGATGTTCGTGCTGCTGATGGCGGTGCTTCTGACGGTAGTGCTTCTGATGGTTGTGCCTCTGATGGTGGCGCATCTGATGGTGGTGTTGCTGATGGTGGTGCCTCTGATGGTGGTGCATCTGATGGTGGTGCTTCTGATGGTCGTGCCTCTGATGGTGGTGCTTCTGATGGTCGTGCCTCTGATGGTGGTGCATCTGATGGTGGTGCTTCTGATGGTGGTGCATCTGATGGTGGTGCCTGTGATGGTGGTGCTTCTGATGGTGGTGCTTCTGATGGTCGTGCCTCTGATGGCGGTGCTTCTGATGGTGGTGCTTCTGATGGTGTTGCATCTGATGGTGCCTCTGACCATACTGACTTTTCTGCAAAATTATATCAAAACCACCATCCACTCCCACGCAGAGGAGAAATGTAAACTTAGTTTTTTTGAGGCAGATGAATTAAGTCTTCACAAAAACATTTTGAAGCGATACCCGCTGTAATAGGACATGTTTTTTTATGTGATATGACAGGGTTAATGTCTTACTGATCACTCAGTTAGGATCATGTGGATGTCCGGCAACCTTTGGATGTCATACAAGATGGCCCCCCATTTCCTCATGTAAAGATCTATTTCAAAATTTAACCAATATATTGAGATATTGAGACTATTGGCTAATTGCGGAGGTAGAATATAACTACATACTGCCCAACCCAAATGTTACATTAAAAGCAAATGCTACGATCATGGATGCCGAGTGGAGAGCACAGGGTCCTGCATTTGACCATCTACAATTTGTAGGCCCCCGTAACAACACTGTGAATGCTAAAGAAAACTACTGTCAATGTGAGTGGTGCAGGAGAGCGGCCACGCAGCATCAGCTATTCAAACACAGGTGTTGCACAAAACTCTGAGTCTTCTGTCCCTCGCTATTTTCCTGTAAGAGGTCATGTCACGGGTGAGGCCACCGACCAGTCACATTTATGGTTATTTACACCAGTTTCTATAGCGTAAATTATTACCTCCAAAGTTCTGTTTCTTCGTGTCACGGTTAAAGGATCTGCCATGGTGTTTGCAGAGTCTTTCCGAGGCAACTCTTGATCAGCAGGGAAGGGAAGAAGGTACTACAATCTTGGCTCGAAGATGTCTTCAGTGGCCACCCCCGATTTTTTAGAGGCTTCCGCTACTTCTTCAAAATTACTTTTTACATACTAGCACCCGCATGTGAAGCAACTTTTTAAATAAACTCAGCCAAAAGTAATTACCAATATTGCAAAACCACAACTTAACATTTTTTTGTATAGCGGATCATTCGATCTTCATTCGTTCATTATGTACCCCAAAATTCGTTCTGATAGCTGAACATCAGTTCCTTTTCAAGTCTTCCTAGTCAATATAAAAAGTCAGTAGCAAAGATGGCTTCTGAACACAAGGGAAACATGACAAGAACCTAAGATATGAAGCCAAGGAAATGGAGGTAGTGGTGGTCAGCACGGACAAGTATGAATACGATGGCCACCAGGGAGCATATCCATGACTAAATGGTGGGAAGAAATATAACATTCTGAATAAGGTGATTATCAAACTCTATATGGTGTCGCTAGGTCGAAAGACCAACTGCAAGACATGGTCTGACCTAACGAATAGAGCAAAGTTTGCAGAGGGTGAAAGAAGTTTTTTAATACTCTGTTGTCTACAGGCCTGCAGAATTATCTTTATAGAGGTTTATTATAATTTGCTTTTCTCATTGAAACAACAGGACAACATTCTCAGGATAAGCCTGCACCAGAACCAGAAGTGACCAGAACTAGTGGGGCGGAGGCGGCAACACCAGCTAATATTAAAAGTGTTGTGGAGGAGATGTTAGAGTGCTTAAGTATGTTCAAATGTACACACACATATTGTATGTAGTAAGTATTGAACACGTCACCAATTTTCTAAGTAAATTTATTTCTAAAGGTGCTATTGACATGAAATTCTCCCCAGATGTTGGTAATAACCCATCCAATCCACACAGGCAAAGAAATCAGAGAAGAGATGTCCATAAATGATGTGTAATAATGAGAAATGTCACCGGGATAAAGTATGAAGAAAGAAAGAGAGCCTCAAAACCCCATGGAAAGTCCCGACAGCAGCCAAAATCTATCGGGAATTAGAAAGCAATCCTGACACTGAGTGACATATCAGCGGGTTCAACTGATGGCCTATAAAAAGGTGTCTCATTACTAAGGGGCCCCACAAGAGACATTTCATGATGGGTAAATCCAGTGAGCTGTCTCAAGACCTTCACAACCTTCTACTGATGGCCTTGGTTACAGAAGAATCTCTAAACTACTGGAGGTTCCAGTGAGCAGTGTTGTGGCCATAATCCGGAAGCGGAAAGAACATCATTTCACCATAAACCGGCCACAACCAGGAGCTCCCCGCAAGATATCACACAGAGGAGTGAAAAGAATTCTCAGAAGAGTTGTCCAAGAGCCAAGGAGCACCTGTGGAGAGCGACAGAAAGACCTGGAAGCGACACGTACAATAAGTAATGGCCTCACCCTCCATGGCCTGTAGGCACGCTCACCATGCAAGACTCCGTTACTGAACAAAAAGCAGGTTCAAGACAAGACTGTGAAATACTGGGAGAATATAGTCTGGTCAGATGAGACTATAATTGAACTCTTTGGATGCCATAATAGACACCATGTCTGGAAGCCAAAAGGCACTGCCTATCACCCCAAAAACACCAGGCCAACAGTGAAGTTTGGAGGTGGGAACATCATGATGTGGGGCTGTTTTTCACCATACGACACTGGCAAATGTCATGTAAGGGAAGGAAGGATGAATGGACAAATGTACCGAGACATTCTGGATAAAAATCTGCTGTAACTACCAGGATGATGAAGATGAAACAAGGGCAGACATTTCATCAAGATAATGATCCCAAACACACAGCCAAGGAAGAAAGAAAATAAATCTTGAGAACGGCCGATCCAATCCCCTGAATCCAATAGAAAGTGTATGGAAGGAACTAAAGCTCCGAGATCATAAAAGGAGCCCCCCCGAACCTTCAGGATGTGAAGAGGGTTTGTGTGGAAGAATGGGCCAAAATCCAACCTGACTATGAGGCCACCAGTGTCTCCATATGGGAAGTGTCCGGAAGCTTCAGCACCAACAAAGGCTTTAGTATAAAGTATTACATACATGTTAGTAAGCGAGGTCAATACTTTTTCCCAATGTCATTCCTCATTATTACACAATTTATGGGTATCTACAGAATTTCTAATAATAATTTATAGACACCTTGACTCATGAAGTGGCGGACGGCGGCAATATGTAACCCGAGTCAGAACCTGGAGAAGTACAACAAAATGCAAAGGAGCAGGAAGCAGTACCAATGCCAAGTGTATCATTAAATACTTTATACACGTCTATTATCCACTCTGTGTTACCTACCAATATTAGAGTCTGTGTTTATTGCTCAAGTACTAGTAAGGAGGTAGAAGAAGAGAAGGCGCACCAGGCCATGCACACCCTTCAGAGAAAAAAGGTATGTGATGTATATGACACTTTAACCGCTTCCCACTGGTGACATTTTTTGATTTTCGTTTTTGGCTGCCCACCTTCCAAACCCCATATATTTTCTTATTTTTCCGCTCACAGAGCCATAGGAGGGCTTAATGTTTGCAGGACAAATTGTACTTCGTAATGGTATCATTTAATATTCCATACAATGTACTGGGAAGCTGGAAAAAAAACCGAATGGGGTGGAACTGGAGAAAAACTGTGTTATTCAACATTCATACAGACTGTAACGTCTCTGCCTGTTCAGGTCTCTGCACCACTTTGCTTTTTGACTATTCTCTTGGATTTTGATTCTGTACTGCATTGCTCGTTTGTTACTGACCCCTTGGCTTGCTCACTCTGCTTCTGTGTTGTTTTGTCTTGTCCTGTTCTGTGTGTCACTTACCCAGTATAGGGCTTGTCTTCTAGTTGTCCTTTTACCGTTTAGGGTAACTAAGGCAATAGGAAGGGACAGTGGCTGGGGTGAGATTAGGGCTCACTTGTCTCTGTCCTTCCTCCCAGACCGCTGCAGTAGTGTCAGGGTATTGCTACGGTTGGCAAGACCATAACACCGACTTTGTTTTTATGGCATTCACTGTGCAGCCAAAATGACGTCACCTGTATTCTAGGGGTCGGTACGATTATGATTTATATAGCTTTTACATTTTAATCTGCGATCAGTGCTGGTATAATACAGTAGAGACCCGTCAGCCACTTTGAGAAATCCTTCGCACCTTCCAGCTGGTCAGCCTTGATTTCTATTATATCTGGCCTCGCTCCACCTACTTCCTGACCTGTTCATGATCTAGCTTACCAACCAAAGGATCGTCCTGAACCAAGACCCCCTGACGGGGTGACGACCTGTCTTCATCCACTGTAATAGACTCGTCTGTCATCGTTCTCTCTCAATCATTCTACAATTTCTCCACAGTTATAAGGAAACATCACTTTTTATTACTTTCTCGAAAGACGCCGAGCACAAGATATACATGACATATAAACTAGAGACATAAGGAACAACATGACATGATGACTTGTAATATATTATAACACATGAACCCATAGGACGAGAACAGGACGATTGCTGCAAGGAAAACTCAATACAACACTGTGAGCCTCTCTGAGCAAGAAAAGAAGGAACCGGCCTCAGGGGCGCAAATACTTTATATCATATAATCTGTGAATTGGAGTTGAGGATTTTACAAAACACGTAGATCATTTGTAGTAGTCAGAATTTATATTAGTGAACAATCTACAACTGCTTGAATAGAGACACATTGAAGGGTTTAGTACATGTTCGGCTCATCTCAGCTCCTACTACATCGTCATTTCCTTCACTCCTGACCCAATGCCTCCTATGTTGTCCTCAGACGTCCTTAGGATTATCCTGTAAATTGGTCTTTATTAAATTATTGTGTTTCTTTTTTTTGTTTTTGGAGTCTGACCGTAGATGAATATCCATATCATTTGATGTTTTTTTTAAATATTCTTGTCCCCATTCCAATTTTTGCCAATTCAGACACATAAATGAAAATGCCCCATTGTATCTTCCGATGATTCTTACTTTGGGATGTCCAGAGCCATAGAAAAATGGAGGTATAAAAACGAAACAAAAAATCAAGATTTTGATTTCTAGTCTCTTTTGGGCGATTAGGTTTCATCTTGATCTTCCCAATTCTCAATCTTCCAATAAACTCTTGATATTCCCCATACTGGAGTTTTCGATGTTGATTCAGGACAAAACACACAATGGCCGTCACAAAGATGAGACCAGAGATCTCTCTGTGTTAAGTAGTAATGGATTTCTATATGTAGTCAGGGATTTACGTTATACCATATCAGAAGACATCCCGAGGCAGCAGGTCCTAGAAAGGAGCTCCACACCGGCCACATCCCTACAGTCTGAACAGTAACTTGGCTTCTCTCCTGTGTGAATTCTCTGATGTCTATTTTAGGAAATTAGGTTTCATCTTGATCTTTGAAATTGTTCTCATTCTCCCACTAAACCCTTGATATTCTCCATACTGGATTTTTCTGTTCCAGTGACAGATATCTATGAAGATTCAGGACATGACACACAATGGACGTCACTGACATGAGACCAGAAATCTTTTTGTGCTAACCTGAAATGGCTTTCTGTACGTAATCAAGGATTTACGATATACCATATCAGAAGACATCCCGAGGCAGCAGGTCCTACAAGAGAGCTCCACACCGGCCACATCCCTACAGTCTGAACATTAACTTGGCTTCTCACATGATTGAGCTCTCTGATGTCTAACAAAATTTGATTTAAGAGTAAAACATTTCCCACATTGACTACATGAAAATGGCTTCTCCCCCGTGTGACTTCTCTGATGTCTAGCAAAATTTGACTTATGTGTGAAACATTTGCCACAAACAGAGCATGAAAAAGGCTTCTCCCCCGTGTGAATTCTCAGATGTTGTACAAGATTTTTTTTATAGGCAAAACATTTGCCACATTCAGTACATGAAAATGGCTTCTCCCCTGTGTGAGTTCTCTGATGCTCCACAAAATTTGACTTCTGGATGAAGCATACTCCACATTCGTTACATGAATACGGCTTCTTCCCTGTGTGAGTCTTCAGATGGTAAACAAGTGCCGATTTATGGATGAAACATTTCCCACATTCGGAGCATGCAAATGGTTTCTCTCCTGTGTGAATTCTCTGATGTTCCAAAAGATGTGATTTTTGGCTAAAACACTTCTCACATTCTGAACATGTAAAGAGCTTCTCCCCTGTGTGAATTCTCTGATGTATCTCAAGAGCACCTTTAAGCAAAAAACACTTCTCACATGCTGAACATGAGAACGGTTTCTCCTTTGTGTGAATTCTTAGATGATTTACTAGATTTGTTTTATGGGTAAAACATTTCCCACACTCGGGACACGGAAATGGTTTCTCCTTTGTGTGAACTCTCAGATGGTTCAATAAATTTGTCTTATGGGTAAAACATTTCCTACATTCGGGACACGAAAATGGCTTCTGCCCTGTGTGAATTTTCAGATGTTCCACAAATGCCGATTTATGGGTGAAACATTTCCCACATTCTGGACATGAGAAGGGCTTCTCTCCTGTGTGAATTCTCTGATGTGTCTCCAGGTAAGATTTATTCATGAAGCATTTTCCACATTCCTGACATGAATACGGCTTCCCCAATGTGTGAATTATCTGATGTCTTTCGAGATAAGGTTTATTCAAAAAGCATTTGCCACATTCGGCACATGAATAAGTCTTCTCCCTCGTGTGACCTCTCTCGTGTCTAACAAGAACTGCCTTAGAGGTAAAGCATTTCCCGCATTCTGAGCATGAAAATGGTCTTTCATCTCTGTGAATTCTCTCATGTATGGAAAGATTGAATTTCTTCGTAAACTGTTTCCCGCATTCAGAACATGAAAACATTTTTGACAGTCTATGTCCATTATTGTCTATGGCAATCTGCGATGAATTATCTTCTACTTCATAATAGGGAGAAAAAAGGAGCGGGTTATAGAAGCCTCTCATCCAGTCTTCTCCTGGGACAAGAAACAAAAAATTTGATATTTTATATTTTCAACGTAAAAAAAAAATCCATACAATCCATCTACCAAAATTATTGTCTATAAATGATCTATCAAATGCTCACAAAAATGGACACATAAATTGACTACCTCCATCCCACAGCCATTTTTGTTTCTATTTTTACTGCCTTCCAAAATTTTTATTTTTATTTATTTATTTTTTTTAACTTTTTTACTTTTCCATTCACAGCCGTATGAGGATTTTATTTTTCAGGACAGAATGTACATTATAATGGCACCATTTAATATTCGATGCAGTCTACCGGAAAGCTGGAAAAAAATATGAATGGGATGGAACTAAAAGAAAATTGCAATGACCCCATTTTCTTAGGGGTTTAATTTTTACAGCGTTTACATTATCTATATTCTGTGGCTCAGTGTGATCAGGGCAATACCAATTTTTTATAGTTTTTTTTTTGTTAGTAGTTTGGTAGTTTTTATGTTTTAATACCTTTAAAAAAATTTTTAAAAAGTCTTAAAACAAAATTTTTCTTTACTTTGCCATATTCTGAACCCCATAATTTTTTTAAAATTTTTTATATGTCTGTCTACAGAACTATGGAGGGGATGTTTTTGGTGGGACAAGTTAACGTTCTCATTAGCTTTTTAATCACTTTTAAAAAAAATTCTGGAGAACAAAAAAAAAAAAAAATTCAGCTATTTTTATTTTTTCCCATGGTAGCATTTACTTTCATTTTTTTATATATATTATTAATACCTTCCCACTGAAGCAATGAAGGAGACAAAGTCTGATAAGTGGAGAAAGAAGTAGGTTTCTATGATAAGATGTATTACTAAATTTCTTATATTCACTTGTACTACTGATTTAAGCAAAGTTTCTGGAAAAATTAGTGACCATTTAAGGAAACTCAGTTTGTTCTATATAAAGTCAAAAGACACAGAAGGCTCTTACCATTCACCGACACAGATAAGGGCATTTCCAGTCCACCCATAATTCCATTTTCGTAACTTTCCTGCAAAAATCCCACATTAAAGACATCAGAAATAGAAAAAGTTAGTTCATCTTATCTCCAGGGAAAAATCAAAAACCCCCATAAAACAAAAACTAGATTATCCTAAGAGGAAGAATCTGAAGTAGTGATCAGACAGGAGCAAAATTCATCCAAAAATTTTACACCTCGACATAAATGATATTTTGCGGCATTTAATGATCGGAGTCTATCTTGGAGTGGACAACTCAGATCATGGACACCAGTTCTTAGATTATTCACAGATTTTACAGTAAAAAAAAAAAGCCTTTTCATCACTACTAAAGGTTGAACCTTCTTCCCATCAGCCAGAGCGGTTTTTGCAGTGACCGGCAGGGAACAGCTACTCACTCGATTTCTTGCGTTTCTATATTTGTACATCTGTATCATGTCCCCCATTGGATGACTCTGGTGCCCAGAACTGAACTGCATTTTGTAGACGAGGCTCTAGATGACTACATGACAGTAATGTGTTAGCCTTAGCAGCAGCTGACTGGCATTGTGCTGTTATTTAGTCCATGATTTCCATCTACGCTGCAGAACTAGAAATTTATCTACACTGAAGGTCAATTACCAAGTCGATGTCCAAACAGGTGGAAGTTTACCACAATCTATTACGGAACCAGAAACCATTTGTAGCCACGACCGAGCACAGCCAACAATATCATCCAATAGAGCGGACACTCCACTGCTGCTGAGACGTATAGTAGAAAGCTTCATGACATCAATCTATAGAGGATTTACAGACATCTCAGCTTCATCTACCTGATGATCCAGCGGGACATTCTGCTCTGCATCCTCGGGACAATCCTGGGAATATGGAGGACTGGGACATCTCTCTGGTGGATTCCTCTGACCGGATCCATCTATAGGAAATATACACAGTGACTGAATACATTGTCTATATGTGATGAGCAGATGATGGGGGAGTCTAGGTGACCCTCATACCTGGTCTCTCCTCTATCATCAGGAAGGTCTCCTCTTACCTGCTGATGTGAGGGGCTGCTGATCCTCCATCATGACCTCCTTGTACAGATCCTTGTGTCCTTCTAAATACTCCCACTCCTCCATGGAGAAATAGACAGTGACATCCTGACACCTTATAGGAACCTGACAACACAATGATACAGTCATCCCCAGAGCCCTCCCTTGGTGTTCTTGTATAATGTCCCAGCATTCCCAGCAGCGCTCACCTCTCCGCTCAGCAGCTCAGTGATCCTGCTGGTAAGTTCTAGGATCTTCTGCTCATGTCTCAGTGAATGAGGTGGAGGCTTGGTGATGGGGCTCGGGGTCCTGCTCCATCCTCCTGACACACGGGGTGTCACACACTCACCAGACGACTTCTTCACTACTGTGTAATCCTGTGTATGGTGAGACACTACAGATCACTACAGAGATTCTAAGAATCCTTCACCTGTCCAGTCATTTCCCTGGTTTATTCCTAGAGAGAACAGTGATGTCATGTGAGACTCTCACCTGTCCAGTGATCAAGGAGATGATCTCCAGGGCGAGCTCTAATATCCTTGTAGCCATGTGGTTTCTGTCCTTCTCTGGTGGGTCATTCTCCATCATGACCTCCTTGTACAGATCCTTGTGTCCTTCTAAATACTCCCACTCCTCCATGGAGAAATAGACAGTGACATCCTGACACCTTATAGGAACCTGACAACACAATTATTTATATAGCATTACTATTTCCATTGTACATTTGTGAGGGGTTTATATACATAGTACTAATTTAGCAAGTACAATAAACAGAAAACTAACTAGAAGGCCAACAAGATACAAGTAGGAAAGAGAACTCTGCCTGCAGGCTTACAATCTATTTGATAAGGTAAGTGGGCACATCAGATGTGGGTAACAGTTCCTCATATGGTGGCATAGTGGTAACAGGGATACTGTGTGTTGTATGGTATTCTAAAGAGATGGGTCTTCATGTTGTGTTTGAAGGTTGTCATTGTGGAGGACAGTCTTGAATCGTCATGGTAAGTTCCTCAGTATGGGGGAAGTACAAGAGAAGTCTTGGAGATCGTGAAAATCGAATCAGAGCAGAGTGAAGGAGGACCTGTGAGGATCAAAGATACTGTGTGGGTAGGTAGTGGGAGATTAGGTCAGAGACGTATGGATGGGACAGGTTGTGGACAGCTTTGTATGTCATAACTAATATCTTGAATTGTATTTATTGGACAATGGGTCACCAATGAATGGACTGGAAGATGAACGACGAGGGGAGAGATGAATTACCTGAGCAACAGAGAAGGATATATTGGAGGGGAGCAAGATAGTTAGCCAGGAGGCCACACAAAAGGATGTGGCAATAGTCTAAACAGGAGATGATAAGGGCTTGGTCTAACATTTTTGTAGACTTCAGGGTGAGGACGGAGCGGAGACGAGACATGTTTTTGAGGTGGAGGCGGCAAGAAGTAGCAAGAGTTTCGATGTGTGATTTGGAAGAAAAGGCAGAGTCAAAAGTTACCCCGAGGCATCAGACTACTGACACTGGTGAGAGAGTGGAGTCATGAGGGGGCCTAAGAGAGATGGGGAAAAGATGATGAATTCCGTTTTATCCAGGTTTAATTTTAGGAAGCGGATGGACAAGAAGGCTACAGTTCAAGGACACCTCGGAAGTGTGGATAGTAGAGCGGTAATGTCTGCGCCAAAGAGATAGATTTAAGTGTTGTCAGAATAGCAGTGATATTGAAAGCCCTAGCCCCAATGTGTAGAGGGAGAAAAGTACGGGTCCTTATGGGACACCTACAGGAAAGGACAAGGTGAACAGGTGACGTGTGAGTGATAGCCACTAAAAGTGCAACCCAGAGGAGATCCAGAAAAAGACCTAGTCAGTGATGCCAAGGGATGAGAAATTTTCTAGGAGGAAGTGGTCAACCATGTCAAATTCAGAGGAAAGGTCTAGAAGGAAAACAGAGTCATGTCCTTTAGCTTTGGCTGCAAGTAGATCATTTGCGAGTTTGGTTAGGGCAGATAAAGTGGAGTGACTGAGTCTGGAGTCAGATAGGAAATGTCATCCCCAGAGCCCTCCCTTGGTGTTCTTGTATAATGTCCCAGCATTCCCAGCAGCGCTCACCTCTCCGCTCAGCAGCTCAGTGATCCTGCTGGTAAGTTCTAGGATCTTCTGCTCATGTCTCAGTGAATGAGGTGGAGGCTCGGTGATGGGGCTCGGGGTCCTGCTCCATCCTCCTGACACACGGGGTGTCACACACTCACCAGACGACTTCTTCACTACTGTGTAATCCTGTGTATGGTGAGACACTACAGATCACTACAGAGATTCTAAGAATCCTTCACCTGTCCAGTCATTTCCCTGGTTTATTCCTAGAGATAAGAGTGATGTCATGTGAGACTCTCACCTCTCCAGTGATCAAGGAGATGATCTCCAGGGCGAGCTCTAATATCCTTGTAGACATGTGGTTTCTGGCCTCGGCCATCCCTGGTGGGTCATTGGTGGAGAGGACCATCGTCTTGTACCTGAGGGAGAACAAGGAGGACGAGGGTAAGATCCCATCTGGAAGAACGTCTTACACAAAGTTTGTCTCTAACTAGGAATTATAAATGACTATTCCTAGTACACAATGGAGATTCATATCTATACTATATTGCCACTACTTATCTTACGCATTACATATACACCTTCCTAGCACATGACATTGGTTCACATTAAGGGGTTTACCTATTTCCTATTGCACTCACCATCCATTCAGTTCACCATATTGAGGCAGTTTTCTTATATTTATTGGATCTTTTTCTCTAGGCCAAGACACTCCAGTTAGATTGGACTCCAAAGGGCAAAGCAAAAATGTATAGTGAGAGGTGTTGGACTGCGGCCTCAGCACAAGACCCTCACCGCAGGGAGTAAACTAGACGATACATAGTAAGGGATACTCATGGGACAGGTCCCAACAGGGTTGGCCTATGATGCCCCAATCCCCCTCTCTCCAATTTACCTAGGCAGCTAATGGACATTCAGAAGGTTACGAGTAGTAGTGCCCCAATAAGACCATTGGCCACAGGCTATACTTGCTGATCCATATAGTCTATAGAAGATTAAGAGATTAGCTAAACTGGCTTAAACAGTAGTGGAGGATGCCAGCTTATGCATACCCTCCATTTTGGATTCCTTACAGGGTCATGTCTGTAGCCATCTTAGATTCCTCTTTGTTCAGTCCAGAGAGGTCATCCCTCTCTTAGAAGCCATAATGAGATTCGGCTCCTACTGTGCCTTATCCAAGCTGACCCCTCTCCATACACGGAGGAAGCCGGCTGTGTGCCGAAACCGATCGCAGCTGTTAACACTTTAGATGCCGCAGTTAGACTGTGGCATCTAAAGTGCGCAGGTGCCCTGGGCGCTACCATCTTTGACAAATCGCCACCCTCTAGATCGGTTGCCATGACAGCCAGGAACCTATTGAAGGCTCCCAGGCTTGTCAGAACATCAGATCTATTACAAGCTGCTGGAATAAAAAGTGATCAAACCATCAGACCTTCCCGAAAATGGTATCAATAAAAACCATCATCTTGTCCCGCATAAAAAGACGCTGCGTCCCGCTCCGACAGCTAGGGACATAAAAATTCTATTTTTAAATTTTTTTAAAAACGTATCAAAAAATTACGAACACTCTATAAATTTGGTATCGCTGTGATCGTACTGCCCCGCAGAATACAGGCAACCTGTCATTACCACATAGTGAATGCCGTAAAAATTAAACCCATAAGAAATTGGCACAGATGCGTTTTTTTCCCCAATTCCAATTTTACCTTAATAATTACCTGGTAAGTGTGCGAATGTCATGACGCTTACTTCTAAGCATCACGACTATGGTGTCCCCCCCATGTGCCCACTGAGGCAAAAAGCACAGGCGTCAGTGGTCCCCCATGGCCGCTGACATCACTGAGGAGGCCTGAAGAGGACCGAAGATGCCCGTGAAGGAACAACAAACACCAAGAGGGAGCCCAATGAGGCGAAGGAAGGGATGACCCCCAGAGTATAATAATGATTTGTTGGCGTCGAACCCCAAAAAGTCTGGGTTTGGCTGAACCTGAGATTTTTGGAAAATTCAAAACCAGCTGGTTACCCAGCTCATTACGAACCAGTCTGCTCATCTCGTCGCACGCCCCACGGTTTTAACAGTTAGTTTTGCTGTGTCGTGAAATACATACAAAGGGGGGTCTGGAGTCTGTCAAGTCATCGAATACATGAATGATGGTTCAAGTGACTAAAATGACTGGAGAGGTATCTTTAAAAAGGTCTAGTTTTATTTTCTCCACATAACCACCCCTAATCTCTGATGGCTGTGATAATCCGCTATCAAGTCTCAAGGCTTTACTCTTTATCCATCTTGTGGCCCTATATCCAAAGGTCACATTCATTACACCTCCTGCCTTTAGACTGCAAAAACTGAAATATGGTAGATGCCAAAACAATGACAGAGCCAAAAGTCAGGACCATAAAATCCATTTACATCTACCATGTTATGGTGCTGGGTACAGGAGTGGATCCCCTACAGCTCTAAGGCCATATATACACCCAGAGCTGTAGCCAGGCTTCCCATCACCAAGGGTTCATTTCACTGCCCTTACTCTATTTCTAAACACATAAGAGTGGCTGTTGGTGCCCCTGACAACCAGCACCAGGGGCACATGCCCCAATAGCCCCACCATTGCTGTATACACCGACACATACAGTGAGATCCATAAATATTTGGACAGAGATAACATGTTTCTAGTTTTGGTTCTGGACATTCCCACAATGTTGAAGTTCAGACTTTCAGCTTTAATTCAGTGGGTTGTATAAAATGACTGTATATAATGTGAGGACTATAAAGCATTTATTACCCACAATCCCTTCATTTCAGGGGCTCAGAAGTGATTGGACAAATGAAATAATTGTCAATAAATTGTGACTTTCTAATTCTTGGTTGTTCCCCCTTTGTTGGCAGTGACTGCCTGAAGTCTTGAGCTCATGGACATCACCAGACGCCGCCGCTGCGTCTCCTCCTGGTTAATGCTCGGCCTTTACTGCAGCGGTTTTCAGTCGCTGTTTGTTTGTGGCCTTTCTGTATGACGTTTAGTCTGTAACAAGTGAAATGCGGCTCAGTGGGGCTGAGATCAGGCGACTGACTTGGCCATTCTAGAATATTCCACTTCTCTGCTTTAATAAACTCCTGGGTTGCTTTGGCTTTGTGTTTTGGGTCATTGTCCATCTGTATTATGTATCAGTTTGGCTGGATTTGAGCACACAGTATGTCTGTGAATAGCTCAGAATTCATCCGGCTGCTTCTGTCCTGTGTGACATCATCAATAACCACTAGTGACCACTGCCACTGGCAGCCATGCCTGCCCACGCCATCACACTGCCGCCTCCGCCGTGTCTTACACATGATGTGCTATGCTTTGGATCATGAGCTGTGCCGCGCCTTCACCATACTGTTTTCTTTCCATCATTCTGGTAGAGGTTGATCTTGGTTTCATCTGTCCATAGAATGTTCTTCCAGGACTGGGCTGCTTTCTTAGATGTTTTTTAGCCTTCTTATTCTTGAGGCTTATGAGTGGCTCGCACCGGGCAGTGAACCCTCTGTAGTTACTTTCTTGCAGTCTTCTCTTTATGGTAGATTTGGATATTGATCCATCGCCTACATCCTGGAGAGTGCTGGTCACTTGGTTGGCTGATGTGAAGGGATTTCTCTTCACCATGGATATTATTCTGTGATCGTCCACCACTGTTGCCTTCCGTGGGCGTCCAGGTCTTTTTGCATTGATGAGGTCACCAGGGCTTTCTTTCTTTCTCAGGATGTACCAAATTGTAGATTTTGCCGCTCCTAATATTGTTGCAATTTCTCGGATGGGTTTTTTCTGTTTTCACAGCTTTAGGATGGCTTGTTTCACCTGCATGGAGAGATCCTTTGACCGCATGGTTTCTTCACAGCAAAATCTTCCAAATGCAAGCACCGCGCCTCACATCAACTCCAGGCCTTGTATCTGCTTAATTGAGAATGACATAAAGGAGTTGCCCAAAACCGGCCCAGGAAACAGCCTTTGAGCCAATTGTCCAATTACTTTTGGTCCCTTTAAAAACAGGGTGGCGCATGTTACTGAGCTGAAACTCCTAAACCCTTCATACAATTTAATGTGAATACCCTCGAATGAAAGCTGAAAAAATTGCTAAACCAACCATATAAATGCTCTTTCATTGGGTGATTCTCGGATCTATTACAAAGGCCAACTGTTGGGAAGGAATGCTTGTACGAGCGCTCGTTCCTGACAAATTGCTTCTAAATCGCGGGGTCGTAGGGTCCTGGCTTCGAATCCGACCGAGGGTAAGATCTGCATAGAGTTTGTAAGTTCTCCCCATGTTGGTGTGGGATTTCTCCCGTTTCTCCCACATGCCAAAAATATACTGATAGGTAAATTGTCTTCCTGTACAACAACTGACCCTGGTGGGTGTTGGGGATGAGGCCTGTACGGCCGACACGGACTCCTCTACTCCGCAATGCTCAAAGTGCTTGGAGTCCCCGTGAATCATAGACATGTCGTCATCATAAATCGTCCCGTCTAATATGGCCTGTAGGATTCTACATCCTTCACGCTACAGCCTGGCAATGACGTATGGCCTGCAGCGATTTCCCAAACTTTTTAGCATTGGGGGGGGGGAAGCTTTTGAGGAATCCTACCAATAACATGAGGTACGGGAGCCCAATGTAGCAACGATCCCATCAACAACTAAAAGGCTCCATCAGGGGGCAAATGAAAAGCAGCGAATGGTGCCGGGCAGCGATATATTGGGCTGAATGCCATCAGTGCAGAGTGGATATTCTGTTTAGTAAACATTTATTAAAGGGGTTTTCTGATATATTAAATTATTGCGCTGCCCTAGTAATTGTAATAAGATATCGTATCGCCTGCAGTGAGGACTTTCCCGTATACACAAAGTCACCACGCAACCGATCACTGGTATACGGCATGCGACGGCCGAGGTCAGTGATTACTCGCAGACGTGATGAGGTGTATATGGCAATGAGAGGATTATGGCGGCAATGAGGTGCATACAGTTACGGCATGTCTACGGTGGCACTGATTGGGTGTATACAGCGGCGAGATGTATACGGTGGCGGTGATGAGGTGTATACATTGATGGTGATCCAAAGACAAATAAGATGCTCTATACACCCCTTCTATTTAACCCTATAACCCCAGCAGTAGTGTCCAGTCTGCAGCCTGCTGGGAGTTGTAGTGCAGCCCCCTAGGAATAAATCCCGGCCATTCCTGCTCCTCTCTCCTCCTCCATATTGTGTCGGGGCTCCCGGTAACCTCCTCTCCTCACTTACCTATAACCCCAGCAGTAGTGTCCAGTCTGCAGCCTGCTGGGAGTTGTAGTGCAGCCCCCTAGGAATAAATCCCGGCCATTCCTGCTCCTCTCTCCTCCTCCATATTGTGTCGGGGCTCCCGGTAACCTCCTCTCCTCACTTACCTATAACCCCAGCAGTAGTGTCCAGTCTGCAGCCTGCTGGGAGTTGTAGTGCAGCCCCCTAGGAATAAATCCCGGCCATTCCTGCTCCTCTCTCCTCCTCCATATTGTGTCGGGGCTCCCGGTAACCTCCTCTCCTCACTTACCTATAACCCCAGCAGTAGTGTCCAGTCTGCAGCCTGCTGGGAGTTGTAGTGCAGCCCCCTAGGAATAAATCCCGGCCATTCCTGCTCCTCTCTCCTCCTCCATATTGTGTCGGGGCTCCCGGTAACCTCCTCTCCTCACTTACCCCTTCACTCTTCAGGACAGGACACTCTCTACGTCACACACGTCCTCCTCATCACTAGTCATGTTTGTAGATTTTGCTTCCTAGTCGGGTGAAGGACCTGCGATGACGTCATGATCATGTGACCAGACTGTGGTGTGGGCGGAGCCATCCTGTCCAGGACTGTGAAAAGTAATATAAGAAGCGGCTCAGAGCGGGGACAGTGGCAGAGATGTATAATGTGTATATAATGTGTGATGTGTATATAATGTGTATATAATGTGTATATAATGTGTATATAATGTATAATGTGTATATAATGTGTATATAATGTATAATGTGTATATAATGTGTATATAATGTATAAAGTGTATATAATGTATAATGTGTATATAATGTGTATATAATGTATAATGTGTATATAATGTATAAAGTGTATATAATATATAATGTGTATATAATGTGTGATGTGTATATAATGTATAATGTGTATATAATGTATAATGTGTATATAATGTGTGATGTGTATATAATGTATAATGTGTATATAATGTGTGATGTGTATATAATGTATAATGTGTATATAATGTATATATAATATATGTGTATATAATGTATATATAATATATAATGTGTATATAATGTATAAAGTGTATATAATGTATAATGTGTATATAATGTGTGATGTGTATATAATGTGTATATAATGTATATATAATATATGTGTATATAATGTATATATAATATATAATGTGTATATAATGTATAAAGTGTATATAATGTATAATGTGTATATAATGTGTGATGTGTATATAATGTATATATAATATATAATGTGTGATGTGTATATAATGTATAATGTGTATATAATGTGTGATGTGTATATAATGTATAATGTGTATATAATGTATATATAATATATAATGTGTATATAATGTATAAAGTGTATATAATGTATAATGTGTATATAATGTGTGATGTGTATATAATGTATAAAGTGTATATAATGTATATATAATATACAATGTGTATATAATGTATAATGTGTATATAATGTATATATAATATACAATGTGTATATAATGTATAAAGTGTATATAATGTATATATAATATATGTGTATATAATGTATAAAGTGTATATAATGTATAATGTGTATATAATGTGTGATGTTTATATAATGTATATATAATATATAATGTGTATATAATGTATAAAGTGTATATAATGTATAATGTGTATATGATGTGTGATGTGTATATAATGTATAATGTGTATATAATGTATATATAATATATGTGTATATAATGTATAAAGTGTATATAATGTATATATAATATATGTGTATATAATGTGTGATGTGTGTATAATGTGTATATAATGTATATATAATATATAATGTGTATATAATGTATAAAGTGTATATAATGTATAATGTGTATATAATGTGTGATGTGTATATAATGTATAAAGTGTATATAATGTATATATAATATATGTGTATATAATGTATAAAGTGTATATAATGTATAATGTGTATATGATGTGTGATGTGTATATAATGTATAATGTGTATATAATGTATATATAATATATAATGTGTATATAATGTATAAAGTGTATATAATGTATAATGTGTATATAATGTGTGATGTGTATATAATGTATATAGTGTATATAATGTATATATAATATATGTGTATATAATGTATAAAGTGTATATAATGTATAATGTGTATATGATGTGTGATGTGTATATAATGTATAATGTGTATATAATGTATATATAATATATAATGTGTATATAATGTATAAAGTGTATATAATGTATAATGTGTATATAATGTGTGATGTGTATATAATGTATAATGTGTATATAATGTATAATGTGTATATAATGTGTGATGTGTATATAATGTATAATGTGTATATAATGTATATATAATATATGTGTATATAATGTATAATGTGTATATAATGTATAAAGTGTATATAATGTATAATGTGTATATAATGTGTGATGTGTATATAATGTATAATGTGTATATAATGTATATATAATATATGTGTATATAATGTATATATAATATATAATGTGTATATAATGTATAAAGTGTATATAATGTATAATGTGTATATAATGTGTGATGTGTATATAATATATAATGTGTATATAATGTATATATAATATATAATGTGTATATAATGTATAAAGTGTATATAATGTATAATGTGTATATAATGTGTGATGTGTATATAATGTGTATATAATGTATATATAATATGTATATAATGTGTGATGTGTATATAATGTATAAAGTGTATATAATGTATAATGTGTATATAATGTGTGATGTATAATATATGTGTGATGTATAAAGTGTACATAATGTATATATAATATATAATGTGTATATAATGTATAATGTGTATATAATGTGTGATGTGTATATAATGTATATATAATATACAATGTGTATATAATGTATAAAGTGTATATAATGTATATATAATATGTGTATATAATGTATAAAGTGTATATAATGTATAATGTGTATATAATGTATAATGTGTATATAATGTATATATAATATACAATGTGTATATAATGTATAAAGTGTATATAATGTATATATAATATATGTGTATATAATGTATAAAGTGTATATAATGTATAATGTGTATATAATGTGTGATGTGTATATAATGTGTATATAATGTATATATAATATGTATATAATGTGTGATGTGTATATAATGTATAAAGTGTATATAATGTATAATGTGTATATAATGTGTGATGTATAATATATGTGTGATGTATAAAGTGTACATAATGTATATATAATATATAATGTGTATATAATGTATAATGTGTATATAATGTGTGATGTGTATATAATGTATATATAATATACAATGTGTATATAATGTATAAAGTGTATATAATGTATATATAATATGTGTATATAATGTATAAAGTGTATATAATGTATAATGTGTATATAATGTATAATGTGTATATAATGTATATATAATATATAATGTGTATATAATGTATAAAGTGTATATAATGTATATATAATATATGTGTATATAATGTATAAAGTGTATATAATGTATAATGTGTATATAATGTGTGATGTGTATATAATGTGTATATAATGTATATATAATATATAATGTGTATATAATGTGATGTATAATATATAATGTGTGATGTATAAAGTGTACATAATGTATATATAATATATAATGTGTATATAACATATAATGTGTATATAATGTGATGTATAATATATAATGTGTGATGTATAATGTGTATATAATATATCATGTGTATACAATGTGTGGTGCGTATATAGTGTATGATGTGTAATGTTCTGCTCTCACACAGGGGTCTCAGAGTGTCAGTGTTGTGGAGTAGAGGAGTCAGTGTCGGCCATACAGGCCTCATCCCCAGGGTCAGTTGTTTTACAGGAAGACAATTTACCTATCAGAATATATTTGTCATGTGTAATATATTACCTGGAGGAAACCCAGACAAACATGGGAAGAACACACAAACCCCAGGTCGATGTCCTAGAACCCCACCGTGTTACCTGGAGACAAATACTAGGGGAACCGAGGAGGAGAGACGGCAGTGTGACAGAGAGGAGGACATGGAGGTGAGAGAGAGGAGGACATGGAGGAGAGAGAGGAGGCCATGGAGGAGAGAGAGAGAGAGTGAGAGAGAGAGGAGGCCATGGAGGAGAGAGAGAGGACATGGAGGAGAGAGAGATGTGAGAGAGAGGAGGCCATGGAGGAGAGAGAGAGGACATGGAGGAGAGAGAGGTGCGAGAGAAAGGAGGACATGGAGGTGAGAGAAAGGAGGACATGGAGGAGAGAGAGGTGTGAGAGAAAGGAGGACATGGAGGTGAGAGAGAGGAGGACATGGAGGAGAGAGAGGTGCGAGAGAAAGGAGGATATGGAGGTGAGAGAGAGGAGGACATGGAGGAGAGAGAGGTGTGAGAGAGAGGAGGACATGGAGGAGAGAGAGGGTGTGAGAGAGAGGAGGACATGGAGGAGAGAGAGGTGCGAGGGAGAGGAGGACATGGAGGAGAGAGAGGTGCGAGGGAGAGGAGGACATGGGGGAGAGAGAGGAGGACATGGAGGAGAGAGAGGTGAGAGAGAGAGGAGGACATGGAGGAGAGAGAGGGTGAGAGAGAGGAGGACATGGAGGAGAGAGAGGTGTGAGAGAGAGGAGGACATGGAGGAGAGAGAGGAGGACATGGAGGAGAGAGAGGTGGAGAGAGAGAAGGACATGGGGGAGAGAGAGGAGGACATGGGGGAGAGAGAGGAGGACATGGGGGAGAGAGAGGTGTGAGAGAGAGGAGGACATGGAGGAGAGAGAGGTGCGAGAGAAAGGAGGACATGGAGGTGAGAGAAAGGAGGACATGGAGGAGAGAGAGGTGTGAGAGAAAGGAGGACATGGAGGTGAGAGAGAGGAGGACATGGAGGAGAGAGAGGTGCGAGAGAAAGGAGGACATGGAGGTGAGAGAGAGGAGGACATGGAGGAGAGAGAGGTGTGAGAGAGAGGAGGACATGGAGGAGAGAGAGGTGTGAGAGAGAGGAGGACATGGAGGAGAGAGAGGTGCGAGATAGAGGAGGACATGGAGGAGAGAGAGGTGCGAGATAGAGGAGGACATGGAGGAGAGAGAGGTGCGAGGGAGAGGAGGACATGGGGGAGAGAGAGGAGGACATGGAGGAGAGAGAGGTGAGAGAGAGAGGAGGACATGGAGGAGAGAGAGGTGTGAGAGAGAGGAGGACATGGAGGAGAGAGAGGTGTGAGAGAGAGGAGGACATGGAGGAGAGAGAGGAGGACATGGAGGAGAGAGAGGTGTGAGAGAGAGAAGGACATGGGGGAGAGAGAGGAGGACATGGGGGGAGAGAGAGGTGTGAGAGAGAGGAGGACATGGAGGAGAGAGGAGGACATGGAGGAGAGAGGTGTGAGAGAGAGGAGAACATGGAGGAGAGAGAGGTGTGAGAGAGAGGAGGACATGGAGGAGAGAGAGGAGGACATGGGGGAGAGAGGTGCAGAGAGAGGAGGACATGGAGGAGAGAGGTGTGAGAGAGAGGAGGACATGGGGGAGAGAGAGGTGTAAGAGAGAGGAGGACATGGAGGAGAGAGGTGCAAGAGAGAGGAGGACATGGAGGAGAGAGAGGTGTGAGGGAGAGGAGGACATGGAGGAGAGAGAGGAGGACATGGGGGAGAGAGAGGAGGACATGGAGGAGAGAGAGGTGCGAGAGAGAGGAGGACATGGAGGAGAGAGAGGTGCGAGAGAGAGGAGGACATGGAGGAGAGAGAGGTGCGAGAGAGAGGAGGACATGGAGGAGAGAGAGGTGCGAGAGAGAGGAGGACATGGAGGAGAGAGAGGTGCGAGAGAGAGGAGGACATGGAGGAGAGAGAGGTGCGAGGGAGAGGAGGACATGGAGGAGAGAGAGGTGCGAGAGAGAGGAGGACATGGAGGAGCTGGAGGTGCGAGAGAGAGGAGGACATGGGGGAGAGAGAGGAGGACATGGAGGAGAGAGAGGTGAGAGAGAGAGGAGGACATGGAGGAGAGAGAGGTGTGAGAGAGAGGAGGACATGGAGGAGAGAGAGGTGTGAGAGAGGAGGACATGGAGGAGAGAGAGGTGTGAGAGAGAGGAGGACATGGAGGAGAGGTGTGAGAGAGAGGAGGACATGGAGGAGAGAGAGGTGTGAGAGAGAGAAGGACATGGGGGAGAGAGAGGAGGACATGGAGGAGAGAGAGGTGCGAGGGAGAGGAGGACATGGAGGAGAGAGAGGTGCGAGGGAGAGGAGGATATGGAGGAGAGAGAGGTGCGAGGGAGAGGAGGACATGGAGGAGAGAGAGGAGGACATGGGGGAGAGAGAGGAGGACATGGAGGAGAGAGAGGTGAGAGAGAGAGGAGGACATGGAGGAGAGAGGTGTGTGAGAGAGGAGGACATGGAGGAGAGAGAGGAGGACATGGAGGAGAGAGAGGTGAGAGAGAGAGGAGGACATGGAGGAGAGAGGTGTGTGAGAGAGGAGGACATGGAGGAGAGAGAGGAGGACATGGAGGAGAGAGGTGTGAGAGAGATGACATGAAGGAGAGAGAGGAGGACATGGAGGAGAGAGAGAGGAGGACATGGAGGTGAGAGAGAGGAGGACATGGAGGAGAGAGAGAGGTGGAGAGAGAGGAGGCCATGGAGGTGAGAGAGAGGAGGACATGGAGGAGAGAGAGGTGTGAGAGGAGGACATGGAGGAGAGAGAGGTGGAGAGAGAGGAGGACATGGAGGAGAGAGGTGTGAGAGATGAGGACATGGAGGAGAGAGGTGTGAGAGAGAGGAGGACATGGAGGTGAGAGAGAGGTGGACATGGAGGAGAGAGGTGAGAGAGAGAGGAGGACATGGAGGAGAGAGGTGTGAGAGAGAGGAGGACATGGAGGAGAGAGGTGTGAGAGAGAGGGGGACATGGGGGAGAGAGGTGTGAGAGAGAGGAGGACATGGAGGAGAGAGAGGTGTGAGAGAGGAGGACATGGAGGAGAGAGAGGAGGACATGGAGGAGAGAGAGGGAGGACATGGAGGAGAGAGGTGAGAGAGAGAGGAGGACATGGAGGAGAGAGGTGTGAGAGAGAGGAGGACATGGAGGAGAGAGGTGTGAGAGAGAGGAGGACATGGGGGAGAGAGGTGTGAGAGAGAGGAGGACATGGAGGAGAGAGAGGTGTGAGAGAGGAGGACATGGAGGAGAGAGGTTTGAAGAGAGGAGGACATGGGGGAGAGAGAGGAGGACATGGAGGAGAGAGGTGAGAGAGAGAGGAGGACATGGAGGAGAGAGAGGAGGACATGGGGGAGAGAGAGGTGTGAGAGAGAGGAGGACATCGAGGAGAGAGAGGAGAACATGGGGGAGAGAGAGGTGTGAGAGAGAGGAGGACATGGAGGAGCGGGAGGTGTGAGAGAGATGAGGACATGGGGGAGCGGGAGGTGTGAGAGAGGAGGACATGGAGGAGCGGGAGGTGTGAGAGAGATGAGGACATGGGGGAGCGGGAGGTGTGAGAGAGGAGGACATGGAGGAGCAGGAGGTGTGAGAGGAGGACATGGAGGAGCGGGAGGTGTGAGAGAGATGACATGAAGGAGAGAGAGGAGGACATGGAGGAGAGAGAGAGGAGGACATGGAGGTGAGAGAGAGGAGGACATGGAGGAGAGAGAGAGGTGTGAGAGAGAGGGAGGCCATGGAGGTGAGAGAGAGGAGGACATGGAGGAGAGAGAGGTGTGAGAGGAGGACATGGAGGAGAGAGGTGTGAGAGAGAGGAGGACATGGAGGAGAGAGGTGTGAGAGATGAGGACATGGAGGAGAGAGGTGTGAGAGAGAGGAGGACATGGAGGTGAGAGAGAGGTGGACATGGAGGAGAGAGGTGTGAGAGATGAGGACATGGAGGAGAGAGGTGTGAGAGAGAGGAGGACATGGAGGAGAGAGGTGTGAGAGAGAGGAGGACATGGAGGAGAGAGGTGTGAGAGAGAGGAGGCCATGGAGGTGAGAGAGAGGAGGACATGGAGGAGAGAGAGGTGTGAGAGGAGGACATGGAGGAGAGAGAGGTGTGAGAGAGGAGGACATGGAGGAGAGAGGTGTGAAGAGAGGAGGACATGGGGGAGAGAGAGGAGGACATGGAGGAGAGAGAGGAGGACATGGAGGAGAGAGGTGAGAGAGAGAGGAGGACATGGAGGAGAGAGGTGTGAGAGAGAGGAGGACATGGAGGAGAGAGGTGTGAGAGAGAGGAGGACATGGGGGAGAGAGGTGTGAGAGAGAGGAGGACATGGAGGAGAGAGAGGTGTGAGAGAGGAGGACATGGAGGGAGAGAGGTTTGAAGAGAGGACATGGGGGAGAGAGAGGAGGACATGGAGGAGAGAGGTGAGAGAGAGAGGAGGACATGGAGGAGAGAGAGGAGGACATGGGGGAGAGAGAGGTGTGAGAGAGAGGAGGACATGGAGGAGAGAGAGGAGAACATGGGGGAGAGGGAGGTGTGAGAGAGAGGAGGACATGGAGGAGCGGGAGGTGTGAGAGAGATGAGGACATGGGGGAGCGGGAGGTGTGAGAGAGGAGGACATGGAGGAGCGGGAGGTGTGAGAGAGATGAGGACATGGGGGAGCGGGAGGTGTGAGAGAGGAGGACATGGAGGAGCAGGAGGTGTGAGAGGAGGACATGGAGGAGCGGGAGGTGTGAGAGAGATGAGGACATGGGGGAGCGGGAGGTGTGAGAGAGGAGGACATGGAGGAGCGGGAGGTGTGAGAGGAGGACATGGAGGAGCGGGAGGTGTGAGAGAGATGAGGACATGGGGGAGCAGGCTCAGGAGCCTAAGGGGCCCATAAGTTATCTTTTCTCAATATAAGGAGACAAGTACTGTAAACATTAGTATATAATGCAGCGGCCATTTTAGTTTGGTTCAGTTGTAAACTCCAAACAATTTGGAATATTGGGATTGATCACGGCCCGGTATGAGTTGGTTCGCCAATCTCTAGCGAATACAAACAGACGGTGATGTAAAAACAATCCAGGTACAACTAAACCTGGTTGTCCAGGCAGGGCATATTCCTTTGCTGTTATACATCAGGTTGGTGCAGACATAAAATACTGTTCCATGATGTTCGGCCCACAGTATTGGCTGCTGCTTCTGGTACTTGTAGTGATGGCGCTGGTAGAGTAGAAGGAGGGGAGACTTAGTGAGGAGCGGAGAGGCGTCCCCTGTCAGACATGCGACCAGCTGGTCTCTGCTTGGCAGAAGCTGCAGCACGCTGAGTACACAGTGTACCCTGGTAATAAACCTATTTTGCCTCCTTCTCTGGAACTGGAAAATTTCCCCATTTTACTTCTATAGCGACAGTTTGAAAGCAAGTCTGGCTATCCCATGGTCTTCCCTTTGTTAGTCGCTAACAATACCCGTCAGATCATCAGCAACCAAACACGTCGCTGGCCATACTCACCAGCATGTCCAAGGACCAAGCTTCATTCTTAGCCCCGCACTGTAATGGTTGGACATGGCCAGTAAGCTGAGAGCCGTATATACATGTTCCCCTCCACTACTACATGACATCGTCTATGAGGATCCCTGATAGACACAGGGCAGCAGGAAAGAGGAGGACGCTGTTCCTGTACTGTCCCATGTTGCATCAATGAGAGTTTGCCCCGGTATAAATATCAGGTGGATGACACAGTTTAAGAAACGTCGCACCACCTAGTTTATTTTTTGGATCATGTGTTATATTTTAGAGATTTATTTCAATGAATATTGGTGAGGTTCAGCTCTGCGGTTTACTTCACACTGGACCTGTGGTCGAATAATCTGGGGGAGGTGCAGAACATTAATAAACAATTATACTCACCTCTCCTGGGCGTCCTCACAGCCTCTGACGGTTTCCCGGGCTCCTGTTCAAGCCTCTTCCGACCACTGGCTGATGTCACACACCCTGGGGTCACCACTCCGGCCTGTGATTTGGGGTAAGCCAATGTCATTATGTAATGTGTCAACACATTAGCATGTCCCACGTGACACTTGAGGACCAATCACAGATCTCAGCGATGACCCCAGGGAGTGTGACATCAGCCAGAGGTCGGAAGAGACTTGAACGGGAGCCCAGGAAACCGCCAGAGGCTGTGAGGACGCCCAGGAGAGGTGAGGCAACGTGGGTATAAGTGATATTTATTTCCCACCTGCCCTGGGCTTCCACTTAGTACACTCTCCCAAAAGTTTCGAATTCACCGGAATCTGAAATTGTTTTGAAATTTAGACCAAACTAGATTCATAAAACATATCACAAAAAAGGCCACGATGATCCGATACCAGATGATACATGGTCATTAGAAAATAAAATAGCAGGGCTAATATCTGCTTTGGGCATCTATAAATATTAGTGCACACTATATATGTAATTTATGTGATCTCATCCCTTCTCTTTCACTAATCACATGGTAGCACTTGGGAACACTAGTGAGTCTCGTCTTTCTAATACGATTTTATATTTATAATTATTTATATAAGGAATAAAAGTGAAGTTTTATTATTTTCTACTCTATCAATTCCCTCCTGAAATTTAGATATATAAATCCTGATAGAGCTATAGGCAGGGCTGGACCTCCTGTATTCAGACTAACTGGTCTTTAACATTATATTTATAAGAGTTGGATTACCACTGATATATCTTAAAGGTAAGACATCAATTCTGTAGTCATGGAAAAGACATAATCAAAGGTCATTTTTATTGTTGCCTCCTATTATTTCCATGCTGGCTCCACCAGTAGCAGCAATACTCCAACCAAACACTCGCTAAAATGTCAAATTAGTACTTGGGGTCAGATAGAAACGTTACTATTAGCTGCAGCATCATTTATATGTGTCTCTGCCTTTCTCTCACTCTAAGACTTTTATAGGCCGCTATAATTTGACCCTCTGTCACTCTCAGTCCTTCTCAATTTCCAAGACAGATTTAGCACAGAACTCAGAGTGAGGAGGAAATAAAGAAGTCTGATAACTGGAAAGATATATGGCAAGGACATTTAGAGGCAGCAGGTCCCACAATGGAGCTCCACACCAGCCATGTACCCTAATATCTGAACATTAATAGAGCTTCTCCCCTGTGTGAATTCTCTGATGTCTCATAGCATTCGATTTATGAGCAAAACATTTTCCACATTCAGTACATAAATACGGCTTCTCCCCCGTGTGAACTCTCTGGTGTTTGACAAAATGTGCTTTCTGTGAAAAACGTTTCCCACATTCACTACATAAAAACGGCTTCTCCCCCGTGTGAGTTCTCTGGTGTTTTATAAACTGTGATTTCTGGTAAAAACATTTTCCACACTCACTGCATAGAAAAGGTTTCTCGCCCGTGTGAATACTCTGGTGTTTTACACACTGTGATTTCTGGTTAAAAAATTGCCCACATTCAGTACATAGAAAGGGCTTCTCCCCCGTGTGAACGGTCAGATGTTGTAGTAGTCTGTTTTTATAGGTGAAAGTTTCTTCACATTCTGAGCATGAAAATGGCTTCTCTCCTGTGTGAGTTCTCTGATGTTTTGCAAGATCTCTCTTACATATAAAACATTTCCCACATTCGGTACACGAAAATGGTTTTTCCCCCGTGTGAGTCTTCAGATGGTAAAGAAGAGCTGATGAGCGAGGAAAACATTTCCCGCATTCAGTACATGGAAATGGCTTCTCCCCCGTGTGGTTTCTCTGATGGACCACAAGATGAGCTTTCTGGCTGAAACATTTCCCACATTCCGAACATGAAAATCGCTTCTCCCCTGTGTGAACCCTCAGATGTACCAGAAGAGCACCTTTAAGCCTAAACCCTTTCCCGCATTCTGGACAGAAAAATGGCTTCTCCCCTGTGTGAATTCTCCGATGCATCTTAAGGGTATGTTTTCGCATAAAATGTTTCCCACATTCTGAACATGAAAATCTCTTCTCCCCTGTGTGACTTCTCCGATGGTCCGTAAGTTCTGATTTTCTTTTAAAGATTTCCCACATTCTGAACAAGAATGTGGATTTTCACCTCTTGGAATTTTCTCAAGTACGGAAAGATTAGGTTTTGTTCTAGAATCTTTCCCAAACTCAGAATGTTCAAGAAGTTTTTGCAGTCTACGGCTAGTTCTATTTTTGCCAATCCGTGGTTTCTGGTTCTCTTCTACTTCATCACAAGGAGATAAAAGGAGATGTCCATCGGAGACGTTTGTACTGTCTCCAGCTGAAAAAAGAAGGAAAAATTTTTGAAATAATTTTTTTTTTAATATCTACAAGAAATCCTTATAAAAGCCAGAGAGATATAAAAATAGGAGGTTTTCATTTTCCTATTACACATTAATGTATCAAATAAAGCAATAATAACTGGGACTGATACCGTAGGAGGAATACAGAACCCTGCCCATGACTGCGGAGCTGATCTCAGTCCTCTAGGACCCAGCAGCTCTAGCAGACTCTGATCCTGGTAAGTCCTTGCAGAACAAGAGAGGGACCGCCTGGATGTATATAGTTTATGGGTGGTCCGGAAGAGGTTAAGTGTTGGGTGAACCCTGAGAGATTCGTCTTGTGACTTCATCCGGACCAAACCGAAACTGCCATTATACTGTGGGGTCTCTTCAGAAGCAGAGGGCCAGGGGAGGAAACATAAAAAACAGTATTACTCACCTCTCCGGAGTGACTCCCTGTTGTCTTTGGCACTTCTGGCTGACGTCACGGGCCGCTGATTGGGCCTCAGCGTCTTGACGCGTGCGTTGTGACGCCAGCCAGAAGTGCCAAAGACAGCAGGGAGTTGCTCTGGAGCCCAAGAAAGGTGAGTAACACTTTTTTTTTTTTTTTTTTATGTTTCTTCCTCTGGCCCTCGACTTATTATACTCCGAAGAGACCATACAGTATACTGTAATAATACCAGTTCCATTTCGATCCGAAAGAAACTTCAAATATTGTAATAACCGTACCGATATAACCCGATGTGACCAAAATCATGTTGGTTATCCCGGTTGATGTTCGGCTTCGGTTAATCACTCAGCCCTAGTATATATGTATACTGCTAATTCTTTTATCATATGTGGCCTTGTCGCCATGCTCCTTACAACGATGTTCACCTAGGATCTAATTACTTGTGTGAAGATTTGATTTTAGAAATATTAGTCAAAATAATGAGCTAAGCGCTGCCTTGGAGCCCGAGATTTAGGCCACATAGCGGGTTTAGAGTTGACTATAAGTCACAGGTATCATTAGCTGATTCTCCTGAGTGTGGCTTAGATTGTAGGAGGACGTTCTGATGGTTGGTTGCCAGAAATTTGGCTTAAGAACCCGTGTTTGGGACATTTGCCAGACTTCTCTGCCTCATTAGAGGTCTCTGTCTACGTTTCTAAAACTCTAAATTTTCTTTTTGCTGTAACCTCACTTCCAAATAAATTTACATCTGCTTTAATCCACCTGAGAGATGGTTTATCTATGAACATTTCCATAATGGACATGTGATGCCTCTGTTATTAACTACTCCAGTACCGGGCTCTTTTCTCTGGTTCAGTACCAGACACATTTTCGTTTTTCTCCTATATGCAGTTTCATCATTTGGATATTCAACTAATTTCTGCGTCTTTTTTTTCGGTGACACATGGGGCTTTATTTTTATGTTATTTTTAATCTTCGAAAATATAAACAAAAAAGGAGGTAAAACGTGTCTGTTTTTCACTTTTTTTTTTTTTTTTAATAGAACAAAGTGTATTCCCTCTCTGTTACGGTAATTTTTATTTGGTATTGTGTTGCCAGGGGTAGGGCTAGAACATGTGATGTAGGAGTGGTATTGGCATATTATTTTTGATTTTTTTAAAAATTATTTTACTTTAAATGTTTATTTTTCACGTTTTTTTTTTTTTTTATATTGTGTCCCCTTAAGGTTATAACAGACCTTTGGGGAGCATTTCAATAGTATTTTCTAGATGGGGGGCTGATTTCCCCTATAACTGGGGCTGATACCTTAGGAGGAATGCAAACTCCTGTCCATAACTGCGGAGCTGATCTGGGTTCTCTAGGACCCAGCAGCTCTAACAGTCTCTGATCCTCAGTGGATCACGTGACCACCGGGTCAGAGGGGAGCCGCATCATGATGGCTCCCATAGCTGTGTATACAGCGATCGGGAAGGCAGGGGTGGTAATAAACAGTCCCTGCCTTCTGTACTGTATAGGAGCTCCGGCTGTAGTAACAGGAGAACCGGGATACCCCATAAGTGGTCGTAAACTGCTGTACGGGCTAGAAAGGGAGGAGCAAAATTGACTTTAGGAGGACAGATCTTGCTTGAACAGTTTTTGGGTGCCACGTCACCTTTGCAATCCCTATGAGGGGCCAGGATATTGGGCAGCATGTTGGCTCAGGGCTTAGCAGCGCTGTAGTACTGAGTTCGAATCCAGCCAAGGACAACACCGGCAAGGAGTTTGTATGTCCTCCCCGTGTTTGGTGGGTTTTCTCCGGGTACTCCGGTTTCCACCCACACTCCAAAGACATACTATATGGGATAGTGTCGACAATATCTAAAAGTGCTGTGGAATATGATGGCGCTATATAAGTAAATAAATAAACCTCTGAGAATTGACCCAGTTTTGTAAACTACACCTCTTATGGTATTAGGGGTAAAACAAAGAGCAGCAATTTTGTATACCACAGTATAGTACGTATATAACACCACAATATAGTACGTATATAGTACCACAATATAGTATGCAAATAGTACCATAATGCTCCAGTATTTCCAGTGTATTATTAGGACCCCAATAGGACTCTGTAGGCATCACACCCGGAGGCCATAGTCATGGCTTTGTCTGCCATGATCACATCATGTGGGGCCAATGGAACAACAGAAGGAGCGCCCTCTCTCTGTGAGCCACTGAAATGCTGCAGTCAGTATTTACCGTAGAAATCAAAGGGGTTAAACAGCGACCAGTTACAGCTAGGACCCTACAGTGATCTCATGGGCACAGCACATGTATGGTAAATTGTGGGAACTCCTTCCTGCTTATAATGTATATGTCAAATGGCGGGAGGGGGTTAATATATAAACCCACAGTCACTATATGTCCTGCCTGACATGTCTGAGAAGAGAAAATCTCCAATAATCTTCCTCTGAGCCTTCTAGGAAAACAACATGTGGATATCGACTGATCCGACTGACTGGAGGAGGAAATCAGAGAAAGCTCAGCAGGTATCTGTGCCGTATACATCTCCTCCACTGGAAAGCAGGGAGACGGATTTATGTAAACTCAGTCTGCAATGTATAAGGGAAGAAGAAAACACAAGATGTATGAAAGGCTCTTACCCTTCTCTGACACTGATATGGGGTTCTCCAGTCCACTCGTCGTTCCACTCTCATCACTTTCCTGGAAAGATCCAACATGAAGGACATGAGAAGAAGAAGAAGATCCCGAGTTTATCTTATATCCAGTTGAAGGTGAAAAACCCAGAAAGTCACTAATACAAGCAAGACATTTATCTACACTGAAGATGAATTACCAAGTAGAGCAAACAGGTGGAAGTTTGCCACAATCTATTATGGAACCAGAAACCATTTGTAGCCACAACCGAGCACAGCCAACAATATCATCCAATAGAGCGGACACTCCACTGCTGCTGAGACGTGTAGTAGAAAGCTTCATGACATCAATCTATAGAGGATTTACAGACATCTCAGCTTCATCTACCTGATGATCCAGTGGGACATTCTGCTCTGCATCCTCTGGACAATCCTGGGAATATGGAGGACTGGGACATCTCTCTGGTGGATTCCTCTGACCGGATCCATCTATAGGAAATATACACAGTGACTGAATACATTGTCTATATGTGATGAGCAGATGATGGGGGAGTCTAGGTGACCCTCATACCTGGTCTCTCCTCTATCATCAGGAAGGTCTCCTCTTACCTGCTGATGTGAGGGGCTGCTGATCCTCCATCATGACCTCCTTGTACAGATCCTTGTGTCCTTCTAAATACTCCCACTCCTCCATGGAGAAATAGACAGTGACATCCTGACACCTTATAGGAACCTGACAACACAATGATACAGTCATCCCCAGAGCCCTCCCTTGGTGTTCTTGTATAATGTCCCAGCATTCCCAGCAGCGCTCACCTCTCCGCTCAGCAGCTCAGTGATCCTGCTGGTAAGTTCTAGGATCTTCTGCTCATGTCTCAGTGAATGAGGTGGAGGCTCGGTGATGGGGCTCGGGGTCCTGCTCCATCCTCCTGACACACGGGGTGTCACACACTCACCAGACGACTTCTTCACTACTGTGTAATCCTGTGTATGGTGAGACACTACAGATCACTACAGAGATTCTAAGAATCCTTCACCTGTCCAGTCATTTCCCTGGTTTATTCCTAGAGATAAGAGTGATGTCATGTGAGACTCTCACCTGTCCAGTGATCAAGGAGATGATCTCCAGGGCGAGGTCTAATATCCTTGTAGACATGTGGTTTCTGGCCTCGGCCATCCCTGGTGGGTCATTGGTGGAGAGGGCCATCGTCTTGTACCTGAGGGAGAACAAGGAGGACGAGGGTAAGATCCCATCTGGAAGAACTGTAGAATATCTGACATGACGTATAGTTGAGTAGGAAGAACAGGAGACACACACAGCAGACTAGTTTGGATCTGACACCCACATATGAAACACTTTTATTGCCCACATTATATATTTATACCACAAGTACTACCATTCTATAGCGTGGGACAAAGGGATGAACTTTTGCCCATCTTTGAAGTTTGCACAGATCAAGCCTAGGTGAGAACCTGTCAGGTAATTTCAGCCACCGTGGTTTAGACCATGACCTAAAAACATTCCCAAAGTTCATGGCAGCCGGGGGCCTGATGGATATGCCATCTCTTGCCTGGTATTACATTTGATGCCTTCGTATCAGGTCCAGTGTTAAGGGGAACACCAAAAAAAAACCCACTGCATTACACTGTATAATACACCACTGTATTATATCGGTGACACATATGTTCAAGGCCCCTAATAGGACTAAAAAAGGGGTTAAAAAAAATAGAATCCGGCCAGGTTTCATGTAATAACTGTATTTACGTTTATGCAAATGAGGCTCACAGGGCACAGGGGCAGCACAGCTGTGTCATCACAAATAACGCCCATTTATCACTGTAGTTCGGCCCCCTCATCCTCTTCAGACCTGCGTCTTCCACAGCACGTCACGGAGCTGAGCACTGAAATCCCGCGCATGCGCAGTACATTCAACGACTTTGGGTTGCGGCCAAGCATACTGTGCATGCTCAGTATACTCATGTATTCTGCACCATGTACGAGCGCACTGAGCATGTGCAGAACACTTGGCTGCGACCCAAAGTGGCCGAGTGTACTGTGCATGTGCGGGATTTCAGCATTTAGACACGTGACATGCTGTAGATGACGCAGGTCTGAATAGGATGAGAGGGCCATCTATAGAGATGGATGGACGTTATTTGTGATGACGCGGCTGTGCTCCAGGAAGCAAGTGAGCGCCCCTCATTTCCAAAGATAGAGTGAGCAAAGTTGCATGTTCCCCATAATGGGATCAATAAATGTACAGCTGATTTCACAAAAAACAAGGCCCTGACTACATCTGCGTCATTGTCAGAAAATATTATTAGTATTATGATTTCTTTTAGAGCACCAGTAATTCCCATATATATGACAAGAATTTATATCCATAATACAAAAAGTCCTATAAACTCAAATAGTACAATGAGCGGTGCAGAGGGAGAGAGGACCCTGTCCGCGGGGGCTTACAATCTACAGGGAAAGGGGGAGGAAGGCAATAGGTGAGGGGAGAAGCTGCTCTTATACTAGTGTCGGGGCAGTAGCAGGGTTACTAGCAAAGACTTAACCCCATAGAAAACTTTTGACTCCCCCCCCCCCCAACATACACAGTATAAAGCCATATTTACACACTATGATGTTGCAAAGTGGCTTCCAGACACTATAATATCCCACAGCGGCCCCTCCACACAGTATAATGTCCCACAGCGGCCCCTCCACACAGTATAATGTCCCACAGCGGCCCCTCCATACATTATAATGTCCCATAGTGGCCCCAACAGTGTTTTTCGCAAATACTGCTAAAATTTTGAGTTCAGTAGAACACAAAATTTTTGGGGCATGCCACCCACAAACTATCATTATGCTATGGGGTCTTTTCAGACCCCACGGTATAATGATCGGAGTCCAAGAGAAGGTAACAAACATAACAAACAGTGTTACTCACCTCTCCTGCGCTTCTCCGCAACTCCCTGTTATTTTCGTCCCTCTTTAATAACGTCACAAACATCGTGACGCCGGCCTGGCCTACGTGACATCTGTGATGTCACTACAGAGGCCTGAGGACAGCAGGGAGTGTGCTGGATCGCAGGAGAGGTGAGTAACACTGATTTTTATGGTCGTTCACCTCCCTTGAGCCTCCGATCATTATACTCTGGGGTCTGAAGAAATTCCCGAGTATAATAATAGTATTTGTTGGGGTTCGCCCAACAAATACTGTTGCCGCGAGCCCGCGTCCTTACTAAGTAAATAGTAACCTACTAGGGTTACTCCAGCAGGTAACGGCCTATTAAAAAAAAAAACACCACAGCAGGGATACACCGAGCTCCCGGGCCCCTGAGCTCCCGGGCCCTGTGGCAGCCGCTACCCGGTACTTACAGCAATGAGTGTGACGTGTAATGTATAATGTGTGATATATAATGTGTAATGTATAGAGCAAATAAGAAGAGAGTAAAGAAGGTCTTTGGAGGACTGGAGGTTGTACATGGAGTAGAGAAGGGGTTCAGATGGTTTGGTCCAAATATAAATAGGTTTGTCATGATGCAGAAGTGAATGTACTATACTCAGAGGCCTCTTCAGACCCCAGACCATAAGCGGAGGAGCAGGGCAATGCTCCGGGGCTCGCTGCAGGTCATAATGTCACCTGTGAGGGAGCCGGAGACGCTGCGAGGATGCCCCGGAGAGGGGAGTATAAGGGATTATTATGTGCCCTCATCCTGGGTCTGAAGAGATCCCACCGTGTAGTCACTTCCCTTCTGGGTGACGAAGCCCCAAAGTGTCGGGTTCTCGTCCATCCCGAAACTTCAGGTTGAATCCGGTTTGTTGTAGACTGGGCAGACAATAAGGTCACAAGGTCCGGAGGGTCCGGACTGTGGACGCAGAAACTTATGGCTGCCAAAAGACGGAAAAAACAAATTGCTTTTTGTTAAGAAATCTTTTTATTGGGCAAAATTAGTGAGAGATAAATCTGGTATTACAGTAATGGTGACGACCCGGAGAATAAAGAAACCCCACAGCGAGAAAAATGACATCTATGAACACCAAGACCCCGCGGCGGTGACGTCATGTGCAACGTGGGCGAGTCTGGTAATGTATAAAATACCGAAATCTACTAAATGTCACCAGAACCAGCAAAGTGCAAGAAGAGACTGGAGACCCCCCGCAACATCCAGGAGATCACACACTGACCCTAGAAGCAAGCTGCTGCCTGCTGGGAGTTGTAGTGCAGCCCCCTAGGAATAAATCCCGGCCATTCCTGCTCCTCTCTCCTCCTCCATATTGTGTCGGGGCTCCCGGTAACCTCCTCTCCTCACTTACCTATAACCCCAGCAGTAGTGTCCAGTCTGCAGCCTGCTGGGAGTTGTAGTGCAGCCCCCTAGGAATAAATCCCGGCCATTCCTGCTCCTCTCTCCTCCTCCATATTGTGTCGGGGCTCCCGGTAACCTCCTCTCCTCACTTACCTATAACCCCAGCAGTAGTGTCCAGTCTGCAGCCTGCTGGGAGTTGTAGTGCAGCCCCCTAGGAATAAATCCCGGCCATTCCTGCTCCTCTCTCCTCCTCCATATTGTGTCGGGGCTCCCGGTAACCTCCTCTCCTCACTTACCCCTTCACTCTTCAGGACAGGACACTCTCAACGTCACACACGTCCTCCTCATCACTAGTCATGTTGGTAGATGGTAAAGAATAAAAACTGTACTCGGTAAGGACCTTCTGACGTCATGCGGTCACATGACAGGCTCTAGTCACGTGACTGGGTAGGCGTGTCTGTGCTTGTAAGAAGATAAGAAGATGGCTGAGTGTACATCCTAGTGGGCTAAAGGAGCAAATCCCTCTGTACATTACATATAGATATTATATAGATAGTATATAGTACAGGAGCAGCTCCTCTGTACATTACATATAGATATTATATAGATAGTATATAGTACAGGAGCAGCTCCTCTGTACATTACATATAGATAGTATATAGACAGTATATAGTACAGGAGCAGCTCCTCTGTACATTACATATAGATAGTATATAGATAGTATACAGTACAGGAGCAGCTCCTCTGTACATTACATATAGATAGTATATACACAGTATATAGTACAGGAGCAGCTCCTCTGTACATTACATATAGATAGTATATAGATAGTATATAGTACAGGAGCAGCTCCTCTGTACATTACATATAGATAGTATATAGACAGTATATAGTACAGGAGCAGCTCCTCTGTACATTACATATAGATAGTATATAGACAGTATATAGTACAGGAGCAGCTCCTCTGTACATTACATATAGATATTATATAGATAGTATATAGTACAGGAGCAGCTCCTCTGTACATTACATATAGATAGTATATAGACAGTATATAGTACAGGAGCAGCTCCTCTGTACATTACATATAGATAGTATATAGATAGTATATAGTACAGGAGCAGCTCCTCTGTACATTACATATAGATATTATATAGATATTATATAGATAGTATATAGTACAGGAGCAGCTCCTCTGTACATTACATATAGATAGTATATAGACAGTATATAGTACAGGAGCAGCTCCTCTGTACATTACATATAGATATTATATAGATAGTATATAGTACAGGAGCAGCTCCTCTGTACATTACATATAGATAGTATATACACAGTATATAGTACAGGAGCAGCTCCTCTGTACATTACATATAGATAGTATATAGTACAGGAGCAGCTCCTCTGTACATTACATATAGATATTATATAGATAGTATATAGTACAGGAGCAGCTCCTCTGTACATTACATATAGATAGTATATACACAGTATATAGTACAGGAGCAGCTCCTCTGTACATTACATATAGATAGTATATAGTACAGTAGCAGCTCCTCTGTACATTACATATAGATAGTATATAGATAGTATATAGTACAGGAGCAGCTCCTCTGTACATTACATATAGATAGTATATAGATAGTATATAGTACAGGAGCAGCTCCTCTGTACATTACATATAGATAGTATATAGACAGTATATAGTACAGGAGCAGCTCCTCTGTACATTACATATAGATAGTATATAGACAGTATATAGTACAGGAGCAGCTCCTCTGTACATTACATATAGATATTATATAGATAGTATATAGTACAGGAGCAGCTCCTCTGTACATTACATATAGATAGTATATAGAGAGTATATAGTACAGGAGCAGCTCCTCTGTACATTACATATAGATAGTATATAGATAGTATATAGTACAGGAGCAGCTCCTCTGTACATTACATATAGATATTATATAGATAGTATATAGTACAGGAGCAGCTCCTCTGTACATTACATATAGATAGTATATACACAGTATATAGTACAGGAGCAGCTCCTCTGTACATTACATATAGATAGTATATAGTACAGTAGCAGCTCCTCTGTACATTACATATAGATAGCATATAGATAGTATATAGTACAGGAGCAGCTCCTCTGTACATTACATATAGATAGTATATAGTACAGGAGCAGCTCCTCTGTACATTACATATAGATAGTATATAGACAGTATATAGTACAGGAGCAGCTCCTCTGTACATTACATATAGATAGTATATAGACAGTATATAGTACAGGAGCAGCTCCTCTGTACATTACATATAGATATTATATAGATAGTATATAGTACAGGAGCAGCTCCTCTGTACATTACATATAGATAGTATATAGACAGTATATAGTACAGGAGCAGCTCCTCTGTACATTACATATAGATAGTATATAGATAGTATATAGTACAGGAGCAGCTCCTCTGTACATTACATATAGATATTATATAGATATTATATAGATAGTATATAGTACAGGAGCAGCTCCTCTGTACATTACATATAGATAGTATATAGACAGTATATAGTACAGGAGCAGCTCCTCTGTACATTACATATAGATATTATATAGATAGTATATAGTACAGGAGCAGCTCCTCTGTACATTACATATAGATAGTATATACACAGTATATAGTACAGGAGCAGCTCCTCTGTACATTACATATAGATAGTATATAGTACAGGAGCAGCTCCTCTGTACATTACATATAGATATTATATAGATAGTATATAGTACAGGAGCAGCTCCTCTGTACATTACATATAGATAGTATATACACAGTATATAGTACAGGAGCAGCTCCTCTGTACATTACATATAGATAGTATATAGTACAGTAGCAGCTCCTCTGTACATTACATATAGATAGTATATAGATAGTATATAGTACAGGAGCAGCTCCTCTGTACATTACATATAGATAGTATATAGATAGTATATAGTACAGGAGCAGCTCCTCTGTACATTACATATAGATAGTATATAGACAGTATATAGTACAGGAGCAGCTCCTCTGTACATTACATATAGATAGTATATAGACAGTATATAGTACAGGAGCAGCTCCTCTGTACATTACATATAGATATTATATAGATAGTATATAGTACAGGAGCAGCTCCTCTGTACATTACATATAGATAGTATATAGAGAGTATATAGTACAGGAGCAGCTCCTCTGTACATTACATATAGATAGTATATAGATAGTATATAGTACAGGAGCAGCTCCTCTGTACATTACATATAGATATTATATAGATAGTATATAGTACAGGAGCAGCTCCTCTGTACATTACATATAGATAGTATATACACAGTATATAGTACAGGAGCAGCTCCTCTGTACATTACATATAGATAGTATATAGTACAGTAGCAGCTCCTCTGTACATTACATATAGATAGCATATAGATAGTATATAGTACAGGAGCAGCTCCTCTGTACATTACATATAGATAGTATATAGTACAGGAGCAGCTCCTCTGTACATTACATATAGATAGTATATAGTACAGTAGCAGCTCCTCTGTACATTACATATAGATAGCATATAGATAGTATATAGTACAGGAGCAGCTCCTCTGTACATTACATATAGATAGTATATAGATAGTATATAGATAGTATACAGTACAGGAGCAGCTCCTCTGTACATTACATATAGATAGTATATAGATATTATATAGATAGTATATAGTACAGGAGCAGCTCCTCTGTACATTACATATAGATAGTATATAGATAGTATATAGTACAGGAGCAGCTCCTCTGTACATTACATATAGATAGTATATACACAGTATATAGTACAGGAGCAGCTCCTCTGTACATTACATATAGATAGTATATAGATAGTATACAGTACAGGAGCAGCTCCTCTGTACATTACATATAGATAGTATACAGTACAGGAGCAGCTCCTCTGTACATTACATATAGATAGTATATAGATAGTATATAGTACAGGAGCAGCTCCTCTGTACATTACATATAGATAGTATATAGATAGTATACAGTACAGGAGCAGCTCCTCTGTACATTACATATAGATAGTATATAGATATTATATAGATAGTATATAGTACTGGAGCAGCTCCTCTGTACATTACATATAGATAGTATATATACAGTATATAGTACAGGAGCAGCTCCTCTATACATTACATATAGATAGTATATAGATAGTATATAGTACAGGAGCAGCTCCTCTGTACATTACATATAGATAGTATATAGTACAGGAGCAGCTCCTCTGTACATTACATATAGATAGTATATAGATAGTATATAGTACAGGAGCAGCTCCTCTGTACATTACATATAGATAGTATATACACAGTATATAGTACAGGAGCAGCTCCTCTGTACATTACATATAGATAGTATATAGACAGTATATAGTACAGGAGCAGCTCCTCTGTACATTACATATAGATAGTATATAGATAGTATACAGTACAGGAGCAGCTCCTCTGTACATTACATATAGATAGTATATAGATATTATATAGATAGTATATAGTACAGGAGCAGCTCCTCTGTACATTACATATAGATAGTATATAGATAGTATACAGTACAGGAGCAGCTCCTCTGTACATTACATATAGATAGTATATACACAGTATATAGTACAGGAGCAGCTCCTCTGTACATTACATATAGATAGTATATAGATAGTATACAGTACAGGAGCAGCTCCTCTGTACATTACATATAGATATTATATAGATAGTATATAGTACAGGAGCAGCTCCTCTGTACATTACATATAGATAGTATATAGACAGTATATAGTACAGGAGCAGCTCCTCTGTACATTACATATAGATAGTATATAGATAGTATATAGTACAGGAGCAGCTCCTCTGTACATTACATATAGATATTATATAGATAGTATATAGTACAGGAGCAGCTCCTCTGTACATTACATATAGATAGTATATACACAGTATATAGTACAGGAGCAGCTCCTCTGTACATTACATATAGATAGTATATAGTACAGTAGCAGCTCCTCTGTACATTACATATAGATAGTATATAGATAGTATATAGTACAGGAGCAGCTCCTCTGTACATTACATATAGATAGTATATAGATAGTATATAGTACAGGAGCAGCTCCTCTGTACATTACATATAGATAGTATATAGATAGTATATAGTACAGGAGCAGCTCCTCTGTACATTACATATAGATAGTATATAGACAGTATATAGTACAGGAGCAGCTCCTCTGTACATTACATATAGATAGTATATAGACAGTATATAGTACAGGAGCAGCTCCTCTGTACATTACATATAGATATTATATAGATAGTATATAGTACAGGAGCAGCTCCTCTGTACATTACATATAGATAGTATATAGAGAGTATATAGTACAGGAGCAGCTCCTCTGTACATTACATATAGATAGTATATAGATAGTATATAGTACAGGAGCAGCTCCTCTGTACATTACATATAGATATTATATAGATAGTATATAGTACAGGAGCAGCTCCTCTGTACATTACATATAGATAGTATATACACAGTATATAGTACAGGAGCAGCTCCTCTGTACATTACATATAGATAGTATATAGTACAGTAGCAGCTCCTCTGTACATTACATATAGATAGCATATAGATAGTATATAGTACAGGAGCAGCTCCTCTGTACATTACATATAGATAGTATATAGTACAGGAGCAGCTCCTCTGTACATTACATATAGATAGTATATAGTACAGTAGCAGCTCCTCTGTACATTACATATAGATAGCATATAGATAGTATATAGTACAGGAGCAGCTCCTCTGTACATTACATATAGATAGTATATAGATAGTATATAGTACAGGAGCAGCTCCTCTGTACATTACATATAGATAGTATATAGATAGTATATAGATAGTATACAGTACAGGAGCAGCTCCTCTGTACATTACATATAGATAGTATATAGTACAGGAGCAGCTCCTCTGTACATTACATATAGATAGTATATAGATAGTATATAGTACAGGAGCAGCTCCTCTGTACATTACATATAGATAGTATATACACAGTATATAGTACAGGAGCAGCTCCTCTGTACATTACATATAGATAGTATATAGTACAGGAGCAGCTCCTCTGTACATTACATATAGATAGTATATAGATAGTATATAGTACAGGAGCAGCTCCTCTGTACATTACATATAGATAGTATATAGATAGTATACAGTACAGGAGCAGCTCCTCTGTACATTACATATAGATAGTATACAGTACAGGAGCAGCTCCTCTGTACATTACATATAGATAGTATATAGATAGTATATAGTACAGGAGCAGCTCCTCTGTACATTACATATAGATAGTATATAGATAGTATACAGTACAGGAGCAGCTCCTCTGTACATTACATATAGATAGTATATAGATAGTATATAGTACAGGAGCAGCTCCTCTGTACATTACATATAGATAGTATATAGATAGTATACAGTACAGGAGCAGCTCCTCTGTACATTACATATAGATAGTATATAGATAGTATATAGTACTGGAGCAGCTCCTCTGTACATTACATATAGATAGTATATATACAGTATATAGTACAGGAGCAGCTCCTCTATACATTACATATAGATAGTATATAGATAGTATATAGTACAGGAGCAGCTCCTCTGTACATTACATATAGATAGTATATAGATAGTATATAGTACAGGAGCAGCTCCTCTGTACATTACATATAGATAGTATATAGATAGTATATAGTACAGGAGCAGCTCCTCTGTACATTACATATAGATAGTATATACACAGTATATAGTACAGGAGCAGCTCCTCTGTACATTACATATAGATAGTATATAGATAGTATATAGTACAGGAGCAGCTCCTCTGTACATTACATATAGATAGTATATAGATAGTATACAGTACAGGAGCAGCTCCTCTGTACATTACATATAGATAGTATATAGATATTATATAGATAGTATATAGTACTGGAGCAGCTCCTCTGTACATTACATATAGATAGTATATATACAGTATATAGTACAGGAGCAGCTCCTCTATACATTACATATAGATAGTATATAGATAGTATATAGTACAGGAGCAGCTCCTCTGTACATTACATATAGATAGTATATAGATAGTATATAGTACAGGAGCAGCTCCTCTGTACATTACATATAGATAGTATATAGATAGTATATAGTACAGGAGCAGCTCCTCTGTACATTACATATAGATAGTATATACACAGTATATAGTACAGGAGCAGCTCCTCTGTACATTACATATAGATAGTATATAGATAGTATATAGTACAGGAGCAGCTCCTCTGTACATTACATATAGACAGTATATAGTACAGGAGCAGCTCCTCTGTACATTACATATAGATAGTATATAGACAGTATATAGTACAGGAGCAGCTCCTCTGTACATTACATATAGATAGTATATAGATAGTATATAGTACAGGAGCAGCTCCTCTGTACATTACATATAGATAGTATATAGATAGTATATAGTACAGGAGCAGCTCCTCTGTACATTACATATAGATAGTATATAGATAGTATATAGTACAGGAGCAGCTCCTCTGTACATTACATATAGATAGTATATAGTACAGGAGCAGCTCCTCTGTACATTACATATAGATAGTATATAGATAGTATATAGTACAGGAGCAGCTCCTCTGTACATTACATATAGATAGTATATAGATAGTATATAGTACTGGAGCAGCTCCTCTGTACATTACATATAGATAGTATATAGTACAGGAGCAGCTCCTCTGTACATTACATATAGATAGTATATAGACAGTATATAGTACAGGAGCAGCTCCTCTGTACATTACATATAGATAGTATATAGATAGTATATAGTACAGGAGCAGCTCCTCTGTACATTACATATAGATAGTATATAGTACAGGAGCAGCTCCTCTGTACATTACATATAGATAGTATATAGATAGTATATAGTACAGGAGCAGCTCCTCTGTACATTACATATAGATAGTATATACACAGTATATAGTACAGGAGCAGCTCCTCTGTACATTACATATAGATAGTATATAGATAGTATACAGTACAGGAGCAGCTCCTCTGTACATTACATATAGATAGTATATAGTACAGGACCAGGTCCCTCTGTACATTACATATAGATAGTATATAGTACAGGAGCAGCTCCTCTGTACATTACATATAGATAGTATATAGATAGTATATAGTACAGGAGCAGCTCCTCTGTACATTACATATAGATAGTATATAGACAGTATATAGTACAGGAGCAGCTCCTCTGTACATTACATATAGATAGTATATAGATAGTATATAGTACAGGAGCAGCTCCTCTGTACATTACATATAGATAGTATATAGACAGTATATAGTACAGGAGCAGCTCCTCTGTACATTACATATAGATAGTATGTAGATAGTATATAGTACAGGAGCAGCTCCTCTGTACATTACATATAGATAGTATATACACAGTATATAGTACAGGAGCAGCTCCTCTGTACATTACATATAGATAGTATATACACAGTATATAGTACAGGAGCAGCTCCTCTGTACATTACATATAGATAGTATATAGATAGTATATAGTACAGGAGCAGCTCCTCTGTACATTACATATAGATAGTATATAGATAGTATATAGTACAGGAGCAGCTCCTCTGTACATTACATATAGATAGTATATAGATAGTATATAGTACAGGAGCAGCTCCTCTGTACATTACATATAGATAGTATATACACAGTATATAGTACAGGAGCAGCTCCTCTGTACATTAAATATAGATAGTATATAGATAGTATATAGTACAGGAGCAGCTCCTCTGTACATTACATATAGATAGTATATAGATAGTATATAGTACAGGAGCAGCTCCTCTGTACATTACATATAGATAGTATATAGATAGTATACAGTACAGGAGCAGCTCCTCTGTACATTACATATAGATAGTATATAGTACAGGAGCAGCTCCTCTGTACATTACATATAGATAGTATATAGTACAGGAGCAGCTCCTCTGTACATTACATATAGATAGTATATAGATAGTATATAGTACAGGAGCAGCTCCTCTGTACATTACATATAGATAGTATATAGTACAGGAGCAGCTCCTCTGTACATTACATATAGATAGTATATACACAGTATATAGTACAGGAGCAGCTCCTCTGTACATTACATATAGATAGTATATAGATAGTATATAGTACAGGAGCAGCTCCTCTGTACATTACATATAGATAGTATATACACAGTATATAGTACAGGAGCAGCTCCTCTGTACATTACATATAGATAGTATATAGATATTATATAGATAGTATATAGTACAGGAGCAGCTCCTCTGTACATTACATATAGATAGTATATAGATAGTATATAGTACAGGAGCAGCTCCTCTGTACATTACATATAGATAGTATATAGATAGTATATAGTACAGGAGCAGCTCCTCTGTACATTACATATAGATAATATATAGATAGTATATAGTACAGGAGCAGCTCCTCTGTACATTACATATAGATAGTATATAGATAGTATATAGTACAGGAGCAGCTCCTCTGTACATTACATATAGATAATATATAGATAGTATATAGTACAGGAGCAGCTCCTCTGTACATTACATATAGATAGTATATAGATATTATATAGATAGTATATAGTACAGGAGCAGCTCCTCTGTACATTACATATAGATAGTATATAGATAGTATATAGTACAGGAGCAGCTCCTCTGTACATTACATATAAATAGTATATACACAGTATATAGTACAGGAGCAGCTCCTCTGTACATTACATATAGATAGTATATAGATAGTATATAGTACAGGAGCAGCTCCTCTGTACATTACATATAGATAATATATAGATAGTATATAGTACAGGAGCAGCTCCTCTGTACATTACATATAGATAGTATATAGATAGTATATAGTACAGGAGCAGCTCCTCTGTACATTACATATAGATAATATATAGATAGTATATAGTACAGGAGCAGCTCCTCTGTACATTACATATAGATAGTATATAGATAGTATATAGTACAGGAGCAGCTCCTCTGTACATTACATATAGATAGTATATAGATAGTATATAGTACAGGAGCAGCTCCTCTGTACATTACATATAGATAGTATATAGATAGTATACAGTACAGGAGCAGCTCCTCTGTACATTACATATAGATAGTATATACACAGTATATAGTACAGGAGCAGCTCCTCTGTACATTACATATAGATAGTATATAGATAGTATATAGTACAGGAGCAGCTCCTCTGTACATTACATATAGATAGTATATAGATAGTATACAGTACAGGAGCAGCTCCTCTGTACATTACATATAGATAGTATATAGATAGTATATAGTACAGGAGCAGCTCCTCTGTACATTACATATAGATAGTATATAGTACAGGAGCAGCTCCTCTGTACATTACATATAGATAGTATATAGACAGTATATAGTACAGGAGCAGCTCCTCTGTACATTACATATAGATAGTATGTAGATAGTATATAGTACAGGAGCAGCTCCTCTGTACATTACATATAGATAGTATATAGATAGTATATAGTACAGGAGCAGCTCCTCTGTACATTACATATAGATAGTATATAGTACAGGAGCAGCTCCTCTGTACATTACATATAGATAGTATATAGACAGTATATAGTACAGGAGCAGCTCCTCTGTACATTACATATAGATAGTATGTAGATAGTATATAGTACAGGAGCAGCTCCTCTGTACATTACATATAGATAGTATATACACAGTATATAGTACAGGAGCAGCTCCTCTGTACATTACATATAGATAGTATATACACAGTATATAGTACAGGAGCAGCTCCTCTGTACATTACATATAGATAGTATATAGATATTATATAGATAGTATATAGTACAGGAGCAGCTCCTCTGTACATTACATATAGATAGTATATACACAGTATATAGTACAGGAGCAGCTCCTCTGTACATTACATATAGATAGTATATAGATAGTATATAGTACAGGAGCAGCTCCTCTGTACATTACATATAGATAGTATATAGACAGTATATAGTACAGGAGCAGCTCCTCTGTACATTACATATAAATAGTATATACACAGTATATAGTACAGGAGCAGCTCCTCTGTACATTACATATAGATAGTATATAGATAGTATACAGTACAGGAGCAGCTCCTCTGTACATTACATATAGATAATATATAGATAGTATATAGTACTGGAGCAGCTCCTCTGTACATTACATATAGATAGTATATACACAGTATATAGTACAGGAGCAGCTCCTCTGTACATTACATATAGATAGTATATAGATAGTATATAGTACAGGAGCAGCTCCTCTGTACATTACATATAGATAGTATATAGATAGTATATAGTACAGGAGCAGCTCCTCTGTACATTACATATAGATAGTATATAGATAGTATATAGTACAGGAGCAGCTCCTCTGTACATTACATATAGATAGTATATAGATAGTATATAGTACAGGAGCAGCTCCTCTGTACATTACATATAAATAGTATATACACAGTATATAGTACAGGAGCAGCTCCTCTGTACATTACATATAAATAGTATATACACAGTATATAGTACAGGAGCAGCTCCTCTGTACATTACATATAGATAATATATAGATAGTATATAGTACAGGAGCAGCTCCTCTGTACATTACATATAGATAGTATATAGATAGTATACAGTACAGGAGCAGCTCCTCTGTACATTACATATAGATAGTATATAGATATTATATAGATAGTATATAGTACAGGAGCAGCTCCTCTGTACATTACATATAAATAGTATATACACAGTATATAGTACAGGAGCAGCTCCTCTGTACATTACATATAGATAATATATAGATAGTATATAGTACAGGAGCAGCTCCTCTGTACATTACATATAGATAGTATATAGATAGTATACAGTACAGGAGCAGCTCCTCTGTACATTACATATAGATAGTATATAGATAGTATATAGTACAGGAGCAGCTCCTCTGTACATTACATATAGATAGTATATAGATAGTATACAGTACAGGAGCAGCTCCTCTGTACATTACATATAGATAGTATATAGATAGTATATAGTACAGGAGCAGCTCCTCTGTACATTACATATAGATAGTATATAGATAGTATATAGTACAGGAGCAGCTCCTCTGTACATTACATATAGATAGTATATAGATAGTATATAGTACTGGAGCAGCTCCTCTGTACATTACATATAGATAGTATATACACAGTATATAGTACAGGAGCAGCTCCTCTGTACATTACATATAGATAGTATATAGATAGTATATAGTACAGGAGCAGCTCCTCTGTACATTACATATAGATAGTATATAGATAGTATATAGTACAGGAGCAGCTCCTCTGTACATTACATATAGATAGTATATAGTACAGGAGCAGCTCCTCTGTACATTACATATAGATAGTATATAGATAGTATACAGTACAGGAGCAGCTCCTCTGTACATTACATATAGATAGTATATAGTACTGGAGCAGCTCCTCTGTACATTACATATAGATAGTATATAGATAGTATATAGTACAGGAGCAGCTCCTCTGTACATTACATATAGATAGTATATAGATAGTATATAGTACAGGAGCAGCTCCTCTGTACATTACATATAGATAGTATATAGATAGTATACAGTACAGGAGCAGCTCCTCTGTACATTACATATAGATAGTATATAGATAGTATATAGTACTGGAGCAGCTCCTCTGTACATTACATATAGATAGTATATAGATAGTATATAGTACTGGAGCAGCTCCTCTGTACATTACATATAGATAGTATATAGATAGTATATAGTACAGGAGCAGGAGCAGACATAGAAAAAGCAAAAACTCTAAACCAGAAATGCTGTATTTCTATCTCTTTGCCTCCTAATGTGTCCAGGCTGTTCTTGGAATTGCAGCTCAGCCTCAGTCACTTGAATAGGAGTGAACTTAAACCAGGCCATGTGATTGATGTGATCAGCTGATCTGTGAGGGGACCCGGTGTCATTCCGCTGATCTGTGAGGGGGCCCGGTGTCATACCGCTGATATGTGAGGGTGCCTGGTGTCATCCCGCTGATATGTGAGGGTGCCTGGTGTCATCCCGCTGATATGTGAGGGTGCTTGGTGTCATACCGCAGGGCTGTGGAGTCGGTACGCCAAAGCCCCGACTCCGAATCCTCAATTTCCCCAGACTCCGACATACATTGCGCATGTTTAAGAGATAACTTAATTTAAGCTTTTTATCATCCTTATGATACAATAATCAAGCTATTTAGGTAGAACATAAAATATATTTATTGGATACAACTTTAGAACACAAAAAACTTTAATAAATTGCAAATATGCAAAACGCTGCAGTAAGTGGTAAAAAAACTGTTTTCAAGAAAAACGTCCTGAATAACATTTATGGAGTCTATGAATTTGTTCTGAGAAAAAGTATCGCCTCCATCAGATCCTCCTTCAAAGATGACCTCAAATCGGATCGAATTATTTTAAGGCTAGAGAACAGCCTCTCTACACTAGCTTGGGTTGGTGGCAAAGCGGTGACCACATGGGCAAGATCTCTAACAATCTCGGGGTATAAAGGAATTGCCTCCTGCACAGTCAGTTTTGATGATCGGTTGAATTCTTCTACTTCTTTGAGAGCAAGTGAAAAATTTTGCTGAAATACAGTCAGTTTGTTTGCTATGGGAATGGAATCTTTTTCTCTGCGGCAACGCTTTGCCTGATCCATGTCATCCAAATACTTTTCAAAGTTAAACTCTTCATCTGATGAGGCTGAAGATATGGTGGCAGTAGCACTGGCAAGACCCAATTCCTCTTGCTCTTGGCAGTCCTGTAGCCCACTCATCCTAATTGCTACCTCAGTCAGAGCTTCTTTTCCTTTAGTAATCTGTTGATCATTCAGCAATATACGATGACTTGGGTCCACATAAACAGCTGCCAGAAGAATTTTGTTATCTAATAACAGTGTCTCTCTCCTTTTCATTGAAGCAGCAATGCCCTCTGCGATTAAGCCTTGTCTTTGGGACATGCAAAACAGCAAGTTCTTCCACTCCTTTAAGAAAGTTCCAGGAGTTAAATCCTCAGCTTGTAATTTTTTTGTTACTGTGAATGGGTGATGAAGCAGTTCCATTAATTCAGCCACCTGTGTCCATTGACCTTCTGTTAATGTTACCTGAGGGTTGGCCATGTCCACAAGAAAGGGCTTCAGCTCAACTAATCGCTCAATCATTAAATAGGTGCTGCCCCACCGAGTGGCTTGATCTACGATTGCTCCTTTCCCAGCACGTCTCTTCAAGGTGGAATCAATTTTAGGGGTTCGGGCAGCAATAGCCAATCAGAGTTCCAGCATGTCCCTCTTGCAGACTGTCTCTTATTGCCAGCTGCAGTGTGTGCACAGCACAGTGCATGTGATAAATATGAGAGAATTTTGAAGCAGCTTCAGCAAGATCTAATTCTAAAGTATCATTTTGCTGTTGTTCTGCAGTAATATCTGTTTGTTCCTCAGTTACAGGAACAGGACTGTGGGCTTCCATCTCAGACATACTGAATCCAAAGTTTTCTTCTAACTGTTCTTCACCTTCCTTATTCTCATTCATCAGTTTAATTGTACTTATCATGTTTGAAGCATTGTCCATTACAATAGCAAGAACCTGTTCTTTTTGAGTTCATAATCTTCCAGAACATTTTCCACTAAGGCCTGGAGAAACTGACTGGTGTGTTGAGCTTTAGTATCCTTTACTGCCAGTGTCTTGGTAACAAATTTTTTGTTGTCACAAACAAATCTTACATTTATAGCAAAATAGTTCACTCTGTGACGCGTGCAGGCATCCATTTTAAGATATATTAAGCGTCTCTTGAGAATCTTTTTAAGATGTTCTTTTTGGTTAAGGGCTTCTTCAATCACTAATTTTCTAATACTTTGTCTTTCCAGAGAAACACCAAGTTTGCAGGCCATTTCTCCATTAAGAGCTTTAAAACTTGGTCGAGCAAATAATGATAATGGTACACCGTCCTTCACAACAAGCTCTATGAGCTGTCTTTTAAACACATCTGCTGTCATTGTTACAGTAATTTTGTCACTTAGAAAATATCTTGTTACTGATGTTTGAGACAATCTTTCATCCTCCGTTGCCTGGCGGGAAGTGCTGGGCACTGGTTTCTTGGTGTCACTCTGATCCTTCTCAGTCACAGATTTGAAAACTTCTGGGTGGAAGCGGCTTAAATGTCTTTTTAGATTGGAAGCTCTCGTAGGAGCGTTTTTCTCTGACATCACAGCCTTTGTTCTCATCTGGGTCACTTATCTTACACTGACACACAAAATATTTTTTATCTTCAGTTAGTGTGAAATGCTCAAATACAGCTGACTTCATAGGAAGCTTCTTAGACATTTTATAATGATATAAATTTGTTTTCAAAATAATTTTGTCCTATAAAAAAAAAAGGTATATTGTAATATCTGAAAGAATAGCGAGTATAACTTTGGATAGAAATAAAACAAACTATGCATAAATCAATAGTACAGCTATCGATATGTCATGATAAATAAAAAGTTTGTAATATATGTTTATTAGGTCTCTTTACTCTGAACTTTCAGTATCACACTTTTCTCTGGATTCACTAAGGGCCTGATGTGTGAAAACTGTCTTGGTCTAAGACTTTCTTTGTTACCCATAGCAACCAGTCAGAGCTCACAGCAACCAGAGCTCTGCTTTCATTTCTCCAGAGCACTACATGAAAGGGGAGCTCTGATTGGTTGCTATGGGCAACAAAGAAACTTCTACACCTAGACAGTTTCATACATCAGGCCCAGGGTGTTTTACATCATACTGCTTCACAATCTACAAAGTGCTAGATAACAAAGCCTTGGCAAGTGGCAACAGCTTCTACACCCATAGTACTTTCTCACATGTGTGTTTCTGTATTTCTAAGTTTGAGATGTTAGAAAACAGTTTCCCCCCTTCTATTCTATGTATAGCATATATAAGCCATCTGAGCAGAGCAGCTAACCTCTCCAAACATGAGCTCAGAGGAGAAGCAAACTAACACAAAGCATACAGAGACAACATACACTGGACAATTGATTTATGCAGTTTATTGAAAGTTTAGATATACTAAGAATAAGTACTTGCCGTAAAGGAGTTCTCAGTCTCAGCACAATGATTCACTTGCTGACAAGCAGTCACTCTGTGTCCTCGGGCTGTGGGTGGGTCTCCAGCACAATTACAGATAAAGTCAAGCTTTTCAGTCCTCACAATCACAACACTTGTATCTTTTGCTTACTCCAGATAATGGTGCTAAACCTTATAGGTTCACTCAGAACTCAGTCCCATCATTATATGAGGAATAGAACAGACCTTTACAGGGCATTTCATCATTTTCAACATTTCATCATTTTCCCAAATTCTTATGAAAATATATTCAGCACATACTGCATTGTACTACTAACTGTACCAATTTATTATATATTTTGGGAGTCGGAGTCGGTCCATTTTATACCGACTCCAACTCCACCAAAATAGGCACTGACTCCAACTCCACGACTCCGACTCCACAGCCCTGCCGCTGATATGGCAGGGGGCCTGGTGTCATACCGCTGATATGTGAGGGGGGCCCGGTGTCATACCGCTGATATGTGAGGGGGCCCGGTGTCATACCACTGATATGGAAGGGGGCCTGGTGTCATACCGCTGATATGTGAGGGGGCCTGGTGTCATACCGCTGATATGTGAGGGGGGCCCGGTGTCATACCGCTGATATGTAAGGGTGCCTGGTGTCATACTACGGATATGTGAGGGGGCCCGGCGTCATACCGCTGATATGTGAGGCGGCCCAGTGTCATACCGCTGATATGTGAGGGGGGGCCCGGTGTCATACCGCTGATATGTGAGGGGGGGCCCGGGGTCATACTGCTGATATGTGAAAGGGGCCCGGTGTCATACCGTCGATATGTTAGGGGGGCCCGGTGTCATACCGCCGATATGTTAGGGGGGCTCGGTGTCATACCACTGATATGTGAGGGGGGCCTGGTGTCATACCGCTGATATGGAAGGAGGCCTGGTGTCATACCACTGATATGTGAGGGGGCCTGGTGTCATACCGCTGATATGGGAGGAGACCCGGTGTCATACCACTGATATGGGAGGAGACCCGGTGTCATACCGCTGATATTTGAGGGTGCCTGGTGTCATACCGCTTATATGTGAGGGTGCCTGGTGTAATACCGCTGATATGTGAGGGTGCCTGGTGTCATACCGCTGATATGTGAGGGGGCCGTTGTCATACCGCTGATATGTGAGGGGGCCGGTGTCATACCGCTGATATTTGAGGGTGCCTGGTGTCATACCGCTGATATGGGAGGGGGGCTCGGTGTCATACCACTGATATGTGAGGGGGGCCCGGTGTCATACCGCTGATATGTGAGGGGGCCTGGTGTCATATCGCTGATATGAGAGGGGGCCTGGTGTCATACCGCTGATATGTGAGGGGGGCCTGGTGTCATACCGCTGATATGTGAGGGGGCCTGGTGTCATACCGCTGATATGTGAGGGGGCCTGGTGTCATACTGCTGATATGTTAGGGGGCCTGGTGTCATACCGCTGATATGTGAGGGGGCCCAGTGTCATATCGCTGATATGGGAGGGGGGCCCGGTGTCATACCGCTGATATGTGAGGGGGGGGCCGGTGTGATACCGCTGATATGTGAGGGGGGCCTGGTGTCATACCGCTGATATGTGAGGGGGCCTGGTGTCATACCGCTGATATGTGAGGGGGGCTCGGTGTCATACCACTGATATGTGAGGGGGGCTCGGTGTCATACCGCTGATATGTGAGGGGGGCCCGGTGTCATACCGCTGATATGTGAGGGGGCCTGGTGTCATATCGCTGATATGGAAGGGGGCCTGGTGTCATACCGCTGATATGGGAGGGGGGCCCGGTGTCATACCGCTGATATGGGAGGAGACCCGGTGTGATACCGCTGATATGTGAGGGGGGGCCTGGTGTCATACCGCTGATATGTGAGGGGGCCTGGTGTCATACCGCTGATATGTGAGGAGACCCGGTGTGATACCGCTGATATGGGAGGAGACCCGGTGTGATACCGCTGATATGTGAGGGGGGCCTGGTGTCATACCGCTGATATGTGAGGGGGGCTCGGTGTCATACCACTGATATGTGAGGGGGGCTCGGTGTCTTACTGCTGATATGTGAGGGGGGCCCGGTGTCATACCGCTGATATGTGAGGGGGCCTGGTGTGATATCGCTGATATGGAAGGGGGCCTGGTGTCATACCGCTGATATGTGAGGGGGCCCGGTGTCATACCGCTGATATGTGAGGGGGCCTGGTGTCATATCGCTGATATGGAAGGGGGCCTGGTGTCATACCGCTGATATGTGAGGGGGCCCGGTGTCATACCGCTGATATGTCAGGGGGCCTGGTGTCATACTGCTGATATGTGAGGGGGCCTGGTGTCATACTGCTGATATGTTAGGGGGCCTGCTGTCATACCGCTGATATGTGAGGGGGGCCCGGTGTCATATCGCTGATATGGGAGGGGGGCCCGGTGTCATATCGCTGATATGGGAGGGGGGCCCGGTGTCATACCGCTGATATGTGAGGGGGCCTGGTGTCATATCGCTGATATGGAAGGGGGCCTGGTGTCATACCGCTGATATGGGAGGAGACCCGGTGTGATACCGCTGATATGGGAGGAGACCCGGTGTGATACCGCTGATATGGGAGGAGTCCCGGTGTGATACCGCTGATATGGGAGGAGACCCGGTGTGATACCGCTGATATGGGAGGGGGGGCCCGGTGTCATACCGCTGATATGTGAGGGGGCCTGGTGTCATATCGCTGGTATGGGAGGAGACCCGGTGTGATACCGCTGATATGGGAGGAGTCCCGGTGTGATACCGCTGATATGGGAGGAGACCCGGTGTGATACCGCTGATATGTGAGGGGGCCTGGTGTCATACCGCTGATATGTGAGGGGGCCCGGTGTCATACCTTTGATTTGGGAAGGGGCCCTGGGTCATACCGCCGATATGTGAGGGTGCCCAGTGTCATACCGCTGATATACAACCCCAATTCCAATGAAGTTGGGACATTGTGTAAAACATAAATAAAAACAGAATACGATGATTTGCAAATCCTTTTCAACCTATATTCAATTGAATACACAGACAAGATATTTAATGTTCAAATGGATAAACTTTATTGGTTTTTTTTTTCCAAATATTCACTCATTTTGAATTTGATGCCTGCAACACTTTCCAAAAAAGCTGGGACAGGGGCAACAAAAGACTGGGAAAGTTAAGAAATGCTCAAAAAACACCTGTTTGGAGCATTCCGGAGATGAACAGGTTAATTGGAAACAGGTGAGTGTCGTGATTGGGTATAAAGGGAACATCCCTGAAAGGCTCAGTCCTTCACAAGCAAGGATGGGAGAGGTTCACCACTTTGTGACCAACTGTGTGAGCAAATAGTCCAACAGTTTAAGAACAACATTTCTCAACGTACAATTTCAAGGAATTTCGGGATTTCATCATCTACAGTCCATAATATCATCAAAAGAGTCAGAGAATCCGGACAAATCTCTGCAAGTAAGCGGCAAGGCCGAAACCAACACTGAATGCCCGTGACCTTCGATCCCACAGGCTGCACTGCATTAAAAGCCGACATCATTCTGTAATGGATATACCACATGGGCTCAGGAACACTTCAGAAAACCATTGTCAGTGAACACAGGTCATCGCTACATCTACAAGTGCAAGTTAAAACTATACCATGCAAAGCTAAAGCCATAGATCAACAACACCCAGAAACACCGCTGGCTTCTCTGGGCCCGAGCTCATCTGAGATGGACTGATGCAAAGTGGGATAGTATCCTGTGGTCTGACCAGTCCACATTTCACATTGTTTTTGAAAATCATGGACGTTGTGTCCTCCACGCCAAAGAGGAAAAGGACTGTCCGGATTGTTATTAGCGTAAAGTTCACAAACCAGAATCTCTGATGGTATGGGGGGGTGTTAGTGCCCATGGAACACATCTCTGATGGTATGGGGGGGTGTTAGTGCCCATGGAACACATCTCTGATGGTATGGGGGTGTGTTAGTGCACATGGCACATCTCTGATGGTATGGGGGTGTGTTAGTGCACATGGAACATCTCTGATGGTATGGGGGGTGTTAGTGCCCAGGGCACATCTCTGATGGAATGGGGGGGTGTTAGTGCCCATGGCACATCTCTGATGGAATGGGGGGGTGTTAGTGCCCATGGCACATCTCTGATGGTATGGGGGGTGTTAGTACCCATGGCACATCTCTGATGATATGGGGGGGGGGTGTTAGTGCCCAGGGCACATCTCTGATGATATGGGAGGGTGTTAGTGCACATGGCACATCTCTGATGATATGGGGGGGTGTTAGTGCCCATGGCACATCTCTGATGGTATGGGGGGGTGTTAGTGCCCATGGCACATCTCTGATGGTATGGGGGGGTGTTAGTGCCCATGGCACATCTCTGATGATATTGTGGGTGTTAGTGCCCATGGCACATCTCTGATGGTATGGGGGGTGTTAGTGCCCATGGCACATCTCTGATGGTATGGGGGGTGTTAGTGCCCATGGCACATCTCTGATGGTATGGGGGGTGTTAGTACCCATGGCACATCTCTGATGGTATGGGGGAGTGTTACTGACCATGGCACATCTCTGATGGTATGGGGGGTGTTAGTACCCATGGCACATCTCTGATGGTATGGGGAGTGTTAGTGCCCATGGCACATCTCTGATGGTATGGGGGGTGTTAGTGCCCATGGCACATCTCTGATGGTATGGGGGTGTTAGTACCCATGGCACATCTCTGATGGTATGGGGGGTGTTAGTACCCATGGCACATCTCTGATGGTATGGGGAGTGTTAGTGCCCATGGCACATCTCTGGTGGTATGGGGGGTGTTAGTACCCATGGCACATCTCTGATGGTATGGGGGTGTTAGTACCCATGGCACATCTCTGATGGTATGGGGGGTGTTAGTGCACATGGCACATCTCTGATGGTATGGGGGGTGTTAGTGCCCATGGCACATCTCTGATGGTATGGGGGTGTTAGTACCCATGGCACATCTCTGATGGTATGGGGGGTGTTAGTGCCCAGGGCACATCTCTGATGGTATGGGGGGATGTTAGTGCCCAGGGCACATCTCTGATGGTATGGGAGGTGTTAGTACCCATGGCACATCTCTGATGGTATGGGAGGTGTTAGTACCCATGGCACATCTCTGATGGTATGGGGGTGTTAGTACCCATGGCACATCTCTGATGGTATGGGGGGTGTTAGTGCCCAGGGCACATCTCTGATGGTATGGGGGGATGTTAGTGCCCATGGCACATCTCTGATGGTATGGGGGGATGTTAGTGCCCAGGGCACATCTCTGATGGTATGGGAGGTGTTAGTACCCATGGCACATCTCTGGTGGTATGGTGGGGTGTTAGTACCCATGGCACTGGTAACTTGCACATCTGTGAAGACACCATTAATGCTGAAAGGTACATATAGATTTTGGAACATATGCTGCCATCCCAGCGGCGTCTTTTTCAGGGACATTCCTGCTTATTTCAGCAAGACAATGCCAAGCACATTCTGCAGGTCTTACAACAGCGTGGCTGGTAGTAAAAGAGTGCGGCTACTAGACTGGCCTGCCTGCAGTCCTGACCTGTCTCCCATTGAAAATGTGTGGTGCATTATAAGGCGCGAAATATGACAACGGAGACCCCGGACTGTTCAGCAAGAATGGGAAAGAATTCCACCTACAAAGCTTCAACAATTTGTGTCCTCAGTTTCCAAACTCTTATTGAGTGTTGTTAAAAGGAAAGGTGATGTCACACAGTGGTAAACAGGACCCGGCCCAGGCTTTTGTTGCCCCTGTCGCAGCTTTTCTGGAACGTGTTGCAGGCATCAAATTCAAAATGAGTGAATATTTGCCAAAAAACAAATAAAGTTTATCCGTTTGAACATTCAATATCTTGTCTTTGTAGTGTATTCTATTGAATAGAAGCTGAAAAGGATTTACAAATCATCGTATTCTGTTTTTATTTATGTTTTACACAAGGTCCCGACTTCATTGGAATTGGGGTTGTAATATCGATGATAGTTTTATTTACATTTTAACCCCTTAACAAACATCTAAAACTTTACACATTTTTTTTTTTTTTTTAAATCTCCATATTCTGACATTGGTAACTTTTATATTTCTGTGTACAGGGATGCATAAGGCGTCTTTATTTGTAGGGCCAGGTGTACTTTTTAGTTACCATATTTTTCAGACTATAAGACGCACTTTTTTTCCCCCCAAATTTGCGGGCCCTGGGCTGGGAGGAGCGGGTGTCCCAGTGAACCCATCCCGACATCCGCCGTGCTATTACGGCGGATGCCGGGTTTGTGAAGATGACGGCGGCCGCTCTGATGCAGAGCGGTTACCATAGCTACCAGGTCTTTGCTGTAATTACAACTTCAAAGCCCCCCTAAAGTGTAAAAATAGCCCCCGGGAGCCGTCCTGGTCCTGTGGCAGCTGGGAGTCTTATGAAGGCTCCCAGGCTTGTCATAGTAATATTACTATTGAGGCTTCTCTATGACCAGTCTCAATAGTAATGTAAAAGCTAAACAGTGAAAAAATGGAGGTTTTGATTTTTTTTTCCCGCTATTGAGTTCACCGTACGGGAAATATATTTTTATAGGTTTGTAGAGCGGGCGCCCTCAGACACAGGAATATGTCATGTGTATGTGATTCACAGTTGTCTTTCATTCTCAAAATCACTGCTCTATCTGTCTTGAGATGGTCACAGGACTCACTCCTACAATATATACACAAGGAGGAAAAAGAAGCTAAGACACTATATAGACCAGGGGTAGGCAACCTTCAGCACTCCGTCTGTTGTAAAACTACAACTCCCAGCATGCATACTTGCTCTATTGTTCTTGGAACTCCCATGGAAGTGAATGGAGCATGTTGGGAGTTGTAGTTTCACAGCAGGAGTGCTGAAGGTTGCTGTCCCCAGATAGAGAGGCTAACATAACCAAAGCACTTTACTCACAGCAGCACAGGTCAGTATTTTCTCTGTTAATGTTCTACATGTCCCTGGGCTGATTTCTGAGTGTGAGAGACAGCTATAGAGCAAACTCTCCTGTACTCCGTGTACGACCGCTGATCTTTACTCACCAGTTCAGAGACTACAGACACAGGATTACTGCATATAATGCCCAGAAATAGTGTAACTCCTCATATACACACCCAACAGCCTATCCTGAAGTCACCTGAAATGACAATAATATCACCTATCAATATACTTCCATCTGGTGGGAGCCAAATAGCCTCAGCATAGACTCTCTTGGTACTTAACACCCGGCACATTGCATTGTTAACCTGAACACTCGGCACATTTATACACACCTAGAAGCGCCTTCATGCAATTTTGATTTAATTTGTATTTCTTATACAAAATGCTGCTAAAAATATAACCCAAGCAAAAAAGTCACTTGCATCACATCTTCTAAAGAAAAGTTCATATGTGTAGAGTTTGTACAGATCACCAAAGGAAGAGCAAATTCACAGCAGGTTTGTGGATGGACAGTCGTGTCCACCTTCATGTCACTTTATTCCTTTCCAGCCACAGCAAATTTTCATTTTCTCCCCCATTCACATTGCTGTATGGGAAGCCAGAAAAATTCTAAAGGGGGTGGAAATGGGGAAAAACCTCAGATATATACCTTATATAATACATTTTATATAACACATTTTTCCAAAGTTGTATTTGCATTGCCATATCCTCACCCCAATGACTTTTTTATATATTTGCGCCTCTTTTGCAGGATATGTATTTTATTGGTTTCATTATGGTGTAAATAAGACTTTTTTTTTTTTAACTATTTTCTGTTCCCCCAGGGGGTTGGATCACTCATACAATATGGTACGGTATTTATGTATTGCAGTATATAGTATATACACATTACACCCTACCTCTGGCTATATGGTAACCAGCCCGGGAGCCTTTGATAGGTTCTGGTCATGACAATTGATCAGCGCCCTCTGATGACAATCATAATCACTCCGATATGGTGACGCCCGTTTGCCACGACTACTAGATGCCAGTGCTGCAACTTGATCAGTGCTGTCATCAATTGCGGCTGTTCGTGGTGGGTGCTGGCTGTATAATACTGCTATGTATCGACTCCTGAGCCCTCTCCAAACCTCCTGCTTGACACCATGACATAGGTCATGGGACGGGAATTTGTTAAAACAAAACATTTGCAACTAAAATCCAAGCTAAAGATTAAACAAAAAAGCACAAAACTAATAGAACAAGGAGTATAAATGGTAAGGCCTGGAGGGCAGGTCGCCCTGGTCATTGTACCAGCCCGCCACAAGCTTAGGCTCTGTTCATACTGTTTTTATCTGTTTAGCACATACGTTTGGATGGCCGTATAGATGTACAGAGGTATGGTATACTACATTATTGTGTCCAAAAAAAAAAAGTGCATGTCTACGGTTACCAAAACCTGCGGCCCTGCATCTGACCTATGGGAGAGGTGATACAAGGTCTTCCTTCTCCATGAGCTCAGTATACACAGGACGGATTCTTTTCCTTCTCTCCCCTATTATTGCACTCATACATGCACATTTATTTATTAGGGTGGTAAAATCACTTCAAAGTGTAAACGGTTACAAAACGTGTCATGTTGGTTGGGACATGGGCGCAGAGATCATTAGCATAATGACAGAAGAGTTTGCTTTGGCTTCCCTGAGAGAACTGAGGGAGCCTTGTACAGGCTCAACAGAAACTCGAATCACTCAGCTCTGCAGATCGCTCAGCGCAGCTGAGAGGAGCACAGAGTTCTGCTAAATCCTTCAGCCCCTTGATTTAGTGATCAGTGGAAGTTTCAGCCCCCAGACCCCACGGATCAGAGCGTCAGACAGGTCATTATAACAAATGTGTCAGGATATACAAAAACAGACAAAGACAAAATAAAGCAGGTTTTAGTTTTTTATTTCAACAATGAAGAGACAAATTAGTTTTCATCCACGTTGACTGTCTGCAGACCTGAGAACAAAAATAATGGAGATTTATCATTACTAATCTAGAACAGCAGGCCCAAAACGTATCACAAGATAAGGGAGAACTAAGTGATTGGTGAGGGTCCGACTGCAGGGACCCCCACTGATAAGAAAAGGGGGCCGCTGTGAGCACATGAGCGCTATCATTACACTCTACAGTACGGCTCCTCTCCTGCAGTCTTACGCTAGGTTAACACATTTGGTCGGGTTTCGTTTTTTTGTTCTTAAAAGCGGTTACCTGCGGAGACCATAGACTATAAAGGGGTCCGCCGGGTTTCCACCCAAAAAGGGCAAAAAATGCAGAGAGAAAAGTCCTGCTTGCAGCGCTTTTCTCTCCGCATTTTCCAAGTGGAAAGGGGAACTGAATCCCCCAGCGGAGACCGAGCGCAGGTGTGAACTGAGCCTTACAGACATGACAGAGCAGAACTCTCCACACTACTGCTCTGGGGAAACCTGCTAATAAGGACTCCATCTATACACACATGTATATACCATGAGGTTATCTGTAAAGCAGATATGGCTCACTAAAGCCCAGGCAGTCAACTTTAAGAAAGCTTTACCTTTGTATGTTGTAACTGGCACATACGTGACCAATGTGTACAGTTTGTTGGGAGAATCTTCATCCTCATTGCGCTTCCTGGACAAACGCACGCGAATACGGTAAGGAACGTTCCTAAACACAAAGACGAAAAATAATGAGAACAAACATAGTAAAGCAATAACATTACTAGACAGCGATGTGTTCCAAGACAACCACTGTAACTTAAAGGGGAGGTCAAGGAGATTCAGAAGTCAGGGAGGAGGCTGCGGAAGGTGAAAATCAAAAAATAGAAAAAAATTCCCAGCTGTCCCCAGCTCTCTGTCATGTGGCGCAGGTCACCCCCGCTAAGGCACGGCGCACTCACCAGGCAGCCCCATATACATATATATATATATATATATATATATATATATATAACTATTATATAGAAAGGTTCTGCGTGTCACAATATGGCAACTCCCAAAGTTGTTTTTTTTTTTTGTTTCAAAGGTCTGGATTTTTTGTCAGGTTTTAGAACATTACTGGATACATTTGGTTCAGCTGCGACCACAAAGAGCGAACGACTATGTGTCACTCGTCACTGTGGACTCCGGAGAAACAAAACCCATAAGAAAGTGTTCCGAGCGGTTTCTCACTAATTCCTCCAATTTTTTCTAATTTTTTTTGAGCTTTCTAATACAAGACATGGAATAATAAATGGCCCCATTATGAAGTAGTTTGTCCTGCAAATATAATCCAAATGGCTCTGAACAGAAGAATAAAATTACGGCTTTTATAAGCCGGAAAGTCAAAACTAAAATCGAAAAACGGCTGTGACGGGAAGGGGTTAAAGGGAACCTGTCGGGGCGATTTGGGACATGGCTGTACTCCAGGGCAGCCAGAGAAGTACAGATAAGAATAAAAGGTCACCCATAGTTTAAAGAGGACCTCTCACCACATCCACTGTGTCACTCTGGGGATTATTCCCCCGGCGCTGCCCCTCTGACAGCAGTCAAGAGATAAACTAAGACCCATCAGGGCACAAAACCCATCTCCGTCTGTCACAGCAGCCATATTACTAGAGAGATAAGCCGGATCTAGGGATCTCTGTATACACTGTATATCCGGATCGCCCGCGCTGACCGCTACGCAGCCACATGCCGCAGCCTCACCTGATGCCTTTGGCCCACACAGCTTTGTTCAGCCTTGTGTCGATTCGGACGTCAGGAGTTCGCATTTCTTTCACTGCAAATTTACGGATTTCCTTAAGAGCACGGGGAGCGCGCTTCTTGAAGCCACTGAAAAAGAAAGTGTAACTTAAGTGGTGCCGGAATACTAGGCTAAGAGGAGATTATACAGGTTATATTCTGGGCAGTATTTAGAGACTATGGGCCACACTTAAGGCGGATGCACCGTAACGTGGCGTATTGTGGTGCCCCTCAGGCTCTGCGCCTCGCCCACCACAGTGGCCAGGACAGGGCGGGGATGCCCTTGTCTGCCAGATTTACTAGAACTCACTCCAGAAACTGCTAGAATTTATACCACACATCTAAACCAGTCCCTGAATGTCCTAGATCTGCGACCGGCGGCACCTACATGGGAGAGTCCGAGCCTCTTAGTCATTCTGGGAGTCCATTAATATTGGTGTAAGGATCGCCAGGTTTAAAGGGGTGACCAAATGGTATTGTTTGCATAATGAAGTTTCCCAATATACTTTGTGTATCCATTCCTCATGGTTTTCTAGATCTCTGCTTGCTGTCATTCATTCTGTCATGACCATGGACTGATTTTTATCCACTAGAGGTAAGCAGAATGAATGACAGCAAGCAGAGATCTAGAAAACCATGAGGAATGGATACAGAAAGTATATTGGGAAACTGTACAACTTACAATAACATTTGTCTCACAATAATGATCAAAGTGGTCACCCCTTTAATAAATTCCCTCCTATGTCTTCACATAACGGTTCACATCTGGCAGCAAAGGCTGAGCTCACATATAGCAGTGGTGTAAGGGCAGACAATATAAGTATCTGGTGCTGCAAAGCCGTAAATGGGACCCGGCAACAGATCTGTCAGCAAGAAATAGCAGCGCTTAACATCTGTGATGTGATGTAACACGGACACGTGAACACGCAGAGGCCACAGAAACCACAGCCATGTGAACGCGCACAGGCCACACATCACAGGCCACACGTCACAGAAACCACCGCCATGTGAACACATCACAGGCCACACGTCGGACATAGAAACCACAGCCATGTGAACACGTCACAGGCCACACGTCACAGAAACCACCGCCATGTGAACACATCACAGGCCACACGTCGGACATAGAAACCACAGCCATGTGAACACGTCACAGGCCACACGTCACAGAAACCACTGCCATGTGAACACGTCACAGGCCACAGAAACCTCAGCCATGTGAACACGTCACAGGCCACAAGTCACAGAAACCAGCCATGTGAACACGCACAGGCCACACGTCGGACATAGAATCCACTGCCATGTGAACACGCACAGGCCACACGTCACAGGCCACAGAAACCACAGCCATGTGAACACGCACAGGCCACACGTCACAGGCCACAGAAACCACTGCCATGTGAACACGCACAGGCCACATGTCACAGGTCCTACACAGCACATAGAAACCACAGACATGTGAACACGCACAGCCATGTCCTGCCACAACACGCACAGGCCACACGTCAGTGACACAGAGGTTAGTACTATAGTCCAGGTAAGTCGCCACATTGTGTTCTGTCTGATTTTCTATTACATGACCGGAGACAATCTGCAGGAGATGCAGCCATATTGTTTGTTCCTTTGTAGCAGCTTCTTCTATAGAACAGATTTACCATTCACTGCTGAGAAGCCATTTGTAACTGAACCACCAATGTGGCGACATCTTACAAGTGGCCACTACAGAAGCCTCTCTATTATACCCAATGGAACGTAACAAACTGCCAAACTGAAGACAACACCAAAGTCACCGGCACATGTACTGACTTATGGTAGGGAGACCCCGGACGTCAGAAATAGAAATCGGCCAAACCCCTCAAATCAACTCAAAACGCATAAAAGCCATAAATGTGAGATCCGGGCTGGTGAGTGTAAACTCTGCATCTATAAAAGTGACCGCACAGACACATCGTCTGCCCCAATACATCCTATTGTATGCAGTGTCCTGTAGTGGCGATCACTATGGACGTATCACTGTGGTCCAGTCATCTGTGCGGAGGGAGGACAGAGTGGCCCGGACACGGGTATAACAGGGGGGACGTTTAGTGACATCTCCAGCAACGCTACACAAAGCCACAGACAGACAGACAGAGCGGGCACTCACATCCCATGGATCCGCTTGTGAATGTTGATGGTGTATTCCCTGGTCACCACCTCATTGATGGCGGAGCGGCCCTTCTTCTTCTCGCCTCCTTTCTTTGCAGGAGCCATCTCTGTAGATACAAGCACAGCAGGTTAGTGGAGGACCAGGAAGAACTACAGAGGACTACACAGTAAGGGCAGAGGATCTAACGCAGAGGAGCATACAGCCAGGCAGAACTACAGAGTACCATACAGCAAGGGCAGGGGGTCTAAGGCCGAGTACCATACAGCCAGGCAGAACCACAGAGGAGCATACAGCCAGGCAGAACCACAGAGGAGCATACAGCAAGGGCAGGGGGTCTAATGCAGAGGAGCATACAGCCAGGCAGAACTACAGAGCATACAGCCAGGCAGAACCACAGAGTACCATACAGCTAGGCAGAACCACAGAGTACCATACAGCCAGGCAGAACCACAGAGTACCATACAGCCAGGCAGAACCACAGAGTACCATACAGCCAGGCAGAACTACAGAGTACCATACAGCTAGGCAGAACCACAGAGTACCATACAGCTAGGCAGAACTACAGAGTACCATACAGCTAGGCAGAACTACAGAGGAGCATACAGCCAGGCAGAACCACAGAGTACCATACAGCTAGGCAGAACTACAGAGGAGCATACAGCCAGGCAGAACTACAGTGTACCATACAGCTAGGCAGAACTACAGAGTACCATACAGCTAGGCAGAACCACAGAGTACCATACAGCCAGGCAGAACCACAGAGTACCATACAGCTAGGCAGAACTACAGAGTACCATACAGCTAGGCAGAACTACAGAGTACCATACAGCCAGGCAGAACCACAGAGTACCATACAGCTAGGCAGAACCACAGAGTACCATACAGCAAGGCAGAACTACAGAGTACCATACAGCTAGGCAGAACCACAGAGTACCATACAGCTAGGCAGAACTACAGAGTACCATACAGCCAGGCAGAACTACAGAGGAGCATACAGCCAGGCAGAACCACAGAGTACCATACAGCAAGGCAGAACTACAGAGTACCATACAGCAAGGCAGAACTACAGAGTACCATACAGCTAGGCAGAACTACAGAGTACCATACAGCTAGGCAGAACTACAGAGTACCATACAGCTAGGCAGAACTACAGAGGAGCATACAGCCAGGCAGAACCACAGAGTACCATACAGCTAGGCAGAACTACAGAGTACCATACAGCTAGGCAGAACTACAGAGGAGCATACAGCCAGGCAGAACTACAGTGTACCATACAGCCAGGCAGAACCACAGAGTACCATACAGCTAGGCAGAACTACAGAGTACCATACAGCTAGGCAGAACTACAGAGTACCATACAGCTAGGCAGAACCACAGAGTACCATACAGCCAGGCAGAACTACAGAGTACCATACAGCTAGGCAGAACCACAGAGTACCATACAGCTAGGCAGAACTACAGAGGAGCATACAGCCAGGCAGAACTACAGAGTACCATACAGCTAGGCAGAACCACAGAGTACCATACAGCAAGGCAGAACTACAGAGTACCATACAGCTAGGCAGAACCACAGAGTACCATACAGCTAGGCAGAACTACAGTGTACCATACAGCCAGGCAGAACTACAGAGTACCATACAGCCAGGCAGAACCACAGAGTACCATACAGCCAGGCAGAACCACAGAGTACCATACAGCTAGGCAGAACCACAGAGTACCATACAGCCAGGCAGAACCACAGAGTACCATACAGCTAGGCAGAACCACAGAGTACCATACAGCTAGGCAGAACCACAGAGTACCATACAGCTAGGCAGAACCACAGAGTACCATACAGCCAGGCAGAACTACAGAGTACCATACAGCCAGGGGTATAGGGCAGACTACACCGTCATTCACACGCACACTTCAGCATGCGTCTCCCTACACGGACAGGTCTCCTAAGCCCTATGATACATGCCCGGCAGTCTTATATCCTGTGTGCCCGGCCAGGCAGCCAACCCCGCCACAGAAATAACCCCCCAAACCCGAGAAACCTCCCGAAATACAGCGGGGGATGAACAGCAGACTCCGGGCTAGCGAGTGCCGGGACACGGAGGGCTGCGGGGGCTCAGGAGGAGAGGATGGCGGCAGATAGAGGCGAGCACCTCCCCCGGCCCATACTCACTCGTCTAGGGACAATGTCGGAAAGGAAGGAGAGAGGGATTGTGGGTGAGGTGTAAACCCTGCACGTAACGTGGACTTCCGGGTCACAGATCTGGGCATGCGCATTAGGTGGCTAGCGCCTCTACAGCCGGTAGTCCGGTGTCGTGTATTGTACTGGTTGTGGCTATAAATCCTACACAGGGCGAGGACCGGCGGCTTGTCATATATAGTACATGGATGTGACTAAATCCTGTACTCGGCGAGGACCCGCGGCTTATCCGTAACATCTATTCCCCATTACTGGTGAGGACCTTTCTGCCCCCTAGTGGTCGGGTCCTGAACTACAGTAGTGTTTAGCCAGGGATAGGCAACCCCCAGCACTCCGGCTGTAGTAAAACTACAACTCCCAGCATGCTTACCTGCTCTGCTGTTCTTGAAACTGCCATGGAAGGGAATGGAGCATGCTGGGAGTTGTAGTTTCACAGCAGCTGGAGTCCTGAGGTTGCTGATCCCTGCCCTACTCCAGAGGGACCAGGTCCTCGCCAGTGACAGTATATATATATATATATATATATATGTGTGTGTGTGTATACAGCCAACTCTGTGTGAGCCGGCTACTCCCATCATTTGTAGGGGCCATTTCTGCCCCCTATTGGTCGGTCCTGAATTCTTACAGTAGTAACACCCCGCTCTATATAAGGACATTTATATAACTTGTCTCCGGCCTCAGTAATGTTAGTAAATCTCACAATAAAGAGACGACATTACATAATAATAAAGAAGAAGAAGACAACTTTTATCTTTATTATTCCAACAATTCTTTTTAAATCAACAATAAAAGACAGAAATATATTTCTCAGCCTACAGTGTGACCATTCCTTGTCCATGTATCTTATACTTACAAGGTTTCATCCTGGTGAGGTCCTTGTCAGTGATAGTATATATCAGTGTATATAGTATATAGTCAGTGTATATAGTCAGTGTATATAGTATATAGTCAGTGTATATAGTCAGTGTATATAGTATATAGTCAGTGTATATAGTCAGTGTATATAGTATATAGTCAGTGTATATAGTATATAGTCAGTGTATATAGTCAGTGTATATAGTATATAGTCAGTGTATATAGTCAGTGTATATAGTATATAGTCAGTGTATATAGTCAGTGTATATAGTATATAGTCAGTGTATATAGTCAGTGTATATAGTATATAGTCAGTGTATATAGTCAGTGTATATAGTATATAGTCAGTGTATATAGTCAGTGTATATAGTATATAGTCAGTGTATATAGTATATATAGTATATAGTCTGTATATAGTATATATAGTATATAGTCAGTGTATATAGTCAGTGTATATAGTATATAGTCAGTGTATATAGTATATATAGTATATAGTCAGTGTATATAGTCAGTGTATATAGTATATAGTCAGTGTATATAGTATATATAGTATATAGTCAGTGTATATAGTCAGTGTATATAGTATATATAGTATATAGTCAGTGTATATAGTCAGTGTATATAGTATATAGTCAGTGTATATAGTATATATAGTATATAGTCAGTGTATATAGTATATAGTCAGTGTATATAGTATATATAGTATATAGTCAGTGTATATAGTCAGTGTATATAGTATATAGTCAGTGTATATAGTATATATAGTATATAGTCAGTGTATATAGTCAGTGTATATAGTATATATAGTATATAGTCAGTGTATATAGTCAGTGTATATAGTATATAGTCAGTGTATATAGTCAGTGTATATAGTATATAGTCAGTGTATATAGTATATATAGTATATAGTCAGTGTATATAGTCAGTGTATATAGTATATATAGTATATAGTCAGTGTATATAGTCAGTGTATATAGTATATAGTCAGTGTATATAGTCAGTGTATATAGTATATAGTCAGTGTATATAGTATATATAGTATATAGTCAGTGTATATAGTCAGTGTATATAGTATATATAGTATATAGTCAGTGTATATAGTCAGTGTATATAGTATATATAGTATATAGTCAGTGTATATAGTCAGTGTATATAGTATATAGTCAGTGTATATAGTCAGTGTATATAGTATATAGTCAGTGTATATAGTATATATAGTATATAGTCAGTGTATATAGTATATAGTCAGTGTATATAGTATATATAGTATATAGTCAGTGTATATAGTCAGTGTATATAGTATATAGTCAGTGTATATAGTATATATAGTATATAGTCAGTGTATATAGTCAGTGTATATAGTATATAGTCAGTGTATATAGTATATATAGTATATAGTCAGTGTATATAGTCAGTGTATATAGTATATATAGTATATAGTCAGTGTATATAGTCAGTGTATATAGTATATAGTCAGTGTATATAGTATATATCAGTATATATAGTATATAGTCAGTGTATATCAGTATATATAGTATATAGTCAGTGTATATCAGTATATATAGTATATAGTCAGTGTATATAGTATATAGTCAGTGTATATAGTATATAGTCAGTGTATATAGTCAGTGTATATAGTATATAGTCAGTGTATATAGTCAGTATATATAGTATATAGTCAGTATATATCAGTATATATAGTATATAGTCAGTGTATATCAGTATATATAGTATATAGTCAGTGTATATCAGTATATATAGTATATAGTCAGTGTATATAGTATATAGTCAGTGTATATAGTCAGTGTATATAGTATATAGTCAGTGTATATAGTCAGTATATATAGTATATAGTCAGTATATATCAGTATATATAGTATATAGTCAGTGTATATCAGTATATATAGTATATAGTCAGTGTATATAGTATATAGTCAGTGTATATAGTCAGTGTATATAGTATATAGTCAGTGTATATAGTATATATAGTATATAGTCAGTGTATATCAGTATATATAGTATATAGTCAGTGTATATAGTATATAGTCAGTGTATATAGTATATATAGTATATAGTCAGTGTATATAGTCAGTGTATATAGTATATATAGTATATAGTCAGTGTATATAGTCAGTGTATATAGTATATAGTCAGTGTATATAGTATATATCAGTATATATAGTATATAGTCAGTGTATATCAGTATATATAGTATATAGTCAGTGTATATCAGTATATATAGTATATAGTCAGTGTATATAGTATATAGTCAGTGTATATAGTATATAGTCAGTGTATATCAGTATATATAGTATATAGTCAGTGTATATAGTCAGTGTATATAGTATATAGTCAGTGTATATAGTATATATCAGTATATATAGTATATAGTCAGTGTATATCAGTATATATAGTATATAGTCAGTGTATATCAGTATATATAGTATATAATCAGTGTATATAGTATATAGTCAGTGTATATAGTATATATAGTATATAGTCAGTGTATATAGTCAGTGTATATAGTATATAGTCAGTGTATATAGTCAGTATATATAGTATATAGTCAGTATATATCAGTATATATAGTATATAGTCAGTGTATATCAGTATATATAGTATATAGTCAGTGTATATCAGTATATATAGTATATAGTCAGTGTATATCAGTGTATATAGTATATAGTCAGTGTATATAGTCAGTGTATATAGTATATAGTCAGTGTATATAGTCAGTATATATAGTATATAGTCAGTATATATAGTATATAGTCAGTGTATATCAGTATATATAGTATATAGTCAGTGTATATAGTATATAGTCAGTGTATATAGTCAGTGTATATAGTATATAGTCAGTGTATATAGTATATATAGTATATAGTCAGTGTATATAGTCAGTGTATATAGTATATAGTCAGTGTATATAGTATATATAGTATATAGTCAGTGTATATAGTCAGTGTATATAGTATATATAGTATATAGTCAGTGTATATAGTATATAGTCAGTGTATATAGTATATATAGTATATAGTCAGTGTATATAGTCAGTGTATATAGTATATATAGTATATAGTCAGTGTATATAGTCAGTGTATATAGTATATAGTCAGTGTATATAGTATATATAGTATATAGTCAGTGTATATAGTCAGTGTATATAGTATATATAGTATATAGTCAGTGTATATAGTCAGTGTATATAGTATATAGTCAGTGTATATAGTATATATCAGTATATATAGTATATAGTCAGGGTATATCAGTATATATAGTATATAGTCAGTGTATATCAGTATATATAGTATATAATCAGTGTATATAGTATATAGTCAGTGTATATAGTATATATAGTATACAGTCAGTGTATATAGTCAGTGTATATAGTATATAGTCAGTGTATATAGTCAGTATATATAGTATATAGTCAGTATATATCAGTATATATAGTATATAGTCAGTGTATATCAGTATATATAGTATATAGTCAGTGTATATCAGTGTATATAGTATATAGTCAGTGTATATAGTATATATAGTATATAGTCAGTGTATATCAGTATATATAGTATATAGTCAGTGTATATAGTCAGTGTATATAGTATATAGTCAGTGTATATAGTCAGTATATATAGTATATAGTCAGTATATATCAGTATATATAGTATATAGTCAGTGTATATCAGTATATATAGTATATAGTCAGTGTATATAGTCAGTGTATATAGTATATAGTCAGTATATATAGTCAGTGTATATAGTATATAGTCAGTATATATCAGTATATATAGTATATAGTCAGTGTATATAGTCAGTATATATAGTATATAGTCAGTATATATCAGTATATATAGTATATAGTCAGTGTATATCAGTATATATAGTATATAGTCAGTGTATATATAGTATATAGTCAGTGTATATCAGTATATATAGTATATAGTCAGTGTATATCAGTATATATAGTATATAGTCAGTGTATATAGTATATAGTCATTGTATATAGTCAGTATATATCAGTATATATAGTATATAGTCAGTGTATATAGTCAGTATATATAGTATATAGTCAGTATATATCAGTATATATAGTATATAGTCAGTGTATATCAGTATATATAGTATATAGTCAGTGTATATATAGTATATAGTCAGTGTATATCAGTATATATAGTATATAGTCAGTGTATATCAGTATATATAGTATATAGTCAGTGTATATAGTATATAGTCATTGTATATAGTCAGTATATATCAGTATATATAGTATATAGTCAGTGTATATATAGTATATAGTCAGTGTATATCAGTATATATAGTATATAGTCAGTGTATATCAGTATATATAGTATATAGTCAGTGTATATAGTATATAGTCATTGTATATACTCAGTATATATATCAGTATATATAGTATATAGTCAGTGTATATAGTATATATAGTATATAGTCAGTGTATATAGTATATAGGACAAGAATCTCTCACATTGAGGAGAGCACCAGTGAAGGTGTGTAGAGATTTAATTGCCTTTTGCCCTCTACTTAGCATCTACATATGACAAGGCATTATGGGAAAGGAGCTGGGGAGCTCATGCGCCCTCTATTGGATGTAACAAATCCTCAATTTGCTTTTGACTCACCGAGCCTTGAGACAGCAAAAGGGATTTTAGCCAAGCCAATTTCATTTATCACTCCCCAGCTCCTTTCCCATAATGCCTTGTGATATGTAGATGCTAAGTAGAGGGCAAAAGGCAATTAAATCTCTACACACCTTCACTGGTGCTCTCCTCAATGTGAGAGATTCTTGTCCCTAACCCACTCATTGCCTCCCACTAAGCCGACCAATTCACTTTGCTCTGTACTGATGAAGGACGATGATCCGGAGACAGCGCTGTATGCAGATAAGTGAAATTGGCTTGGCTAAAATCCCTTTTGCTGTCTCAAGGCTCGGTGAGTCAAAAGCAAATTGAGGATCTGTTACATCCAACAGAGGGCGCATGAGCTCCCCAGCTCCTTTCCCATAATGTCTTGTGATGTATATAGTCAGTGTATTTAGTATATAGTCAGTATATATAGTATATAGTCATTCTATATAGTCAGTGTATATAGTATATAGTCAGTGTATATAATCAGTGTATATAATCAGTGTATATAGTCAGTGTATATCAGTGTATATAGCCGACTCACACTGTACTGGCTATTTATTATACTCCATAAGGACCTTTGTAAGAGACAGCCAATGTTGTCCTAAGCTTCATTTGTCTGTATAAACTGTTAATGTTGAATGTATTTCTGTGATTCTGTTCCTTTAAGACAGCAGCCATTGTAATTGTGACATGATGCTGGAGTGAGACCCCCCCCCCTTTTATGTCAGCCTGTCTGTTCTGCAGACAGAATGTGAGCAGAGAAGCAGGAAGTGACGAGACAGAGAGCAGCAGCCATCTTGGCAAGTGTTGTATTGAACTGGTGTGGAGATTTTTCTGTACAGCTAAGCTGTATCTTGGTCCAGAGACAAACAGAGTGTAAAGAGACAACAGGACTAGTGAGTCCACGTGAAAGGAACTGTGCTCAGTGGCTGATCAGTGAGACTGACATTGTGACTGTGTATATGGATACCACAGATAGAGACTCGCAGTGCTGTTGATGTACTGGACGGCACCTGCTAAATCCCGGCTTACATCCCAGCTCAGTGTATGGATTCGGCAGGACTGTCAGTGTGCTGAGTGGAATCTGCTGTTGGATTACATTGCATTCAGTTGGTTTCCCTGTTAAAGAGGACTTCATTTCTCCCAAGATCCTGATAACAGTGAGGAGAGGACGCTTCACTATAAAAGAAAGGACCGACTTTGGGCCCCACCGCGCGCTTCTACGGACTGTAAGCGGTCCACCTGGACCACTGGGGAAAAGGGGGTGCACCCAAATGTGAAGTCAGGGTCAGTTAGGGATAGTTTTGAGTATATTGTTCATTCAGTGTCCATACTGCAGAAGTGGAGAGAGTAAAAGTAGAAACCATTGCAGAATTTGCCTTGAAATTGTTCATGCTATATTGTATATTTTGCTTGTCTTTAGCCCTGTCATTTTACCTTTAACTAGCCTTTATTAACTTATAGTAAATATATATTTTTTTCTTGAACTACCGCGTGTGCGTTCATTTCTGGTTGCGGAGTCCAAACCACCTGCCTTGCTCTCGGTTCACACCTTGTCCATGTATCTTATACTCACGTGGACAAAATTGTTGATCCCTCCCTCGTTTAATGAAAGAAAATCCCACAATGGTCACAGAAATAACTTGAATCTGACAAAACTGGAATTTGCCAAACTACATGCTGACAAGCCACAAAGCTTCTGGGAGAATGTCCTATGGACAGATGAGACAAAAATCAAAATTTTTGGCAAGGCACATCAGCTCTATGTTCACAGACGGAAAAATGAAGCCTATCTTGAAGAGAACACTGTCCCTACTGTGAGACATGGAGGAGGCTCTGTTATGTTCTGGGGCTGCTTTGCTGCATCTGGCACAGGGTGTCTTGAATCTGTGCAGGGTACAATGAAATCTCAAGACTATCAAGGGATTCTAGAGAGAAATGTGCTGCCCAGTGTCAGAAAGCTTGGTCTCAGTCGCAGGTCATGGGTCTTGCAACAGGATAATGACCCAAAACACACAGCTAAAAACACCCAAGAATGGCTAAGAGGGAAACATTGGACTATTCTGAAGTGGCCTTCTATGAGCCCTGACCTAAATCCTATTGAGCATCTTTGGAAGGAGCTGAAACATGCCGTCTGGAAAAGGCACCCTTCACACCCGAGACAACTGGAGCAGTTTGCTCATGAGGAGTGGCCAAAATACCTGCTGAGAGGTGCAGAAGTCTCCTTGACAGTTACAGGAATCGTCTGATTGTATTCACAGAACCTTACCAATACAAGTCCCCAATATCAAACTATATTCACAGAAAAAAGACCCTAATTGGAGACACCGATTGCCAACAGAATTAATAAAACTTCACTTTTATTATAATCCAAAAGTAAAAAAATTTTTGTTTATTCCAGGGCACAATATAAAATTATACAAAACCGCTAAACACAGCCTACAAGCGGCAGTATATCATGAACCAAATTATGTTATAATATCAAAGACTTGCAATTGTATGTGGATAGACAGAGTAACGGTGGATTTAAGTTTAATCTCACCCTATATCTTTCCACTATCTGAACTCCCTCATCCAAATATACATGTCTGAACAAAACCTGAAATGGCTTCATAAAATGCAGTTGAGCTAGTCACAGATTCAGGCAGGTGTATCCCTAATCCACACCAACAGGGCTTGGAAGGGAAAACATTCTGTCCACTAAAACTCAGATAGAAGCCAATTCAGCAATGTTTTAAACATATAACTGATATTACTGCAACCTCCAGGGCCGGCGTTAGGGGGGGCAAACTGGGCAATTGCCCAGGGCCCCGTCCCCAAAGGGGCCCCCGGGATCCGGATCCTGATGACTGCGGATCCCGGAGTCAGGCCCGGCCATATCAATAACAGCAAGGGACCCAGTGTCATGTACCGCAGGGCTCCTTTCCGAGGTGAGTAAAAATAAACATTTTTACTCACCTGTCCTGGCGTCCGACGTCATCTTCTGGCATCCCGGACATCACCGCTGAGGCCAGACCTCAGCCTTAGAGATCACGTGGGGCGTGCTGACAGCCTGCCTCACGTAATCGCTGAGGCCCAATCACAGGCCTCAGCGGTGACGTCCACAACGCGTGGACAGAAGAAGCCGGCGCCGGCGGGGACAGCGGAGCAGCGCGAGGAGGCCCAGGAGAGGTAAGACAAGGTGAGTATAACTGTTTGTTATTGTCCCTTACCTTCCCCGGGCCTTTGATAATTATACTCTGGGGTCTGAAGAGACCCCACTGTATAATATAATAATAGCACTGAAGGAGTCTGTAGGGCCACTGTGGAGCATTATACTGGGGGGCCCCCTCGGGATATCATATATATTGTTTTGGGCCACTGGGGAGGGGGGTCTCTGGGGAGCATGTTATATTCTGTGGAGCATTATAATATGGGGAGGGGGGTCTCTGGAGAGCATGTTATATTCTGTGGGGTTACTTTTGAGCATTATGCTCTTCAGAGGGGCCCCCCAGTATAATGCTCCAAAGTGGCCCCTATATAACATGCTCTCCAGAGGACCCCCTCCCCAGTATAATGCTCCACAGTGGCTCCACACAGTATAATATGCTATCCAGAGGGACCCCCTCAGTATAATGCTCCACAGTGGTCCAAAACAGTATAATATGCTTGCCAGATCCCCCCCAGTATAATGCTCCACGGTGGCCCCACACAGTATAATATGCTCTCCAGAGGGGGCCCTCCAGTATATTATACTGTGTGGGGCCACCGTGGAGCATTATACTGGGGGGGGCACTGGAGAGCATGTTATACTGTTTTGGGCCACCATGGAGCATTATACTGGGGGGGGTCTCTGGAAAGCATGTTATACTGTTTTGGGCCACTGTGGAGCATTATACTGAGGGGGCCTCTGGAGAGCATATTATACTGTTTTTGGCCACTGTGGAGTATTATACTGGGGTAACCTCTCTGGGCAGTATATTATACTGTGTGGAGGCCATTCTGGAGTATGTTATACTGAGTGGGGTCACTGTGGAGCATTATTCTGGGGGGGGGGGCATCAGCAGAGCATATCATATTGCGTGGCGCCACTGTGGAACATTATACTGGGGGGACACTCTGGGGAGCATAATATATTGTGTGGGGCCGCTGTGGTGCAAAATACTGGGGGGGCACTGTGAAGCATTATACTAGCGGGGGCCCTCTGGGGAGCTTATTATACTATGGGCCACTCTGGAGCTTTATATTGGGGGGGAAGGGGCAGTGTGGGGAGCCTGTTATACTGTGTGGGGCCACTGTGGAGTGTATATTGTGTGGGGCTTTTCGGGATTATATTATTGTGTGGGGCCATTGTAGGGCATTATACTTGGGGGGACTATGGGCAGCATATTATACTGTGGGGGACCACTGTGGAGCATTATAATGGGGGAAACCCTCTGGGGAGTATATTATACTGTGTGAAGGACATTGTGGAGCATGTTATACTGTGTTAGTCCACTGTGAAACATTATACTGGGGGGCACTGTGGGGTGCATATTATACTGTATGGAGCATATTATATTGTGTGAGGCTGCTAGGGAACATATTGTACTATCTGGGGCCACTAAGGGGTAGTATACTGTGTGGAGTATTATACTGTGTGGAGCCTTATATACCATGTGGGGCCACTATGGGGGGCTCGGGGGAGCATTTTACACTGTGTGGGCCACTGTGGAGCATTATATACCATGTGGGTAAACTGTGGAGGGCTCAAGGGAGCATTTTATACTGTGTTAGTCCACTGTGAAACATTATACTGGGGGGCACTGTGGGGTGCATATTATACTGTATGGAGCATATTATATTGTGTGAGGCTGCTAGGGAACATATTGTACTATCTGGGGCCACTAAGGGGTAGTATACTGTGTGGAGCCTTATATACCATGTGGGGCCACTATGGGGGGCTCGGGGGAGCATGTTACACTGTGTGGGCCACTGTGGAGCATTATAAACCATGTGGGGAAACTGTGGAGGGCTCAAGGGAGCATTTTATACTGTGGAGCATTATATACCATGTGGAGCATTATACTGTGGGGGAGGGGCTCAAAATTCCTACTCGCAGCCCTGTGTGCTATGTCTGCATCACAGCTCCCTCACTATGATATTGCACATACGTGTAGTGCCCCATGGCCATGTTATTCCCCCTTCAGTCCGACACTGTATAATGGAGAACTATTATATATAAGGGTGGGTTACTATATATCATTGGGAAGCTTAAATATGAGGGGGCTATTTTAAAAAGGGGAACTATTATTTTTATAAGACGGGCTATTATTTATAAGGGGGAACTATTATATATAAGGCATCCGTTATAAGGGGGAGCTATTATTTATAAGAGGGGAACTATTTATAAGGGGGGTATAATTGTTAAGTGGGCTTATTTATAAAGGGGGCTATTAGTGATAATGGGGACTATTATTTATAAGTAACTATTATTTATGAGGGGGCTATTATTTTTAAGGGAGCAGTGTTATTTTTACGGGGTGACTGTTACTGATAAGGGGGAATATTACTGTTACAGGGCACTATTTATCATTTATAAGGGAGCTATTACTGATAAAGGTTTAAGATTATTTATAAGCAGGGACTATTATTTATAAGGAGGCGCTATAATAACTGGGTACAAAAATCTATTAGGTGGTACAAAGGTGTTCATTTGAATTGTGTGTGGTAAAATGGGGCTTATTACTTTTTTGTTGGCAGAAAGGAGGCGTTATTATAGGGGCTGTCACTGGAAGACGATGGTGTTGTTTGATATCAGCATTTGGGGCCCCACTTTTAATTTTGCACCGTTACTCTGTCTATCCACATACAATTGCAAGTCTTTGATATTATAACATAATTTGGTTCATGATATACTGCCGCTTGTAGGCTGTGTTTAGCGGGTTTGTATAATTTTATATTGTGCCCTGGAATAAACAAAGATTTTTTTTACTTTTGGATTATAATAAAAGTGAAGTTTTATTAATTCTGTTGGCAATCGGTGTCTCCAATTAGGGTCTTTTTTCTGTGAATATAGTTTGATATTGGGGACTTGTATTGGTAAGGTTCTGTGAATACAATCAGACGATTCCTGTAACTGTCAATGAGACTTCTGCACCTCTCAGCAGGTATTTTGGCCACTCCTCATGAGCAAACTGCTCCAGTTGTCTCGGGTGTGAAGGGTGCCTTTTCCAGACGGC